>OX422218.1:482029697-482599697 GCA_949130495.1 Sambucus nigra
CCTAAATTTGCATAAAAGCCTAATATGATTTTGGCATTAATAAATACCCCGAAAATTACACACGCAAGGTCGTAAATACTAAGCATACATGATATACCCCGTTAAATCTCCTATGCATAATAACTAGGACAACCCAATCGAAATAAACTCATGAAAACCCATTACCATAGTTTAGCAACCAAATCAACCTAGGTGAGTTCAATCTGACGCAACCTAATTTAAACTAGCCACTAAGCATGATGAAATACATAAATAAACTAAGTTAAGACAACTAATTAACAAAAGTAATAAAGAGATAAATTAACTACACAAATTATCTAGACATGGAGATAAATAATAAAACAAGAAAATAACGGAATAAAACTTAAATTCAAGAGAGAAGAAGATGAATAGTAAAGTGAATCTTACATAAATGGGTATTACCCACAAAAATGGAGGAGAGCGGTGATCTCCAACAAAATCCCCAAATGTCCAAACCCTAGGTCTAAACTAACTAAGAGAAGGAAAAAATAAGATCTCTCCTTTATAATAAATAAAGTCCTCCTTATATACTAAGTTATAAATAAAAGAGAAAAGGAAAAAGGAAAAAGGAAAAAGAAAAATGAAAAAGAAAAGAAAAGAAAATATCGACAACAGCAAAAATGGGGGACCGATCAACCGAGTGGTATGGGAAAAGCCTACTGTAATCTCGCTAAGGCAAAATGGGGAAAATCGGTCGACCAGTGACAGGAGACATGCTCCACTTTGCTGTTGTGGATCTCAACAACTAATTTACTTAACAAAAAAACAAAACATCCTCTAATCATGAATCTTTGTCAATAAAGCCCAGTACCATATATCTAGCCACACACCTGCTACTCCTTCTGTGCCAAAGACCATTGAATTCATGTGTGGCTTGCTGCAATTTGGCCCAAGCGAAGACCATGACATGATTTCATAATTTGGCCGAGACCATCCAATTGGACCAGCTGCTGCAAAATTAGGGGTAGGGCAAGCATGTCATTTATTGAATTGTTATGTTTTGTTATTTATTTAATTCCCTTATAATTCCTCCCCTATAAAAAAGCGTCACTTCTTCATTAGGGCTTGGATTAGCGCACTGTTTGCGGCCACGCAAAGTATATTTTGAGAGCTCAAACTTCCGTGAATACTTTGGGCAAAAAACCCAAAGTGTGAATTTAGTAAATTTCCCTTGAACGTGCGATCTTTGGCAAAACTTTATCGGAATGCACCCAAACTTCATACTAAGTACCGTAACTCCTAAAAAATCTCAATAATACCTCAAATAACATGTTAGCATATTAAACGGAGGTTTTTTGGTTAACGAGTATAATTATAGGCATTAAAGTACCGGAGGAGGCTAGAATGCATAAGTATAGGCGACATCAAGTGCAATGATTCGGGATGAATCACCTCTCTTCTTACAATGGGAACAAACATACACGGGCCTAGGAACACCTTTCTCAAAACGTATAGCACACAGTCTCCTATCTCGAATGGTACACCTAGGTGGGTTAGCTTAAGAGCCATATGGATCTATCACAAACTCAAGAACCGACTCGGGTGCAATAGGAAGAGAGACACACTAACATGACCTATTCTTAATCTCTCAAAATTACCCAAAGCGAGACTGAGGGGCATCTTTCCTACCTTCTTATATGTATCCTCTATAGTTAATTTGACCTCCCGGGCTCGTTTGAGATCTCTCTCGAGTTGGACCACATGGACTTTAAGTTCACTCTTTTTTCGACCTATGACGATCAACTGCTCACTCAAAGTAACCTTCATATTCCCTAGTTGACTCACCGATGCCTCAAATCCCCTCAAAATCTCTATCTCTTTCTCCAAATCTAACACCTTAAAACATAACTCTTTATTCAAATTCTTTGTCTTTAAGGTCTCGGCATACAAATCTCTAAACACTCTTTGGAGTTCACTTTGATCCTCACTTTTTTTCGTTAAAGGGAAAATAAAACAAAACAAAGACACGATCAACGTGTCCTTTCAATGGTCAGGCCTGACACATCCTCCCATAAGAACTGGGTGATTTGGTCCGGGGCTTCTTCAACTTTAACAAAACAGTTATCTTGCTTTCTTCCTTGCTTTGTGAGCCAGTCCGCGCATCGGTTGCCCTCTCTATGAATGTATCCAACTTTAGCACACATGATCTTCTTAAGCTCAATACAATCTTCAATAATATTAGCTAGCGGGTGATTTGTTTCTTCCTCATTGTTGATGAGATCCACAACATCCTTGGAGTCTGGCTCGATTAGGAGATGGTTCCAACCTTTCTCATGGGCCATATTAAAGCCAAAGAAGATACCATAAAGCTCAGCATTCAGAGTGCTCACACATCCATGAATTTTGCCATAGAATCCAACAATCCAACAACCATGTTCGTCTCCAGCAAGTCCTCCATATGCCCCTGACTTTGTTATTTCGTCCCAGCTGCCATCCATATTAATTTTGATATAACCTTCCGTGTGAATCACCATAAGGCAATGATCCGAAGCGGTCTTAGGAAGGTTATCCATTACGGCCTTCGAAAAACTAATCTTCTATTCGGGGTTAGCTAACGTACGGTTAAGACGCACCAAGGTGTTGGCAAGTCCATCGCGACTGTTAGTCTAAGTCATCCACGGACCAGTACTACCCAAGTCAGTGAGGTTACACCTATTAATATTGTCCACAAAGGCTGAGCACCTACTGGTAGAGGCGTTCCTGTTATAGCTTTTTTTTCCAGAGGGATCTGTTTGGTCGTTGAAATCACCGGTCACCAGCCAGGGAATCGAAGCCTCATTAGCTAAATCAGTAAGGTTTTTCCAAAGTCTTTTACGTAAGAATGGGATGGGGATGGAGTAGACTGCGGATAGCAACCAATCGTCATAATTTTTTTGGAAACAAGAAGATGAATGGTCTGTCCAAAAATGGCGATAGTTTTTAAGTCAATAACGCCGGGATTCTAGAGGACCCAAATACCCCCTGATCTTCCCACATTGTCAGAAATGACGTGATCAGTAAAGCCCGCAACCCCAAAAAAATTACCTATTTTGGATAAAGTAATCCGGGTTTCAAGGATAATGACCACCTCTGGTTTGTATATGATATTTAGTTCTTTGAACGTAGGTTTGAAGAGTGGTTTTTGGCTCCCCGGCAGTTCCAGACGATAAAAGACATGGGCTAAGTTTTTTAAGCTATTAGAATGGGATCCTTTTCAGGCCAGGGGAGTCTGTTCTGCACCCGCATTTGAGCTTCCTCCATTGATAGGCACTCTAGGACTCTCACTGCATGTCTTATGTCCTCCAATGGGATCAACTGGCCCGGTTGAATTAGTAATCTTACCCGAGCTGCTTCCTAACCCACACTGAAAATCGGTTCTTCCTCCACTTTAGAGTTGACCTAGAAGTCGCACTTCGGGCCCTTGAGAGTGTGGTGGGTAATCTGGAGGTCTCCCAACATGGCAAGAGGGATGGATAGGTTCATCACTTTTATGGTTTAGATTGGGGGTTTGAGTTGTTTTAAGAGGCACATTATTACGGATAGTCTTCGGTTGAGTAATGGTACTGTTATTTGGATGAGAAGATGCACTATGTAAAGGGCGGGGGTTAGAAATGGAAATAGTGGTCTTATTGGAGACTTTCTGGGTTTTAGTCACACTTTACAATTAAATGTCTAGATTTTTGTCTTGTGAGGATGAGCCTGGGCATTGTTTAGTTAGGATTTCTCTTGTATCTTGAATCTCCATGTCAGACACCGTATATTCATTTATTGACATGTTGTCAACTACCATGCATGAATCAATTAATGTCTCCAGCTATTGGTTCCTGTCAGAGGCACGTGGTGCATCATTTTTTGGCTTATTCCCATTGAGGGATTTCTTTATTTGGAATGCACGCTCTACCAGATCACTTAGTTTAGCTGTATTGTTGCTATTATTGTTCCTATTGTGTCTGCTCGATTGACGCTTTGTGCTAGATGGGACCACGCATAAGTTGGCTTTTTATAACTGAGTAGTTGACATTGGTGTGTAATCATTTCTATCTCTGACATTCGGCAACTGCTTCCATTTTTCTTTATCTACAGCAGTAGGTTCGGTGTTAATGCTTCCATCTAGTAGATTAAATCTATTGTTATTTAAATTTTCATTACTCTTTTGATTGTCTTCTGTTGATGTCATGCGTATGGGACGCTTCCCTCTATTCTTGACCGACATGCAAGGTCCAAAATTTTGATTTGATAGGTTATAACTATTTTTACCGACTCGGGTTCAACGGTCCGATTTCCAGATGTACTCACCTGATTCGCGTGCGCAGGTGGGTTTCGTTGTGACTGCACGTGATACTATCTCTAATGGTCATATTTGATTTCTGGCCTTCCGCCTATTTTGGCGTTCCACCGGATGGACAATAATCACTTCGGTGACCAATCTTCCCAAAGTAGACATAAAGGAATGGCAGATCCTCATACTCGAATCGATATTTTTGACCTTCCAGCTTGTATGTAGGAATAAGGGGTTTGGCAAGATCCACTTCTACACATACTCTAGCATACTTGCCTCTGGAAGAAAAGGAAGAGTTAAAGTCAGTCTTAATGGGTTTTCTAACCTTGCTTCCAATTTGGAAGAGAGTTTTTTCCTCAAACCATTCAATGGGTAGTCTAGGGAGTCTGATCCAGAGAGCGATGGTGGCTTCAATTGAATTTTTTGGGTTAAAATTTGGCTCCCATTTCCTGATAGTGAGATAATGGTTCATTACAATCCAAAGGCCTCCGGTGAGCACATGGTGATAGTCCTCTTTGTTATGAAATTTAAAAAGGAAGTTGCCTTCTTCTAGGTCAACCACCTCAAATTCACCATATAGATTCCAAAGAATTGGTGCTTTACTACATAGTCCTTTGTAACCAATGGTTCTACCAAAAAGTCTTACTATGATGCTATCCCTCCATTTTCTTCTGATCTTCTCCACATGCTTCGGGGAGATTTTAACCACAGGACATAGAGGATCCTCCAACTCTAGTTATTCATTTAGATTGAAATCTTGTGAGTTTGGTATCACCTTATCAACCTCCCCATCCTCTTCGGACTAGCAGTTAACATATTCATCAAAGTAAGTGTCGGTATTGACCTTCCTAGTAACTGCATCTTAGTAGGAGATGAAATATGGCCCCACCTGATTGGTGGCCACCATATCTGGTGGGGAGATGTTAATAGGCTTTTGTAGTATTGGGTTTGGATCATTTTCCCCACCCAGCTCACTCATATCAACTTCTGTATGGTAAGGCTCTATTAAATGGTTATCTTGTGTATCATAGTGCTCCATTTCCATGCACTCATCATTTGAAGTGTCATGAAAATTATTTTTCTTTTTATTACTTCTGAAAATATGATATTCTTATTGCTTGAACATACCCACATTGGTCATAGTAGGTTCGTTAAAGGTGATCTGTGTATTGGGTTCCAGAGCCATGATGAGGGAAAATTTGGTGTTATATGGAAGACACTTCTAGGTTCTATTCTTTCAATGTCCAAATCCTCACTTTCAACCATACTCTCACACTCACTTGAAACACTCAAATCATCATTGTGGGCCTCATGTACACAAGTATCCTTATCGTTATGGGACAAACTAAGTGTGCTCGCGTGACTTGCGATAAAAGCAATACACATACCATGTGATGACTCATCCTTGGAATCATTCACTTTCTCGTCACTATCACTAAGAGAGGCTGGCATGTCAATTTTCTTGCCCTTTCTCTTAAGCATAATGGGACATTCAAACGCTTTGTGCCCTTTGCCTTTGCATTCAAAATATCTCCCCTCTTCCTCTTTCTCTTTCTCTTTCTCACCGCTCTCTTTGGACTCCCCTTTCTTTTTATTTTTCTTAAAAATATTTTTATTAGAATAATTTTCTTTGGAAAATTTGAGAAAATTTTAATAAGCATGACCACATCACCAAATCAAACTTCCCCTTAAACTTGGACTCACAAATTTTCACTTTCTTTTTCTTCTCTCTCATCGCATTTCCTCAGTTTTTCTAAACTTGGCTTTAAGTTCTATCCCTCTATCCTTAGGCTTGATAGTATCAGGAAACATGTCAATTTCATATGTTTGGTGGAGGTCTCCTACAAGTTCTTCTAACTTAAGATTGCACAAATTTCCTAAAGAAATCAACACGGTGACTTTCGAGATAAAACGTTTATGCAACGATCTCAAAATCTTGTTAACTACTCATGCATCAAGAATATGTTCACTAAGATTGAAACTAGTATTGACAATATTAGATAGACGTGCATAAAACTCATTAAAATACTGAGATTCAAGCAAGGTAATTGTTCCAAATTTAGTAGTTAAATTTTTACAATTTAGACTCTTTCACTGCATTTATGCCTTCATGGATAAGTTTTACAACATCCCATGCTTCCTTTGACATAGTACACGTCATGATGCGTACGTGCTCCATTTAAATTCTTCCTCAGTCCAGTCGGACAACGATTTAAAATTTATGATATTATTTACAATGACAGTGGGAGGAGTCCACTCTCTTTCATAAACAACCCAAACACGTTCATCGATTGCTTTTAAGGAAGATTTCATGCAGGATTTCTAATAGCCGTAATTAGTCCTGTCAAAAACTGGCATCCGATTATACAAGTTATCCATCGAAATAATTGCGAAAATTTTCAAAATCATATTTTTTTCAAAAAACTCGATATCCCCAAACATTTGTTAAAAAAGGATCTCACAGCAATTTAGTGAAACCTGCTCTGATATCAATTTGTAAAAGGGTGTGCGATATCGATTATCAATTTAATTCGCAAATTTTTAATTTTAAACTTATTTAATTAAATGTTAATTTTTGATTCAAATTAATTAAACCCTAAAACATGCATCATGGGGAATAAATTAATCATGCAAATCCAACAAACATAGATTCAGGAAAAAAAACGTTCGAGTAAAGCCTTTATTTCACTATGAACAGTAAATCGCAGCTTACAAACTACATAGTAAAATTTACAATGAATCTCCCACAGACAATTTATATAGACTACAACCTAGATCAGCAATGGACTCCCTGAAGAACCCACAAGAACCACATCTCTTCCTTCAGCAAGAAATACCCTCGAGTATTACCAATGACCGCAGTCGTTAGTAAGAAAATTCCTCAAGAGCTACCAATCCAGCAGTAGAGATTTTATCTCTACAAGATAAACTTAAACAAAATTGTGACTTAACTTCCAACATGATTCACTAAAGTAACTAGAATAATTTGTGAATCGAAAACAAAGTTTTTAATCCCTAAAAGTGAAGAATTTTTTTTTTCACATATGCAGTTTTCGTTCAGCAAACGTCTCAAGGAAAAAGAACTTATAAAACAGGTATTTATAAAAAACATGAGTCGACGGGTTCGTTCGAACGAGATGTCAAGATCGTTCGAATGACAAATAATTTCGTTTGATCCATGATCGCGTGACCTATCTAATGACCTATTAATATAGGAAACAGTATGGGTTGTTAGATGAAATGCTTCAGACGAGGTTCTCGTGACCTTTCTAACGACACGTAATGTCGTTTGAACGACTTCTTCCTGTCATTTGAATGACATATCAATGTCATTTGAATGACCGAAACAAAGAAATATTTTCCCTTAAAACTCCGCCTACAGGCTTTAGAAAAATTATTTTGACTCAATAAAACGCCTGAGGTTTATAAAAACATTTTAGAAAAAAATATCCCAACACTTAAATGAAAAATTTATGAACTTTCAACACAAACTTACCAAAATCAATCTTGCGGAGGCTTGTTGTTAAAGAAGCTTGATATTCGGATTAGTCGTCTTGACCAAATGATCGTGAACATTCTTTAACAGGTGTAACGGTATACGACATACTCAATGTAAAACGGACTATATAAAATATGTCCTTACATTCTAATTATAATCAATGCTAAAACGGCGAGCACAACACAAAGATCTATGTGAAAAGATTTACAAATGATTAAATAAACATAATTAGTTTTAATCTTTATTAAGATTTTGAGATACAAATCATGCGAAAAAGTAAATCACGTCGCAAAGTCGGATGCACAATGAAAAAAATCCACTAATGAAAAAAATATAGTGCCAATGCAAAAATCTCACTAAAAACTTGGTAAAGACGTATAGAGGGGATAAACATCTCGCATATTGCGATAACTCACACTTCACCCTTTTTTTACCAATTCCAAGTAAGTCGGAGAGCTCTATTACATCGACAAGAATTTTAACACACCGATATCATGATCAAACGATCAACAATGTTGCCTTGAACTAACTGAAAAAAATTGTCTTGATTTCACTCTTGATGAAACCCGTAATAAACCACGCGATCAAAAATCTCCTAAGGATTATTTGTCATAAATTTAAAAAGATTATAATGACAAACGTGTTTGGAAGGTTCACAAAATTTACTTCTTATTTGATATTGATTAACTTAAGACAAGGTTAATCAAGTGCAAAGAAGAGAAAGTAGGAAAATAAAGAATACAAAACTCTAGATTTTCCATGATAAATTTCTTTTGAAAATATATTAAGCCTTATGAAAGATAAAATGCAAATGGGCTATATAACCAAGCAAATCAATACTCCCATTTGCCTTGACAAATGAAGAAATGAGAAGGCTAAAGGTCCCATCAATAAAAGGTGTTTGGTAAAAATATCCCAATCAATAACTTTTATTTTGTAGAAACAGATTTTACTGACTGTCGCCGCTGACCATTCGTTGCAGTGAACAAAGATCTTCGTTAAAGTGAATATTCATCAAAGCTAGGTCGCGAGATCCACCACTATGAAATAAAAGATGTAAGGTCACGACCCACGAGATATCTTGTTGGAGAAAAATCCTACTTCGTCGCCACGATATATCAACGATATAAGTCTTAGATATCACTAGGGATTTTTCCAAAAGACCTCAGAGAACTCGCGACCGATGAAGGCTATGCTTCGCTGCAGCGAGTGTTCAGGGACATCATCCAAATTCCTTTCAAACATATATCTGCATAGATAAAAATACTATGACATTTGGTGACGAAAAAAACACAAAACACGCTATAAGGTTTTTAAAAAAAATCATCATTTATTTCGAAATCATAAAAGCTAAGTTCGCTAGGTCACACTTACATTCATCTGAAATTGATCGATTCGATAATGGGATGAAATAAGTCAATTTCAAGATTTTGAACGTTAATGAAACTTTTCGGAGGCCTTTTGGACATACACAACATGTGTTTTGAAAATTGAAGTAAGACAATCCATTTAAGTGAGGGAATAACTAGCATATTGTACTCTTGTAATGTTAAAGATTGGTTCATATATTCTATTAGTTAAACTTGAACGAGCTTTTATTCGAACAAACACGAGACGAGATCGAGTAACTTAGTTCATTTTATAACCTACTTATAAGACTATCTTCAGAGCATTTAACAAATTTTTTACAGTAAAATGATTAAATATTAGTTTATCACACCAAAATTATGGTCCAAGTCCAAATCTTTAAGTGTAATGGGTAGTAAAAAAATAAATAATAAGCTCTTATGACATTTAGATTGCCACATGAAGGATGGAAATAAGGCATAAAGTAAAGTGCCCCTGTGGCAATCTTAACGCCGCACAATTATCACTTGCCACAATTACTTTGACAAATTTGAGCTCAAAATAACCTCATATTTGTTAATCTTTGTACCAATTTTGTATTTCGGGATATGTAGCATTGAACTGGGCTCTAGAGATGTCTAGTGTTAGAAACATGTTAAGTTGTGCCTGATAACCCTCTAGGATAAGTTTTAGAAGTATGAAGTTATTGTCTTAGCTTTATCAGGAGGTTTTAAATTAGGCCCATAAGAAAAACAAGAATTGGAGGATATAAATCGGTTTTTAACCCTTATAATTAACATAACAAAATAAAAGACCAAAATCCTAGCATTGGGAGAGGAGGATTGGAGCAAGGAAGGACCAAAAATTGACATTCATCAATCAAGATTCAACATCAGGATTTCAGGAAAGAAATACCTTGCTTTCTTGCTAATTACGTGTAACTTGTTTATGATTTAATGATATATAACATAAGTTAATTTAGTCACACTAGGATTGAAATCTTGTTATAAATCGTGAAGATTTAGATTTATAAGTTATTTAATACTTAAATATGTTTAGATACATTATGGGAATGATATGGAATGATGATTCACATGTTTAGATTGATGATTATGATATAAATTAATGATTAAATTCATAATTAAGTTGAACCCTTATGAAGAACATGAGGATATTGATGAATATGCCTTTATAATGTGATATTTACCATTGTTACTGTATCCTAATGTGAAAAACATGATTAGGATCCATTAGAAATCATATTAGTATTATTTTGGGACTAATTAGAGCTTAAGAAAGCCTTTATTTGTAATCTGATATGAAGAAACTTGTAAAAATTGAGTTTTAGATCGAGATTGATATTATGACGTCGTTTTGGGTTCGTCGGGAAGGGATGATCGATCTCCCGTTTGAACGAGTGTAACCTTGGTTCAAATGAGATCGCTCTTGAGAGTGTTGCTTAGGATTAAGTGTTCTCAGCACACATAGATACATGGAGGATTATGTATGGTATTAATGTTAACTCGGAGGACGTTTAGCCCAATTATTACGGTTATGAATATATACTGCATTCGCATAAACATATCGGATGTTGTATGATTTGTATTTTATGTGTAAACATACCAGGGTGGCTGTGTTGGCTCTTGAGAAATCTATTAATGGGGATCTGATGGAAATGTTTCGTGGGACTTGATATTACGCCTCTGGATAATGACTCAGATGGCATATAGGTTTCCATTATAATCTTATGTGATGTTGGTCAACCATCTCATGAAATTGAGACATATAAGGCTTAATCTGTCATGTAAGCTTGTTATGTGATTACACGGTGGTTTAACGACGTAGTGATTTATCCATTTATGTGTGTTTGTTTGCAATCCATTAGTACTTATACCTCCCACGGACTGACCCGATAGAGGCACGAGAAGTTCCCAAAGGATTGTTGGCATAATATTATTCTTATGTGTATAGTTGGTCCGATGATGAAAATTTTTGTACGTGTTTATTGGATTGATATTACGACTTTTTTCATAAGTTACAGCGTGGTATATGGGTACTACTTATACCTATAACCTTTAGCGTATGATCAGTAATTATAAAACTGTGCAGTGGCACTACGTAAAGATTATGTATCCAGTTTTGTGCAGATTAATAGTTACCTGTATTATGTGTAGTAGGATAGTTTGCTAGGAGTATAATAGCTACGCCAGTGACGTGTTAGGTTCACGATTATTGTATAGTATAATAGTTAAACTATTGATGGGCACGATTTATCGATATATTGGGTAGTACCATAGCTAACCTAGTGATGAGTTGACCTTACATAGGTATTGTGTATAATAGTAGCTAGTATATATCGAAGAACTTAATATATTTGGATTTTGAACGGAGGGAGGGGGGTTATAAGGATACTATGAGTTGATATTAGCCTTGTTATATTATAATTGACAACGAGATTATATAGCAGTGCAAGTTAGGAATTACATAGGTTACACGATTAGTCTTGAGACGTGAGTACTTATGTTGTTATCTATGCCTAGAGTTGCATGAGCATGTATAGCTAGGATGCCCTTAGATGGAGGGAGGTGAGGTTCTTTGGAGTAAGTGCCGAAGAGACGACATGAGACGTAAATAAGTCACATATAATAATATTACAAGTTAAAGTTAGATAATTATGGCAAATATGGGGTTTGACCCACATGTTTTCTTAATTTTTTTCCAAATATTTTCCAGTTGCAGGAGCAGGGATGAGCGTACCGATAGTAGGGTCAACCTTACTCAACTAGGAACTGAGAGTAGGATATGTAGAGTAACCTCAAACTATATTTTCCATGTAGTTAGACTTTGCACATTTCAGTTATTCTTTCCTTTGGCCCGTGGGGATTTCAGTGTTGTTCTTTATTCGTTGGATTTTTATTTAGAATTTATATTTTGAAGATTTATTTCATTCAATCATCTAGTTGCATTTCTGAAGTATCTTATTATCGTGTTTTATATCGTTTAATGTTGAGTTTGTGATATTATCAGTTATTCATCAATGCGTAGAATGATATAAATTATCTGACACTTTCTATTTTTGGTGTGTAAGACTAGCCACCTTATACGTGGAAAGTCAGGGGTGTTACAAATAATAAACTAAGAAAATGAAATAATAAAAGACAATATTTGTTCAATTGCCTTTAACATATAACCATGGAATACTCATTAAATTGCCTCACATGAGATTTTCACTGTTGAAATAAGACTTTCCTTATTTAAGAACAAATTTATCAAAAGTATAATCACATTCGACTATGAACACAATCAAATCAGACTCAGTAAATATATTGCATTGATTTAATATGGATGATTTCGTAGACTGAAAAAAAATCGAACAAATCCCGCTTGCTAATATCTTGAGATTTGAAATGTTAGTTAGAGGCGAGATTAATTTAAATTGATTAGGGCTTCTTAGGATATGTTTAGGTTAAATTTGAATAACAAATATAGATTATGTTAAATAATGCTCATTTCAATAATGACATTCCATTGTTATTAAACAATATATTATTTTATTTAAGTCAACAATCAATTAGTTGATTTAAATTTTTATATTTACCCATGTAAAGTATGATAAATTGTACACACTATTGTCAAGTTCATGGGTTGTTTTTGACTCGCAAGTCTGAATTTGAAGTGTATAAAATAATATTTGTTTTATTAAAAAATTGACAGGTAAACACTTATATTTGTCTCTTAATGGTTAAAGACATAAAAGTATATGAATTTGACTAATTATATTTATTCAGATCAAAAAATAAATATATTTTTCAGATTTAAAACTTCACATTAAGATTTCATCTTCAAACTTTAGATAAAAAAAAAAAACAAATGTAACCTCAGTCTTTGCATTGGTACGATCATTGTAAGACCATCCACAATGAGGGGGTGAGGACTCATTAATTCAACAATTTTGAAGCGAATTTTGGGGAGAGAACTAGCCAACCGAGTATTAGTGGACAATGTTAAACATTGACCCAAAGTGGACTATCATGCATCTGTGCGACTGAAAATGGGGTATGAATGCGTTTTTTTTTTTGCAAAAATGCTATTGTGACATAATTTTTATGGACAAACTGATGTGGAGTGCTTCTATTGGTTGATTTTTGGGGTCCACGCCAGTGGGACCAAGAAACCAATCAATAGAAACACGCCACATCAGTTTGTTCATAAAAATTATGTCACAATAGAGCTACTCTTTTTTTTATTGAGTTTCAAATGGACAAATTTTTTATGTGAGGTTAGACGGACAATGATATGCGTTTGGATATGTGGGCCCTATTTCTGGATCAGTTAAAGCTAGGAGTGACAATTCGGATCAACGGGTCGTATTTCGCGCCAACACGACACGACACGACTTTTTTAGACACGAACACGACACGACACGAATTCGTATTTTTTTTAGTTGACACGAACACGACCTGAATAAAAAATAACACGACACGACACGAATACCAGAATTTCTTAAATTTCACGCCTAAAAAACACGATAACACGAGACACGACTCATAATTAAGACACGAACACGATACGACTTCGTGTCAAAAAACACGACACGAACACGAAACATCGTGTCAATTTCGAGTCAATTTCGTGTCGTTCCGTGTCGTTTTTTCGTGTCGTTTCTAGAATTGTCACCCCTAGTTAAAGCTTTCTATAATATTATAGGACGCTTATCAAATTCAACTCCCATTTAGCATATACCTAACACCCCCCCCCCCCCCCCCCCCCCCACCCAAACACTACCTCAACTCAAATGGTGTTCAGTAAGTATCTTAAATGCTAAAACTCTCGACTCCTTTTCAAATGCTACACTTATTGGTTAAGGAGTATTGTTATGAGTGCCGAATAAATTTCCAAATCATTCACCGAATGAGTTGGCATAGTAATAAATATTATACTTTGTTATTACTACATTACAATACATAATATTTATTGCACCGACACATCATTTTAAAGAGATTTTGAAAATATTTTTAGAATTCATATCATTATTCTTAGTTAACACAAGAAAAAATAGTTGGGTGTTTTTGAACATCTAATATAGTAATGAGATGAGTATTTCACATTCAGTCCACATACAATGTGCATGTATAGTAGTGTCCTTTGTGTCCTCCATTATAGAATAGAAGGCACAACACTGTTCATGTTGACTTATCATGTTTTTATTAATTGCCAGACACCTTTAAACATGCCAGATGTGCTCTGAAAGCAATTAACTATTTCTTCCGAGACAAATTGAACTCTTGTCAAAACCGAGGTTGTACTGAGTTATGTTGTTGCAGTAATAAACAATTAAATGCAGAATTAAATTAAGGAACGAAATTACCCAATTGGAGCAAATAATTCTGGGGCAGAAAAATAATATAAGAATTCCGGAAACTGGACAGCGAAGAACACGGCTGAGTCGCGGACTAGGTCGCTCTCTTTAAGGTGTTTCGCGGCTCTGCCTCTAATTGTGCCGACAGTGTGCAGCCCCGTCACCCCCAGGATAAAACAGCCTCCAATTAAATTACGGATTGATAGCACAAGAATTAATCCGGTCTGTATACACCCATTCTGTATTAATTGCTCGATTCTATAATTAATCTGTAATGAGATTAATTATTCTGGAAATAGTATTCTGGGAGAAAGAAGTTTTTTCAGAACTGTAGAGAAAATTTTCGTGTTGGAAGAAGATAACTGTGTGCCAAAACCGGAGGCAACCAGCTCTTTTATGGGGCAAAAAGAAAAGAGACGTTGGAAACAACGTGGAGAAAAAACTGGAAGAAGTGGGCAACTCGGTTGAAGAAATCAACACGGAGTAAACCACGTTTTAATTTTTTCGGAATTAATTACCGTTAAAAAATAATTTTTAAGGCCCAAAAAACGTTAATTTATTTGTCCAAAAAATTAATTCTTAATGAGCCCAAGCCCAAGACCCGGACATGGGCCGGGCCGGACGGCGGCGGCGCGCGTGTGTGACTTGGCCCATTGGGTCTGCCCCACATACCCACAAAAACTTGAATGCCCAAAGGACTGAACCTTTGTTCCCAAAAAATTGTATATTAACACACCACAAATTTTCCTTCCCACCGATGTGGGACTGCCTTAAAGGCTTTTCAAGTTCTTGCAACAGCTAAAGGTAACAACAGCTGTTGGATAACAGCTGTGTTCCAACATATTTTACTTTAATTTCAACCTTGCAGATTCTGCCCTTTGTTTTGACAAAATCCCTTCGCATTTGTTACAGTAGATCTTGAGGCAGTTGGGAGGAATTATAATTTTATTACTTGTTTAGAAATAATGCATAAGAGGAAAACAAATAAAGAGAAAATAAATTTTCAAATTTTAAATTTTATATTCCATTCTATTTTCATTTTAAGGAACATTGTAAGTGAATATATATATATAAAGCTGTTTTAGTGGCTTTACTTGATCCATATGGCGACATGAGTGTAAAAAAATGCTAAGAAGTTATGGTCCTTGAAGGATCCGTCAATTTTCGATAGCAATGTCGGAAGAATATCGGAATGACCATGGTTTAAATTATTTTAGGGGGAGGAGACTTGAATGCATGACCCTTGCTACATATCAAATTTTCCTTTAAATAAGTGGGTATGTTATGAGTTCCACATTATATGACATGGATGAATATCCATGGTGTTAGGGGTGTTCAAAAAATCGATTGGACCGAATCGAACCGAGCCTTTTTTTTCGATTTTTTTTCTTAATCGGTCCGGTCTCGGTTTATTTATTTTGGTGGACCGATCCGATCCACGGTTTACAGTTTCAAAAACCCTGTTAGGACCGACCCGGACCGACTGTATATAAAATAATATATTTTTACATATATATGTATATATATAAGATAAATAAATAGTAAAAGTATATATTTTAATATTTGATTAGTATAAATTATAGTTTAATCCAATAGTAGGTTTGTTTTAATCGCAAATTTTGATATTTTTTTGTTTTTAATGTTTGAAAAAAAATAGACTCGGGTATATTTGTACTATTATAAATGATGTAATTCATTAATGTGAGGACCGACGGGTTAGACCGGACCGACCTTATAAAAAACCGAACCGACTAGGGTCGGTTAACCGACATTATCGGTCCGGTCTCGGTCCATTTTTTTAGAAGACCGATCAAGTCGGTCCGGTCCAAAAAAAACCTTAAAACCGAACCGGACCGGACCGCGAATACCCCTACATGGTGTACACAATGCAAACTTGTTAACACACAACTGTAATTGGGTATATATTTAACCAATTTTCACACGATATGACTTAAGCATAAATTTGGCACGGATTACTTTTGTCACACCCACATTTGAGAGATAAAAAGGGATTTGTATGTGTTTGGTTGTAACCCCAAGGTCCGTTCAAGTTGGTTACCGGGGGTAGCTGTAAATTCAGGTATATCAGGTTCAAATTCGAAACTTGGTAACAACATCCTGTAGTCAAGCAACAAGGAGCAAATAAAAATTCACTGTGAGATCGCTAGGCCCGGTGTGAATGTTGATCTGGGTCTATCCAAGGATTAGTCTGGTGCGCGAAAGCTGGCCCATGATACCCTTGTCAAATAAAAAAGTATGTGTTTGGTTGCAGGATTAGATATGTTCTAAATGGATTTGTATGCATTTGGATGTAGGCTTAGATGTCAATTTTATACAAAATATCAGTTGATGTTTCGACATATTTCTTTTGTATATTTGCCTATTCATAATACATTATGATATTTGATGTGTGGAAATTTACACCATGCAATTTAAAAAAAAAGAATGTGGTGGATATATTGCAATATCACACTATAGTGCAACGATGTGTCACATGTGAATATACATGAAGTATTTATGCAACTTACAAAATATCAAAATGTATATATTAATTTATTGAGATATATCAAAATATAATGCATATGTACATTCAAATTAAGATTTATTAATTGAGTTAACTTTTATAGAAAATCGGCTTTAATGTAATTAATGGACAAAAGAAATCCGATTTATACATCATGAGATTTGATACATTTATTAGTGAAATTGACTCTTCATTTTTTATGTTCCTAAAAGGAGCTTGTACTGAGACACGACCCAGACTCCTTTAGGAGGCAACAATGGGGAATTTTTCACAATGGGCGGAAGTCTGACGGTGCAATATCACGTAGAGGTAGAAGATCTACGGATCATAAACTTCTTTTTCCGGAGAAGAAGTAACGAGATATTCGGGGAATAAACATCAGTAAACTTTGTATCAGCTGCTGTAGTAATACAGAGGATGCGCAACTCCTAATTCAAGATGTGTGGAGTAATTATTATTTGATATGAAATATTTCCACATATAAATTTTGTAAATTAATAGTGTATATGTAAGCCATATATGTGCTTGTAGATTTAGTATTTATATGTAATGTTAATTTTACATATTTGATGTTGATTAATGTATACCATTATGTTATTTATATTTTTGATTGGTCAATATCTTATTGATCGAAACATTTTATTTATAGGGCACTCTTTCTGAAATTCTATATTATATACTCAATGTTTTCACATAAAATGCCATAATAGTACCTCTATTAAATTATCATATTAAGAAAGGGCATGGCTATTAGTACTTCACTTTGAACTTTATGTTTAATCCAGAAAATAATTTTCAAAATATTATTAAAAACAATATGTGATGCATGTATAGCGCAATCTCATGTATATTCATTGTGCAACGATGCGTTGGATGTAATGCATGTATGTTAGGGAAAGCCTCTACAAAATATTATTAAAAATAATTTTGTAGTGTTTGATTATTAAAATGGAATACCACAATGTTACCTTAAGAAAACCTGTAATGTATTACAACTATAATATATAGATAAAATTTGTAAAATGGATACATAATTGTAATATATCTTTCAATGTATTCACATACAATATATTATTTATATTTACAAACTCTTTTATTTGACCATAGTTTAAACTTTAGATTCAATACATATCTAAGGATTGTGTATATTTGAAACAAAAATAATGTCCTACTATGTTTGCTGGTAGCAGCCAGACAAAAATATGATTAAAGAGTTGCCCATAATCTCGGAGAAATTTTTCCAAAATGAGTTTTAAGGTTGCAAGCGAGTACAATTAGGTGATGATAAAGATGTTGATTTGCTTTTCAAATCAATAACGAAACTCGATAATGATTTTAGTCCAAGGATGTGAATATTAAGTGAAGGGTCCCAAAAAACAAACCGATAGAAGGAAGAAAAAAGCAAAAGTGAGAGTGGTGGAGTTTGGCTGTCACATTGTTTTTTTTATTGTTTTTGCCTCCCAACAGCTGAAGCTGAAAGCGAAACATCATGTGGCGTTGGATGGGTACCTACCTACCATGTGCCATGTGATGCGCTCCTACAAAAAGAAGTTTCCGTTCTCCCATGAACAACAGCGTATTGTACAATAAATGTTGGGATTTTCTATTCCTGTTGAATTTTTTTCCACAAATTTATATGATTAGTTTTTATTGGTTGATTTTTAAGTTTTAATGGAGTGTACCTCAAAAATTAATTAATAAAAAATTAATCACATCAGTTTGTTCATGACATTTGTGTAAAAAATTCAATGAGAATAGAATTTTTCTAAATGTTATTCCACTTGTATTTTAAAATGATGCATATGTACATTTAAGATTATTATCTGTATAGTAAAAAATATGTGTCAAGAGTATCGTATATTTGTATTGAAGATCGATACGTGGTACCTTCTACACATGATATTATTTCTCACATATTAAAAGTTATTTTTAAAGGAAAAATAATTTCATAATAACATAATTAAAAACACAATACTATTGTTAAAGATTCCAAAAGGATATAAACAGAAGATATTACCCAAGGAAATAACCTTACTTCAAACTCAACCCATAAATGACCGAAGATACCTTAAATGTTGACCTGAGATTCAAATAACGTTTATAAATTCAAATAATAGTTTACAAGTCCATCCCGAGAACGATTACCAAATTCGGAAGAACTACCACACATAAGTGTTATAATTGTACATACTCAGGATCAAAGTGCCAAATATGGTGCTAAATTTTGAGGTTAAAATGCCGAAAATGGGGTTGAATTCGAAGGTCTAATCCCTCAATATTTATAGTATTCAAATAATCGTGCATTTTTCATACTTTGGTCAAAGCCCCAAATATGAGGCAATATTTTGGGTTCTAAGCTCCAAATATGTACAATATTCAGTCATGAAAATTGTACATACTTATGGTCAAAGCACTGAATAGGTGGCAAAATTTCAGGTCCAAACCTCAAACTTGGTCATCTTTTACTTGATTATGGACAAGGTTGTAGGTTTTTGAAAATTGCAGCATTGTGAATATATATATATAGAAAGGATCTCATGCATACCCAGTTTGCATACCCTTCGTGTGGACTATTTTTTTAAAATAGTAAAAAAAATAATTTCGGGCTGATTTTTTTTTTATAGTTTCTAAACATTTCAATAGGACCATAAAAAAAAATTTAACTCAAAATGAATTTTTTTGCTATTTTAAAAAAATCGGTCAAACTTTGTCAGTTTTTAAGTTGTTTTTAAATTGACAAAGTTTGACCGATTTTTTTAAAATAACAAAAAAATCATTTTGAGTTGAATTTTTTTTATGGTCCTATTGAAATGTTTAGAAACTATAAAAAAAAAATTACATCAAAAATATTTTTTTTACTATTTTATCAAAATTGGTCCGCGCCAGCGGTATGCAAACTGGGGTATACATGAGAACCGCTCTCTCTCTCTCTCTCTCTCTCTCTCTCTCTCTCTCTCTATATATATATATATATATATATATATATATATATATATATATATATATATATAGAGAGAGAGAGAGAGAGAGAGAGAGAGAGAGAGAGATATCTCTCTCTCTCTATATATATATATATATATATATATATAGAGAGAGAGAGAGAGAGAGAGAGAGAGAGGAGATGATGGCAGTAGCCTGACAAAATGAGGCATGACACGATAACACGACACGAACCGACACGAAGTTATAAGTTAATGGGTTGACCCTTAATGGGTTCGGGTCATATCGGTGCCAACCCGATAAAACACGATAGTTAACGGGTTGGGTTAGGGTTGACCCCTTTCACCCGTTAATATCCGATAAAACCCGTTATGACCCATTAATTTAAGTAAATGAGATATTTTTTGGAACTTATAGATAATTTATGTAGCATAATGTTAATTTAATCATAATGAATTTTACTAAATGAGAGATTTAGTAATGTCAATGAATTAATGGGTCAATTTGGGTTCAAAAATAAGATAATATGTCAACTTGTATACAATTAAAAATAATTTATTATCTTAATGGGTATTAACGAGTGAACACGACACGAAATGCTAACATAACGGGTCGGGTTTGGGTATGATTTTTTCACACGATAAAAAGCCACCCGTTTAGACACGAATCCAATAAGACCCGAACACGATAAAAAACGACACGAACACGACTCGACACGACCCATTGACAGGTCTAGATGGCAGTAAGGGTGATGGTATGTGGCGGAGATAAGTTTACAAACAGAGGTAGAGGGAAAGACTAAGACAAATACAAATTTTAAACATAAAATATAATGCTTAATTGTGGTAACATCTAACAATACTTCGGGTTGACGTGGTGCTAGTGACTAAAATTATTTAATGTTATATTATGGAGTAACTTTTGGGGTGCTTCTGGTAGTACCCTAAGAAAAAAAAACCCAGACATTGAAACCCACATAAGTTATTATTTTTAAAAATAAAAGTCAAACCCACATATAATTATAAATTTAGTTTTTGATCTCTAACAAAAATTTTACAAATTTATGTTTAACCCACAACATTTACCTAACCCTAACACCATCAACTCTGTAAGGACCAAATTTCCAATTGAGTCTTAATGTTGTTTTGACTTATTCTCGGAACAAACAAGTTTGAGTCATAGATAATTTTTTATTGTCCGATCCCACGAGTCTATGACGTATCGAAGATTAATTGAAGACATTGCGGCAAAGGTATATGGAATTAATCATGCCGAAGTTTAATTGGTGCATTTTCTCATCTTCAAGATTTTATTGCATTCCGAGATTACATAGGTATGAATGCATAATGTTAATGAAACTCGGAATTCATTTCTGATTGGGCACTATTGAAGAACGATAGAAGATCAGAAGGAGCATCAAGACCCGTGGGGATCGAGTCATTGAGTAAGGCTAATCTGTCTTTGTAAAATCATTATTCATAGTGATTGTCTGACTTGGGCCGTCTGAGATTTTTTCCCGATTTGGATTTTTTTTCGTACATCCGACGTTGTGAGTACCCTTTACTCTATTTTACTTGCTTTAATCACTAGTTGCATGCTTAGGGTTAAACAAGGTAAAATTTGGTTAAGTTAATTTGTCACAACTTGGTCTGATAAAACTGGAAAAAAAAATTCAAAAAGAGAAAATCGGTTTGCATTCGTCCTTAACTTAATTCCGCTCAAGCAAAAGTTTTTGTTGAAAGATATATTTTGGGGACCTACAAATTGGTATCAGAGCTAGAAATACATTTTTATTGTGTTTGATCCCTTTTTGCTTGCAAGGATGGATTTTGAAAATTTTGATAGTTTTCACACTCCTGTTTTTTATGGCACTAATTATGCATATTGGAAAATGCGAATGAGAAAGTGCTTTAAAATCTATTGAAGAGCGTGTCTGGTTAGCTGTTGAAAAAGGTTGGTCACCACCTATCACACGAGAGGGTGAGGTCGCTAGTTTGAAACCTGTTGAGTTATAAACTGAGATTGAACATAGGCTTGCGCAGTATAACTCAAAAGGTCTGCACGTTATTTCCTCACATGTCACACCTGAAGAGTATAATCGTATCATGACTTGTGAAACTTTGAAAAAATCTTGGGATACACTTTCACTCACTCACGAGGGCACGAACATGATTAGGGCGTCTAAGTTGCTAAATCTCACTACACAGTTTGAGACAATTAAGATGTTAGAGAGTGAGACGTTTGATGAGTTTTACACTAGGTTGTCCACTATTGTTAATGCAGAATTTAACCTAGGTGAGAAGATTCCCAATAACTAGTAATTAAGAAAATTTTGAGGTCGTTGTCGAGTAGGTCTGATGCTAAAGTGACCGTTATGAATTCCCTTGGTATGCTTAACTCATCGAAACTGGAAGAGATCGTAGGTGACCTACAAACCTATGACTCTACATGTTTACCTCCAAGCAAGTGCCAAAGAAAAAAAAGGGCATCGCTTTGTAAGCCCTGAAGGAGAAAACTAAAGTTTCGAAAGACGACTCCGATTCCAACTTTGAGGATGTCGTCTTGATGACAAGAAAGTTCAAGAAGTTACTTCAAATTCATAAGCAATCGAAAAATGCCAAAAAGTTTGAGAAATTCAAAAACAAGGGAGACTCCACCCCTAAGGATAATAGTGAGAAAATTAAGAGAGATGAGTCTGATAGGTGTTTTGGGTGTGAGGGGTATGGTCACAAAGTAGCTAAGTGTCCCACTAGACTTGAGAAATAGGGCAAGAAACTTATAACGTACAACGCCACCTTAAGTGATAGTGAACCGAAAGAGGGAGAGGATTTCCCCATTGAGCGTAACTTTGTTACGTTTATGGCATGTCATGCGAGTGACGACGATATATTTTCCCACGAGGATACTCATGTGTATGACACTTTTGAGGCTGTTGAGAGTTCTTCTCGAGAGGGTGAGGGTGATGAGAGCGAGGATGAGGAGATTGATGTAAAAGAGTTGCAAGTTGCATTTCGAGAGTTGTTTGAGGAGACGGTGAAGGTTAAAAAGGCTAGCTCGAAATTGCGAGCTAAGTTGAAAGAGCGTGCCGTAGAAAATAATGATGTGTTAATTGAGGATCTTAGGATATGGCAGGAGAAGCTTAGGTAGAAGCTAGAGTACGTTGAGAAAGAGAGAGATACCCTTAAAGGTTTGATGGAGGCCTTGAAAAAAGAGTTGCTAGAGTTTGAGGAGTCGAGGCGTCTATTCGAGTCTAGGATTAAGGAGTTAGAGGAGAGTTTGAAAGACTCGTCAAGAGTTAAGTTTGACTTGGAGGCTAGAAGTGAGAAGTTGGATAGGATGCTAGGCACCGTCAAAATTAAGAGAGATAGGGGAGTTATTTGCTTTGATGATCGTATTGTTCCCATTCTCACCGCACATGTGAGAGAGCCACGTAGGAACATTAGAAAAGGTCCACTTGTTGATCACTTGCCATGCCATCGCTACACTTGCACGTTTTGCGGTAGGAAAGGTCACCTTAGAAAGTTTTGCTATGACCTTAGGAATGCTCCTCAAAAGTTTAGGAAGTTTAGGAATAAAGTTACCCCGATTCCCCCCACCCCCGTGCGTCGTTACACACCTACTTGGGTTAGAAAGTGAGATTTGGTAGCTTTAGGAATAAAACTTCATGGTTCTCATTTGGTTGCACTTGATTCTTCTCATGCTAAAACTAAAGGTTGAGTGTGTTACCATGTTTATCATTTTGTATTATATTTTTTATTTATTGCATCTTATTTGAAAAATATAAAAAGATTTTGTTTTTGATAACAAATTTTGAAAAATACAAAAAGATTTTTGATTTTGAAATTTTTTGAGAAAAACGCATAAGATTTTACTTTTATTTGAGTCAAAATATTTCAAAAAAGCTAAAAATATTTTCATTTTTTGTGTGTCTTAAGTTAATATATTTGATGTAGCATATTGGTGTGCTTGGACCCCCTTCCTTCCATTATCCATGTGTCAAGGATATTTGGTCATTATTATCGATGCTTAGAATGATCTTAATCATTGTATTATGGGGTTGTTTCGAAGTTGATTTGTGTTTTGATTCGACTTTGTATATATGCCACCTTTGTACACATCCACAAGTTTAAATAAATGTTTGCTTACTCTTGCATATTTGAGTTTGGTGAGACGTTCTTATCTCAATTTTGTCATCTATGCGTAAGTAGACTTAAGGAAGAGGTGTGCATTTAATAACCATTTACCATGAGGATTAAATTAAAAATATGATGAGTGTTCACGAAAAAGTGTTGCGAGAGTGTAAAATTGACTCGTCGTGAAAGCCACCGTTTAAAGAGTCCGAAAAAATCATAAGGCAATAAAAAGTATCATATGCAAAAAATGGGCCAAATTAGTTTAGTTCATTCAAAAGAAAAATATGATATATTTGGGGGAGTTTGGATGGATTTGTTTTAAATGGGTTTGCACAAAGAATCCTAACAGTTGAAAATCCGTGTCATGAAGCTATTGTTTGTAGAATCGTCAATATTTCAAATTTGTGAGCATGATGTTTGTTTAGTTCATTAAGCTCACACTTTAATTGTCACATACGGCTACAATAAATTTGATGATAAATTGATATTGAATAGAGGTTCTCGATCATTTCGATGTGTTGTAATTATGATTCATTTGTTTTAGTTCACGCACATACACTTCATGTTTATGTTTAGGCACATCGATACTATGTTGGCATGTTAATCATATTTGTTTGTTTTGAGTTTTTATTTTTGCTACTGTTTGGTTACTGTTTCACAGTTTTGAGCCCCTTTCAGTTAGAACTTTCAGGATATCCCTTCAGTGGGCATCACAATTTAATTTTCTGAGGAATTTGTGAAAAGTTTGATAATGTCATTCTATCGATATGCTGTTTCGTTCGAGCTACATACCTGGCTTGTTCGAGCGACAACCCTGTTTGACCAGTTTAACTTTTTCAGTACCCTTCTGCATATTGATTCATATCTTGGTACTTGATTTCTGTTTATGCTAATACTTTCAATACCCCATCGTCAGCAAATTCCGTGCATGGCCTTTGCTCCATGATAGGTGCTGAGGATAACAAACCCTTAGGGAACTCGAAGGCCTCAGCTACCTGATCAACCCATTCTTGGGTCATAGTGCTGTGGATACCAGGTGCAGCAGGAGGTCTCTCAGCTCTCCGAGATGTACTAGCAGGTGTATCCTTAACCTCAGACGGACCCCTTGCCGCGACATTCTCATCTACGTCCATTGGTTAGTTGCTAGAATTATCATCTTCCTCCATGGCCGCGAAATCTGAATCTGAAATAAGTACAACATAGTTGGGGCAATCCTTCTGTTGACAAGGCCCTACTGACTTCAAAGGAGACACTGAAGGAAGTTCAGGAGGAGAGGCTCAAAAATGTTTTCCCCAAAAGCCTCTCAAAAATTTGTTTCGATCAAAGTTCATATGGCTGCAGCAGTTCCTGAAAAGCAGAGAGTCCGCAGTTAGGTGCCGCAACCAATATAGTATTAAGGCCTCTCAGACGTCGCGTCAGGAGAAAATGAGCTAAATAGAAATTCTAGCAATATTGTCTAGGTACACCAAGTGTTGGGTTCTATAAACCTAAGTTAATCGTCGCCTCGACATATTGTTTCGGTGGAAGGTGTTATTTCCTTGCATGTCTTAAGTCAACATATTTGATGTATCATATTGGTGTGCTTGGACCCCCTTCCTTCCATTATCCATGTGTCTAGGACATTTGGTCATTATAATCGATGCTTAGAATGATCTTAATCATTTTATTATGGGGTTGTTTCGAAGTTGATTTGTGTTTTGATTCGACTTTGTATATATGCCACCTTTGCACACATCCACAAGTTTAAATAAATGTTTGGTTACTCTTGCATATTTGAGTTTAGTGAGACATTTTTATCTCAATTTTGTCATCTATGCGTAAGTAGACTTAAGAAGATGTGTGCATTTAATAACTGTTTACCATGAGGATTAAATTAAAAATATGATGAGTGTTCACGAAAAAGTGTTGCGAGAGTGTAAAATTGACTAGTCGTGAAAGCCACCATTTAAAGAGTCCGAAAAAATCATAAGGCAATAAAAAGTATCATGTGCAAAAAATGGGCCAAATTAGTTTAGTTCATTCAAAAGAAAAATATGATATATTTGAGGGAGTTTGGATGGATTTGTTTTAAATGGGTTTGCAAAAAGAATCCTAACAATTAAAAATTTGTGTCATGACGCTATTATTTGTAGAATCGTCAATATTCCGGATTTTTGTGCATGATGTTTGTTTAGTTCATTAAGCTCAAACTTTAATTGTCACATATGGCTACAATAAAGTTTGATTATAAATTGCTATTGAATAGAGCTTCTCGATCATTTCGATGTGTTGGAATTATGATTCATTTGTTTTAGTTCACGCACATACACTTCATGTTCATGTTTAGGCACATCGATACTATGTTGGCATGTTAATCATATTTGTTTGTTTTGAGTTTTTATTTTTGCTATTGTTTGGTTATTGTTTCGCAGTTTTGATCCCCTTTCAGTTAGAACTTTCAAGATATCCCTTCACTGGGAAACACAATTTAATTTTCTGAGGAATTTATGAAAAGTTTGATAATGTCGTTCTATCGACATGCTGTTTCGTTCGAGCGATGTCGCTTCTCGTTCGAGCGACATACCTGGCTCGTTCGAGCGACTACCCTATTTGACTAGTTTAACCTTTTCTGGTTGAACTTTTTCAGTACCCTGCTACATATTGATTCATATCTTGGTACTAGATTGCTGTTTATGCAGTTTACTTTCAATACCCCATCGTCAGCAAATGCCGTGTATGGCGTTTGCTCCATGATAGGTGCTAAGGACAACAAACCCTTAGGGAACTCGAAGGCCTCAGCTACCTGATCAACCCATTCTTGGGTCATAGTGTTGTGGATACCAAGTGCATCAGGAGGTCTCTCTGCTCTCCCAGATGTACTAGCAGGTGTATCCTTAACCTCAGACAGACCCCTTGCCGCAACATTCTCATCTACGTCCATTGGTTAGTTGCTAGAATTATCATCTTCCTCCATGGCCGCGAAATCTGAATCTGAAACTAGTACAACATAGTTGGGGCAATCCTTTAGTTGGCAAGGCCCTACTTACTTCAAAGGAGGCACTGAAGGAAGTTCAGGAGGAGAGGCTCCAAAATGTTTTCCCCAAAAGCCTCTAAAAAATTTGTCTCAGTCAAATTTCATATGGCTGCATCAGTTCCTGAAAAGCAGAGAGCCCGCAGTTAGGTGCCGCAACCAATATAGTATTAAGGCTTCTCAGACGTCGCGACAGGAGAAAATGAGCTAAATAGAAATGCTAGCAATATTGGCTAGGTACACCAAGTGTTGGGTTCTATAAACCCAAGTTAATCGTCGCCTCGACATATTGTTTCGGTGGAAGGTGTTATTTCCTTGCATGTCGTAGTCACTAATATGGGCTAAATGCCGCGGACTCTAATATGAGAATCTAAGTAAAAAAGAATTCTATCAAATAAGAGTTGCTACAGGCCGCAACCCTTATTCACTACATGCCGCAGATGTTTCTTAAACTATTTGAAGGTGATACTGACTCAGAACAACCTTAAATTGCTAAAGGGATTTCATCATGCCGCAGCCTCTCACTTAAACAGGAAGTTTTTTATTAGAAAAGTACCTGGAAATGGAGAAACCACCAATGCTCAACCTCAAACCACCTTCCACCGCCTTAGGACCACCACTTGCAGCTGCTAGAAATCGCCAGAAAATGTAAGGAGACAAATGAGCAGAAATTCGCTCTCGATTTGCTCTCAAAGATTTGGGAAACTTAATGAAGTCCATGGCCGGTACAATTTATATAAGAGGGCACGGGAAGACGAAGCGTCACCTTAGAAGTATCGCGGCAACTTGAGAAGGCAACTACTCAGTCATAACCCCGATCGCAAACTGTTGGCACTACGACTTGGGGGCTTATTGATAGTATAGATATTGTACCACCTGCCGCGGACCAATAATACCACTAATCATCTATAGTCCGCGGCCCTAATTACCGTTGAATACTTGAATGCCTTAAATACATGCTGGAGACCTTAGCATATAACCATTTATTCACTACCTGCCGCTCAATGGGGGAATCGGGTCCCTCTTCCTTTTCACTATCATCACTAAGGGTGGCATGATAGGAAATTGGTTGCTTGCCTTCTCTCCTTAGTTTAGTGGGGCACTCTCTCGCCCTACGGCCATAACCCTCCCAACCATAGCAGCTATTTGACTTGTCTCTATTAAGATTTTCATTATATATTTTAGGGATCTTTTCGGCTTTGTCATGCTTAGATTTTTCAAATTTCTTATAATCATTTTTAATCTTATCTTTATTAAATTTAAGAAATTTTCAAAATTTTCTTGCAAACATAGCCATGTCCTCCGAGTCACTTATACTCTCATCAGCCACAACTTGTTTCTCCTCCTTTCGGTCTTTCAAAATGATGCCCTTATCTATTTTCTTTTCAGTTTTGGAGGGGAACATATCTAGTTCATAGGTTTGAAAATCACCTACTAACTCCTCAAGTTTGGTAGAGTGCAAGGGGGGCAAAGAATTTAAAACGGTCACTTTAGGGATAAACCTATCGGGTAGGGACCTTAAAATTTTCTTTACTACACGGTCGTCGAGTATTTTCTAGTCCAAATTAAAAGGTGAACTAACTATATTAGAAAGTCTAGCATAAAATTCATGCAAGGTTTCATTTTCATGCATTTTAATGTTTCAAATTGAGAGGTGAGGTTTTGGAGTTTTGAAGCCTTGACGACACTAGTTACCTCGTGAGTGAGTTGTAATATATCCCAAGCTTCTTTAACGGTTTCAGAAGTCATGATACGACGAAATTCATTCGGTGTAACCGCACTAAATAAAGCGTTCAAGCCTCAGGAATTAAAGTTAGCTAGTTTTAGTTCATTCTCATTCCAACGCTCGACGGATTTAGGGATGCGCTCATTTTCTACCAAACATGTGGGTGGGGTCCACCCGTTAACAATTGACAGCCAAACCCTCTCGTCTATGGACTTAAGTGCCAATTTCATATGCGCTTTCCAATACGCGTAATTGAAACCATCTAAAACCAGAAATTTTGAAAACGGAGAAAATTTTATTTTTTAAATAAAATGCAATAAAGGACCTTAATGCAATAAATTAGCGCTCTAGCTCTAATACCACTTGTTGGAACACGAGGCCTCAAAATTTTAAGATTCTAAAAATCAAGGCGATGGTTCAAATGAAGTTCCAACTAAAATTCAATTCAAATTTAAAACATAACACAAACTTCAAATTTTAATTTCTTTCAAACTAAAATTAAACTAAACTAAAAGAGACATAAAATTAAACAACAAATAAATTTACACTTAAACCCAATTAATTTAACCTAAGTCCTAAAATTGGCCTAACAATATTAATTCATTTTTCTATTTAGGCGAAACCAAATTTTATTAAATTAAAATAGTGCCGACTTAACTTAAACTTCACCCAAACTAATTTTAAGCACCAAATTATACTAGTGTGATAATTAAACCAATTTTATCTTGAATTATCCTAAGCATGCATTCTAAGCGATTTTTGCAAGATAAAGATAAACCAATCACACTACACGACGATGTACGAGAAAAACCCAAATGGAAAAAACCTCGGACAGCCCTGGCCTAACAAATCCACTAAGTATGGAATTACAATTACAAGACAGTAGACTTACACCAACAACCTGACTCCGTCCAATCCTTGACGCTCCTTCTTGTAAACACCTTCACCTAGTAGATAGCCATGGACTCCTCCACGGTCTCAAAATCCACCGATGGGATCTTGGTCACCGTCACCCTCACGCGAAGCCTTTCTTCGAGTGGAGCACCGCAGCATGCAAATAAACTCCTTTTGGGTGGGGAGGAACCCAAACTCTCTTCTTAATGGTGTAGAGAAAACCAATGGTGCCAAACACAAGCTCCAACTAATATATATATATATATATATATATATATATGTGGATTCTTGAATTAAAATAAAACTACATGGGTGTATGTTTTAAGAGTTTATTCTATGAAAAATAAAACACAAAAACATGAAATTTTGATTGATAAATTTTTCTCTCACTTTGTCTCTATAAAAGTATCAAAAGTTGTCTTCAAAAGATTAGTTCCCACACTATGTAAATGTGGTAAAAGGTAATGGGGAAAAAGTAGTGTGATTGTGGTTAAAAAAGAAAAATAGCCAATTTTTAGCTTTCCCGCCAATGTCGTTTGAACGACTTTCCCAGGTTGTTCGAATGACTTTACTAACGATAAAACAGAGATTAAAAGGCAAAGTCGTTGGAAAACTTGTTTGAACGATAATCTCGTTCGAACGAAACTTCGAACGAAAATTCAGAAACTCTAGTTTTTCATTTTAAGTCCAAAAACTTTTATACAAAATTCTAAAATCATTTTCTGAACATAAAAGGTCATTTAAAAAAAAATTACACCCATAAAATACTCCAAGTCTGCTGCATATATAAAAGTGAATTCATACCTTTGTAGACAATGGAATCCTCAACTTGATGACGTAGAAACGAGGCACTAGAAACTCGACAATGATGAAGCTTTAAAAATTGGGTTGCTACATCTTCAACACAAACTCGTCATATGCTTGGATGGATACACATGACACTCTATCCTATTACTCAAATTGTTTTGTTTGGAATTAAGCCAATACTACAAATTGACTCGATTGGAAATTTTTCCTTACAAAAGTATAGTTGTTTGGCCAACCATTAAGGAGGAAAGAACTTAAAAACTCTTGCCAACCAATCTGCCCTGTTGAAATCCAAAGATTTATTCATCAAGAATCTCCAGGATCAAGTCGATAGACTGATGTTCCAATTTCATAAACAACTAAGGGAAGTTTGGATGGATGGATATAATGAAGCTTTGATTAACATGGATGGACATCTTTCCTAAAGAAAGTGTGGAAGATACAAATGGGGGTGGACCAACTTGTTGATTTTGCTAAAGTATGATCAAAACAGTGATTTGTGGCACTGGAATGACCCTAGTCTTTTAGATTATGACAACCCTCCCTTCAAGTTGGACACGAGCTGGATTCCTCTCAATGCAATTCCACAATGCCTAATAAGTAAATACTTAGGGGATTATAGTCTTCATGATGAATGAGAAATAATTAGTCCTCCTCACTTGCATGATAGGTCGAGCAACAGCAATAGGCAAATGCTAAGGGTATGGCACAAGCAAAATGTCCAACAGAATAAATTTATACTCATTGTATTGTATATTGATCAATTCCTACTATTATAATGCATTTTGATTAATGAAATGAAGTTATTTTTTAGTGAGTTCTTTTTATTCAAGCTTATGGTTGATATTAATCTTTTTGCTGACAACGTAACCTGTTTAATGATTAGTTAACCGACTTGTAGACTAAATTACCTTCTTAAATATTTAATATTTGATTCATATTTGAATCAATTATACAAACTTATATTCGACTAATGCACTTAGATAAAATTGTAATTAACTTTATTGTACTAAGTTCTAGCATTAGTTATCAGTGGCGATCAAGTGTATTAGGAATGTATAATTATTTCAGTATTTTAACCTGGTCAGGTAAAACCTGTAATTAAGAAATTTTACTGCCTTCTTGTTCGTGACCTGTCGAGGACAAATCATACATGAAGTTTAACTTTTCTAAAATTAAAAAAAATTGGAAAAGTTTGAGCCATGTACTTTCCTGAGGTTAGAACCTTTACGGCAAGGAATTTTTTATAAAAGTTTGACAAATATAAGGAACTTTTCTGAAGTTGGAAAAGTTTGAACCATGCTCTCTGGCGAGTAACTTTTTGGAAACTTTTCTAAGGTTGGAAAAGTTTGAAATTAAAATTTCTGATTAATTTACTAGTCAAGGTGTAGCCTCCATACTCTGAAAAATAAAACACAAAAAGGATGTATAACATCAAAAAACCTGAAATTTCATTAACTTGAATAACCAATTACATTAAGGACATAATTTTGAAAAACTGCATTACTAATAATACTTGCACAAATGGTCTGCGTTCCAAGTATTATTGAATTCTTCTCCTTACAGAGTTTCCAAGTGATAAGTTCTTGGTACGATAATCGCCGAGATGTGGTATGGACCACGCCAATTAGGCTATTATTTCTCTTCTGGATTACTTTCTTGATTACCAAATCTCCTTACTTCAGCTTGGTCAGCTTGACCCTCCAATTATAAAACCATGCAGTCCTTTATTGGTAGGCAGCCATTTAGATAACATCATCTTGCCCAGATCAAGTCGCCTCATGCGGTCATTCTTAGGGGAATCGAATTTCAAAACCCTATGAGTCGTTAAGCCTATTTCCAATGGTACGACTGCCTCAGTGCCAAAAGCTAGCATGTATGGGGTTTCACCTATTGTTTTTTTAGGAGTAATCCTATATGCCTAAGGATACTATGAAGTTCATTAATCCAGTTGCCCTTGACCTCATCCAGCCTTGTTTTCAACCCATCTAGTAAGATGTCTGGCCGTTGCATTATGGATGCCTAGGTGCTGAATGAAGTTTTTGAATGCCTGACTGAATACTGTACTCTTCTAATTCTTCATTATCAAATTGGGTGCCATGGTCGATGATGAAGGCATGGGGCATGCCACACCTGCAAATGATCTGTTTCCATATGAATTGGAAAACCCTTTGATATAGCATATCTACTAAGGGCTCAACCTCCACCCATTTAGTGAAGTAATCAGCAGCTACAACTAGGTACTTCAATCTTCCTTTTGTGGTCGGCAGTGGTCCGACTACATAAATTCCCCATATATCGAAAGGCCATGGAGAAGTGGTAGGGGTTAGAATTACTCCTAATATTCTTTGGAAGGTGGCAAACTTTTGACATTTGTCATACTTTTTGGTGAAGGCAAAATAATCTGCTTTCATTGTCGCCTAGTAGTAAACTTGTATAGCTATCCATTATCTCAGAGACCTCCCCAGTTGTGTGATATCCACATGACCCTTCATGCATCTATTTAATCAAATCATTTACTTCATTCGGATAAACACAGTGAAGTAGGGAAATAATATATCATCGCTTGTACAAAACTCTTTTTTCCAATATATAACTAGTTGCTTTGTACCTCATCTTTCTATCTTCCTATCTTCCTTTTGGATGGTTGGAAGTATTCATTTTTTAATGTATTATCTAAGTGGGTCCATCCATGAAGTACCTAACACTATAAAGATGATGCCAACTTTCATACTATCAATGCTTCTATGAGAAAGAATCTCCACTGGGATTGTTCACTCGAGTTTTATTGAAGTTGCTGAAGTAAGCCGAGTAAGAGCATCTGCTCGGGGATTCTTTAGTCTAGGAATCCTCAACACCTTGACTAAGGTGAACAAAGAAATAACCTCTATTATTTTTTTATGATATCTCATCATAACTTCCCCTTTGACGTCATAAATTTGTTACATTTGATTAACAATCAACTGAGAATCACTATGTATCAATACCTCATCGACGTCTAGTGATGAAGCTAATTTTAATCCTATGATCAACACATCATATTCGGACTTATTGTTAGAAGCCTTGAATTGGAATCTTGGATAATATTCCATATCCAAGTTATCCTAAGTGTTGATGATGAGGCCTGCTCCACTTCCAGTAGCACATGAGGATTCATTAATAAATAACTGCCAGATTGGAATGTCATCAAAGAAATCTTCTTCTGCTAGCACTCCATGCTTGAACATATTTTTACTTTGTTGAATTATTTCTTGAGCAGCCGATGAGTCAGGTTGATCGACCACAATCTATATTTTCTTTTAAACTAATCTTTCTTCCATAGAAGTCTGCTCGACAGGCAAACTTGGTTCATCTTGCTCTTCTTCATATGTGAATTTAATAACGAAGTCTAGCACGGCTTGGCCTGCTATTACAACTCTAGGTTCATAAATCATTTCATACTCTCCTAATTCTGCTTCCCAAGACATTAACCTTCCAAAGTTTTATAGTTTAAGCAGTGATTGGTGTAAAACCAAATCCGTGTAGACAATAATGGTGTGGGCTTGTAAATATGGCGTCATCCTTTTAGAGGCTTTAATGAGAGCTAAGGCCAACTTATCCAGGAGTGGATATCTATTTTTTGATCCTCAGAATGCTTTTCTAGTATAATATACTGGCCTTTGATCTCCTTCATCCAGTTGGATCAAATCTGAACTAACAGTTGACTCTAAAATATCCAAGGATAAATATAATTTTTCTCTAATAATTGGTCGGGAAAGAAGTGGGGGAGAACCCAAGTACTTATTAAAATTTAGGAAGGCTTTATCATATTCATTATTACATTCAAAGGTATTTATAAAAACTTTAAAGAACGAAAGACATTTATCAGCTTCCTGGGAGACAAAATAGTTTAAGGCAGCTACTCTTCCCATCAGTTTTTGAACTTCTTTCTTGTTGGTCGGGGACTGCATTTCAAGCAAGGCTTTAATTTTGGTTGGGTTTGATTCTATTTCCCTTTGATTGACAATGTATCATAGGAACATCCCTTTCTGTTCCTCAAAGATACATAGTTAGCTTGAGCTTCATCTGGTGCTTTTACTGTTAATCAACGGTTTGAGCCAAGTTTACAATATAGTCGGTAACACGTTTACTCTCAGTGAGCATGTCATCTATGTAGACTTCCATGTTTTTATCGATCTGATCTTCAAAATCCTTGTTTACCTGTCTCTTATAGGCATCTCCAGCGTTATTCAACCCAAAGGGCATGACATTGTAACAGTACGTTGATAATAAAAAAATGGCCTCTAATGTAGATTTTCTCGTTGTACAACTTCTATATCCATAAAAAATTCCCTTGAACCTACAAAATTATAACAAAACTAGTGTAGAGGGTAAGCAAGGGAGTCAATCCAAATCTAAGGGTGAAGTACAAAATTGGAGAGGACATATATATAGATTCATTTGCATTTTATTATATTTTTTATTTGTACTTTTTCTATTTTTTATGAATTTTTCAGGGGAATATTAATTAAGTAACTATATACTAATTTTTAAAGTACTACTAAGATGTTAAAGCTAATAAAAAATGAGGTAAATAAAATTGTGCTAAAATGTAAACTAACTAAATTGGATTCATGAGGGCTTCAAAATTTCATCCCATGAATGGGATATTAGCCCTCAATAATCATCATCCACAAATATAAGATAAACAAATAAAAGAATGAGAAGATTAAACTAAAAGTAATCAAAAGGAGGAGATCAAACCCATTTAAGACTTGAATTGACATTAAATCTTCAATTACATCATCAATCTCTCAATTACAATTCCTCACTCATGTATTTATTGAATCTAAACTAAAAATTACAAAATAAAAATAAAGTGGATAGTGGATGAATTACTAACGGGCAATTAAATAATAAAAGAGATTTACTAAAAATGCAAATCCTGAAATTATAAAATTGTACATTAGAATTCACCCAAAGAAATTAATTCTAGATCATTAATTTATATTGAGATAATTGCTAAAAATTCAAAATCTTAACATAAAGGAATGGATTAGAATTTACCTCCCATAAGGGATAAATTCAACTACATCAATCTATTATGAAATAATTTCTAAAAATGCAAAAATTCATAATAGATGGGTGGGATGAAATTCATCCTAGAGATAAATTTTACTACACACTTCTATATTGAGATATTTGCTAAAACTGCAAATACTCTCTAAAGAGTGGTGTAGAGAAATTTATCACACAAAGTGTAAAAACTAAATTGGAGATCCCTTGCAAATGGCCCAACTCTTTAATTTATATGGTTCACATGGAGGCTAGGGGTAAATTGGGTAGAAAAAGGTACAAGAGGGTGTGTAAGTTATTGGGTGGGGGTTAATTTGGGAATTTAATGGAGGGTGCATGTAGATAGTGAGATTATGAGAAAGTGGGGATAAGGGAATAAAATCAGATATGGTTTATGGGTATTTTTTGTATTGGGTAAAATAGGTAGTTGGGGGGTATTTGGGTAAAAGTTTAAATTGGAAGTGGGGTAAAGAAGTTATTTTCTTTGGTTTTGGCTTTTATTTTTAGCAGGTGGAAAAATCAGGAGATGGGTTTTGGATGAAAATGGCTTTAGTGGCTTTTGGGAATTGGGTTGAGTTTGGGTTTGAATGGATTCATCGTCGCCAGAGTTGGGTTCGCAGGTGGAGACTTGAGTCGCCATCGGAGGGGCAGGTCGCCGAGGTAATGGGTGTGTAGGTGATGAGAGAGATGGGTTTAATGGTGGTTGGATTTTGTTGGAGGTGTTGTTAATGGGGGAAGAGAGAGGTGAGAGAAATGGGAGGTTGAAGAAGGGTGTGGTGATGATTAGGTGTAGTAGGGTGTAGGAAGGTTAGGTGAGGGTGAGTGTTGGTTGGGTGTGCTTAGGTGTAGGTTAAGTGTATAGGATTATGGTGAGGGTAAGATGAGTGTTTGGGGTGTAGGATAAGTTTGTGTGTGTGTGTATAATTTGAACACCTAAAAATAATAAAATAAAAATAAAACTACTATTACTAAAAATCTTAAAATTAAACTCCTACTCTAAAAATAAAATAAAGACTAAATAAAAAATATAACTAAAAAGAAATAAAATAAAAAATATAAATTAAATCTAATAAAACTTAAAATAAAAATCCTAAAAAGAAAATGCAAAATCTAATAAAACTAAAAATATATGAATCCTAAAAATTCTAATCCTAATAAGATAAAATAAAATAAAACTAAAACTAAAAACTAATAAAAATCAAAATTAAACTAAATAAAAAGAAATAGAAAATAAATCTTAGAAATTCTAAATAACTCTAAAATAAATCCATAAAATAAAAATGACTCAAGCTAAAAATCTAAAGAAAAAAAATAATAAAAAGTACAAAATCAACACACACACGGGTCGGGGAAGGCTAAGGCTAGGATGGGTTTGGTTAGGGTCTGGGAATTGGGTAATTAGCTCCATTTTAACTGCAAATTGCTCCAAAATATAGCTTTTGACACCGCAACTGCAATTAAACCTACATAATGAACAATTAAGCACATAAGATCCAAATTGTCGAAATTAGTAACTAAAGTACGTCTATTAAGGGTATAAATTTTACAATTTTGGGTGCTTATCATACGTTCCTCGATTGGTAATGAAGAAAGTGCTTTCCTTATCTTCAGGTTTCATCTTAATCTGGTTATAACCAGAATACACACCCATAAAAGTTAGTGACTCATGGTCGGATGTAGCACCTACCAATTAATCAATCATTGGTAAAGAAAAATGATCTTTTCGACATACCTTATTAAGATCTGTAAAGTCTACACACATGCGCCATTTATTATTTTTCTTATTGACCATTACCACATTAGCCAACCAGATAGGGTACTTAACGTCTTCATTGAACTTTGCCCACTATAATTTCTTTAATTCCTCCTGGATTACTGTATTCTTCTTGGAGATTAAGACTCTTCACTTTTATTTGATCATCTTAGAGCTTGGATAAATATTAAGCTCATGGCATATGCAGTTCGAATCAATTCTCGGCATATCTTCGTGGCTCCAAGCAAACACATTTTTCCTTTCTCTAAGGAATGTAATTAATTCCTTCTTGAGAGAAGGAGATAACCTTGAAATGATCTGGGTGATTCTTTCTAGTTTCTTTTCATCCAGCACAATAATTTATGTTTCATCCATAACTTGCCCCTTTACTAGTTTCTCTTTTTCCCGAGGATCCAGAGTGTCAATGTGGAAAGTAGTTGCACCCTTAATTTTTACATTCTATTGATTAATTGACGTGAAGTAGCATTCTTTGGCCTATATCTAATTTCCATTTACTATACCGACTCCATAATTTGTTGGAAATTTCATACATTGATGCACTGTAGAAGGCATAACCTCTAACTTCTTTATTTTCACTCTTCCTAGGATGATATTGTAAGCTGGTGGGATATTTTTATTTAAGACAAAGAGGAAAATCCTTTCCCTCCTTCTCTCTGGTCAGGCGCCGACCCAGACTTTCATCTTAATGGTCCCTAAGGGATATAATTTCTCACCTGCAAATCCTATAAGAGGTCTATGGTATGGATCTAGTTTTCTATCACATAGCCCTAGACAACTGAAATATTTATAGAATATTACATCCTCATAACTCCCATTATTAACTAATACCCTAGCAACCCTACCCTGATTACCTTTGCAAGTGATCACCAACGGATCATCATGAGAATAAAGTACCCCACTCACATCATTTTTGGAGAATCCAATCACGAGCCTGTCTTTCTTGACCTTCCTTAGTCGGATATCATAGGATTAAACCATGTTAATCTGTGTGATAGTTGGGAAATCTTTAGCTTCATTCAAATAAGCTTTCCTTTATGCTATTGCATCTCCTCTTCCAGCATCCCCTCCTGCGATAAAGTTTCATCCAAAAGAGATCATTCTGACATCCACCTCTGGTTCTTCAGGCTTCTTTGATAAGTCCGTATCTTCTTCAAAATCATTATTTCTAGCTGTTTTACTGTCATCCCTTGCTCAGGTTGAAGATTCAGATCTTTTTCGATTAATTGGTTGTCATTCTGATCAATAAACTTTCTAAATTTTCCTCGCCGAATAAGATTTTCAATCCTATTCTGTAGTGCAATGCAGCTCTTGGTTTTGTGTCCATGATCCCGATGGAAATCACAGTACTTGGAGTTATCCCTCTTGTTGGGGGTGTCTTCAGCTCTTCAGGCCAATTTATTTCTCTGTTCCTTTCAATTTCCTCCAGGATATAGTGAACACCCTTGTTGTGCGGGGTATATTCATTATACTTCTTGATTCGATCCAATTTTCTATATTTTTGGTCCTTCTTAAAAGAATTGTTTTTCTGACCTTCACCCTTGGTTTTAGGAGCTTCCTTGGCTACTATAACTTCCCGGACATTCATTATTTTCCCAGATTTAGATGTTAACTCTGTCATGGTTTTGGGGCAATTTTTCGCCAAAGCATAGTAGACATCTTTAGCGAGCAACCCACTCATAAGTGCTACAATGGATGTTTTCTCCTCATAATCCACCACCTCTAGTTTTTCATTATTAAAACGTGTAATATATTCTCTAGTGCTTTCTCTTGATTTTTATCGCACGATCAGGAAATGAGTGACACTCTTGATCGGATTATCCCCGAAACAAAAGTTATTTATGAATCATTTAACTAACTGATGAAAAATAGAAATTTTACTTCTTGGAAGATTGTTAAACCAAATTTGGTCTGGCCTGTGATAGAATTGGAGAAAGCTCTACACCTTATCTCGTCAGGCACTGAGTATATGTCGGCAACAACTTGATATTTCTCTATGTGCAGAATTGGATCAATTTTACCATCATATTTGGGAGTGACCACTGGAGGCTTGAACTCTGATGGTGTAGGATAGTTCACGATATCCGGAATAAAAGGTGAACCTTTAACAAAACTTCTTTGCAGTGGATTCTTGGTTTTGGCCATTTCACCTATTCAATTTTCCAACATCTATATGGATACCTTGTAGGGATGTTCTTATAGCTTAGATTTGGTCGACGTATATTTAGCGGCTTTTTTGTGCCGATGTGATCAACTCTCTTCCTGAGAGGTCTGCTCGGCACTCTGAAAGCCTCTAATGCTAGCTTTTGATATCACAGAACTGTCTCTGTGTTAATGACGACGTTCTTGTTCTTGATAATGACCTCGGGTAACTAAGGGACCCAGACGATCAAAAGTGGACTCCCTACTTAGTCTCTCTAATACACTCAACCTTTCTTTGTAAAAGATTGACCGGTATAGTACTCTTTTGATCGAACTGAAGAAGTTGCACTAAGATGGTATGACTGATCACAAGAAGAATGAGAATAACGACTTCTTTCATTTTTGGCCGGTGGAGGTGGCATATCTCTCTTGGAGTTGGAAGACTTAGCTTGCATAGTGTGGGCTATTTGCTTAACAGACTCTTGCATAGCTTGTTGTCCTCTAGCAAGGTTGAAAATAATTCCTTGTAGATCTGCTGCACTTGGAGGAGCGGGTGGAATGACGACATTACCTTCATTTCTAACGCTATTCTTTGGGTCATTCATTTACTTAAACGCACATAAATGAAACAAATGGTAGAGAATGATGACAGACAAATGTTTTCATATATGATGCCAATATGTTGATGTCTAAAAATGGACTAACTCTAAATATATAATCACAGATAATAATATAGTGAATAACTCAAACCACACACACAAGAGAAGATATTTTAGAGTGATTTAGCTATAACATAGCTTACGTCTACTATTGGTTATATTTGGTAGGATTTACAATAGCTCAATATGGTGTGCATATGAGTGATTCGAGTTGTCCCTCCAAGTGAGGGAGTATCTTGTATTTTTAATGGTGTAAAACCTTAGATGGAACGCCTTTATATTGCCAGGCATTTACATCTGCGTATAATAAATGAAAATCTTAGAATTCAGAGCTGGTTAGAATCCTATTCGAGTAACCTCTAGTATTCCTGATGGTCGGCATTCTAGAGTTGGTCAGCATTCTAGCCGACTAAGTACTTTTGAGGGTGGCCAAGCAGGTTAGTCGGCCACTTAGGTGGACATGTGTTTTTTTTATTGGTCCACATAGGTGGGTAATTTTACATACAACAATGATTTTAGTTATTTGAGAAATAGTAAATTTAGGTGTTTTGAACATATTTTGTAGAAATATATGGGTGGTTTATATGGTAAATGTGTATGTCTATAGTAGTGAAGGTTGTAATAGGGTGGTCACAAACTAAGTGGGTGGTGGTGGTGTTCAGAGGATATGTTGTGAAGGTGATAATAGTGAAACCTTAAAGTTAGGGTTAAGGTTTATTATAAGTTAAAAAGAGAAGAAGAAGTTTAGTGAAAGGTTAAGTAAGGAACAATAAGGGTAAATGAAAGTTTTAAGTTTGAATACCTTTAATCTTGTCTATATCAACTTATGTGGTGGATGGGATAAGATGTACTAACTTATGGGTTGCTTTTGTTATGTCGAGAGGAAGCAAAAAATGGTTGGAGGAATATAACATATATATATATTTTTTTAATTTGTATTTCTACCAAAATTAGCCCTATTCTATTCTAAAATAATGATGTACAAGTTTTAGCGTACACAGTACACTTATGTTTGACACCTTTTTTAACACATTGAGAGGTGCTACTCAAAATAAAGTAAGATAATACGTACCAACTGAACCTTTTGAAAACCATTTAATCATTGACTAATGGCTAAATAAAACCATTTTGTGAAAGCATAAATGAATAAATTGACTAAATAAATATTTGTATTCTCTTTATTTTTATTAATCTTAAATTCCTTTTACAATTGTTTTTACTCTAAAATGATACCATAAAGTAAAATACAGAGTCGTTGTGACACCCCGAAAAAAATCATAAGAAGATTGATTAGGTCTACTATAAAAATCACGAGAATCAAAACTTTTGGTAACATTATTAGCACAAGAAATAAATAGGTATTAGAAGATCAAAGACAATATAGTGAATACTGAATCCGTACAAAATCAACTCTCATACCAATCACCAATTAAATAACATAAGCCGTCTCTGAATATAAATATACATGTATGACCAAACTGAAAATAAAGGAGTACAACAAAAGGATGAGATACACTGGCTTTACTCCTTGAATCCTGGACGCAAGAAATAGGACGCCACTAAAGATGCTCCTCCAATAGTCACACATCTAGAGGAACTACCACAATAGGGACCTGTAAAAATAGTTTTCAAAATAAAACATAAACAACAAGCCTATATAGAATTGGAATATAATTGAATCTGGTACACATTATAACTAGACATATTCGTCTCTTGTTTTAACATAATTTAAGTTAATAGTCACCAAACCCAACAACCTAAGATATCACGTGGTTCTAAATCCCGAACCCATATGTCGTGCATATGTTGAAAGATTTACATCTTCGTTATTTAATCTTTAGTTTCTCATATTTATGTTTATCTCTTTCATTATAGAATATAAGTGTTATGGTAGTCTCAAACCTACGGTACGTCTCACCAAATAACCAATATAACAATAGCAAGCTTATATCTCAAGTTTATATACATTTGAATATCTCAATCCAATAATACAATATGCACGCCTTTAGTATATATAATACATAAAATCTGAATCATAAGTATGTAGGTAGATATCCCTACTATAGGTAATATACATCTCTACTATATAGAAATACACAAGTCTGAAACATAATCACGTAGGTGGGCATCCCCACTATAATTCATATACATCTCTAGCATAGCATATAAACTGATACCACTATCTCTCACATCGCCACAAAATAATGACATGTTGTAGGAGAAAGTCTCAACTCATGTCTAACATCCATACCATGGTAAAACTTTCGGCTTGTACTAATAGATTAGCATCTCTCGTGCCCACGCATAATGAAGGCTTACTCTTATTGCCTTCAAGAATCTCTCTCGCGTACTAGGTGTATTCTTAGACCATCCCAAACCTAAGACTTCATCATTACAAAGGATAAATCGCTATGTCTACCCATCCGTCATATAGTCTACTATACCCAAGGCCATATGAAAGAAATATTCATGTGGACCCTCTCGATGCACGAGTACCTAGACGTAGGACCCTAGGGTAAAAAGGCCATTTGCAAATGAAGAAACTGTCTATTCACCGAGGCATCACTATGGTCTGCGTCGCACGTGTCCCCTGAATGGAATCCCACATCTAGCATGATACACTGCAAGAACTCACAAATTGTATGCATTACACATAAAGCACACAAGTAATTTCCATCCTCACTAATGGGCTAAATCATGCGCATACACAACCCTAAAAAATGGGTTAAGGTAATCCACATATACATACTAACCCTACGCTACCGGGTCATACTAGCATCGATATGATAGAAAGTTATATGACATATATAACACTATATTCATGCCATAAAACATCAATCCCAACTTCTCGGGTTCCCAATTATAGATCTAGAGTCACCCATTCACACATTAAAAATTGTACAATAACTATATTCAATCTAGATTAGCCATAGTCTATTCTCCGAAGGCATCGCTTCTAGGTATAATCGCACACCTAATTTAAATGAAACAACATGATATAATAATGATATCACTTTTGGAAGTTATAGCCTAAACCTAGTCTCACCCAAATGATATTAACCCCACTCGTACATTACAATGATTCAAAACATTCCCGAATAATAAGTCCAATAGTTTATCTTATTAATTCCTAACCAACAAACCCATTATACACTAGGGTTTACCCTCGAATGTCATTTCCTCCATTTAACCCCCTTTAAAGCAATGATTTTTTCAAATATTCAAATACCCCCAAAATCAATTTTTAACAGTTCAAAACATATGAATATATCTCTATTCTATGAGTACATAAAAATTATAATTTAACAAATTCTAGCCCTAGGCTTATCCCCAAATTTCCAACCAATTCACAAAATCCCAAATAGGCTATAATTGTTACCACCGATCGATCGGGGTCTTGGGACTGGTCGATTGGTCAACACAGATACACCCAAGTCTCCCTTATTACAGGTTTGTTCATCTTCAACCTAATTTCTCTCTCTCTAACCTCCATTAATAAACCTAATAGCTTCCTCTAAGTACCCAATCAAACTCAAAATGATAAAACCACATCAAAATAATAATTGGAACCTATTTCCATCATCAAATTCCAAATCTACACCAAGATTCAAATGAAAACTCAATTCATAGTCTAAGAAACCTAGTTTTATCCAATTCTAAAAATTTCCAAGGATTGATTCAATTAAACATATGGATATTATGATTTAGAGAGAGAAGAGTTATGAGGTTAAATAATAAAAAAATGTGCATAAGTACCTTTATACAACAAACCTGCCAGTGCATCCCACGGGCAGCCCGAGGCTCAACCGTGGTCGTGGAATCTAGGTCCGCAGACACGACCTTCCCTGGCGTGGTCGCGGCCTCCAACCCTCATTCTCCATTTTTTCATTTATTTTAATTACCCAAAAATTATTTATACCAATTAACCAATTCCAACTCATCTCTCTACCAACCAAGCCTTAACTTGCCCTACTTGATCACCAAGTAACTACCAAAAGACCTTTATATCCCTGGGTCAAATTTATATTTACAACCCAATCATTTATCAAACTAACCCAATATAATCAATCAAAGTCCAATACCAATATAACCTAAATTAATTAAATAAGTCCAATTTAAATGTCATATTTAAAAATAACATAACTGTTTTGTTTAGATTAATTTTATTATCGTAATTTCATAAAATAAATTCTTAATTTAATTATCAAAAGTATGTGGGTTTGTATTGCAATCTTCACCTCCCAAAAAAAGAATCCCGTTATTAGAATTCATAAACAAAAAACACACCTGCCTCAAAATAACTATTGGTATTAATGTCTCATCACATCCTCGCATTCCCACGTGGAATCCTCCTCAATATAGTGGTTCCACTACACACTCATTATGGGTTCTTCCTTAGAACGCAACCTCTAAATCCTACTATCAATGATGTCCACAGGATTCTCACTATAAGAAGCATTTGTCTCTAACTCAATCTTTCTCAAATCAATATGATGATAAATGTATATATAATGCAAAAATCTATGGGCTAGGGACACATGAAAAACGTTATGTACCCGATAAAGATGATTTGAAGTGATAAACGATATGACATATTCCTTACCTTTTACCCCCAAAGTAAGACATGGTCCCCCACCTAAAACTGGATAGGCTTTCTCTTCATAACTCTTTTACATATCTCGGGCGATCTTAATCAACTTTATTATCAATTCAATCTTCGGTGTCATTTTATGAACGAATTTTGGCCATAAAAGTCTACGCCCATCTAGGTCCAACCACCATACTAACGATTGGCATGATCGCCCTTATAGTGCCTGATAGGTGCCATAGAAGAGGACTTTTGTTAATTATTATTGTTTTAAAATTCCGTAAATGGTAAGTGTACCTCCCAACTCCTTTTTAAATCCATCACACATGATCTTAACATGTCATTCAAAACCTGATTCACCCTCTTTATCTTGTCATCCCTTCGTGAATGGTAATCCATGCTAAAGTTCATTTGAATACCCATTATTTGTTAAAAACTCTCCCAAAAATATTCCACAAAAGTAGGTGCCTGATCTAAAATGATCGACAAGGGAGCCCAATGTAATGGGAAGATCTCGACAATGTAAAATCGTGTTAGCTGATCAGTAAAAAATTCATTATGTACAACTTAAATTTGCAAGACAATGGACTGTCACCCAAATATAATCATGTTGATAGGGCATCAAAGGTAATCTCGTAATGAAATCCATTAAGATGCTATCCAATTTATACTCAAGAATGGGTAAAGGCTGAAGCATACCAAACAACTTATGATGATTAACCTTTACTATCTAAGACGTGGTGCACCTAAATACATACTCTTTTATATCTTTATTCATATCGACCCACTAATTTTGCCTTTTCATGTCTTGGTACATTTTATCTCCACCAAGATGTATAACAAACTGTGAATCATAAGTCTCCAGCATAATTGCTCGTCCCAATTCCTCATCTGAGGGAATCACTAATCTACTCTTATATTGCAATCCACCATCAGATCCCACCTAAAATAAGGGAACACCGGTAGAGAGGAATTTTTCCACCTTACCCTTACACCCCGTGTCCTATAAGTGCATCCTAATCACCCATATAACTTTTTTCAGAATCACTGTGAGCATTCCCATAAAGGTTGGGCAACTCAATAATCATATCCACTGTACCCCACTCTGCTAATTAAATGGCTAATAGGATACCACTAGGTCTTCGGTTCAATGTATCTGTTATAAAATTATCCTTCCCAGGATGGTACTGGATCATGAACTGATAATCCTTTATCTACTACCTAATATTCAGATCTTTCTATGTGAACAAATATTGTGAACTCTTTTGTTCATTAAAGAGTCTAAATTTTGTCACCTAAATATAATGTCTCCATGCATATAATACAAATACAATAGCCTCCAATGCCATGTCATGAGTTAGGTAATGAACCTCATGCGATTTTAACTTTCGAGAGGCATTTAAAATTTGTTTATCCTCCTGTATCAACATCCTGTCTAATCTATATAGAGAAACATCGGTGTAAACTAAGGACTCTTATCTATTCTTAGGTAAAGCAAGAACTGATGTAAGTTTTCATTTCTTCTTGAGAGTGTTGAACACCTAGTGGCACTTATCATTCCAAAAGAACAACACACCATTCTTCCTTAATTTATTAATCGGTAGTGCTATCTTTGAGAAACCGCATATAAATCTCCTATAATAACCGACCAGGCTTAGAAAGTTTCATACCTCATTAAGTGTCGTAGTTGTTCCCAATCCAACACGACTAACACTTGCTAAATTCCATTGATAACCCCTGTTTAGAAACAACAAGCCCTAAAATCTTAACTTCCCTCTTACAAAACTCGCACTTTAAGTTTTTTGCATAAAGCTGGTGCTCTCACATTATTTTTAATGCAGTCCGTAAATGTATCCACGGTCTTCCTCTATCCATGAGTAGATTCGGATGTCATCAGTGAAGTGTATGATGAATTGGTCTAAATATGGTCAGAACACACTATTCATTAACCATGTGAGTGATTTTGGGGAATTAGTCAACCCCAACGGAATCACTCGAAACTCGTAAGACCCATAACGAGTCAATAAAGCTATTTTATACACATCTTCCTCTTGTATTTTCAATTGGTGATAATTGGATCATAAATCGATCTTCGAAAAGAATGATTCCCCCCCCCCCCTAACTAATAAAAAAGATCATCTACCCTACGTAGAGGGTACGTATTCCACACTGTCACTTTATTCAACTCGTTATAATAAATACATAACCTCTTCTTCTTCACAAACAAAATTGGAACACCCCAAGGTGAAGTGCTATGACGAATAAGTCCATGATCTGGTAACTACTTCATCTGATCTCTATGGTCTTTCATATCCACAGGGGCCATACAATATGGTTCTTTAGCGATGGGATTTGTGCCTAGTTCTAAATCTATTAAAAAATTGATCTTTATGTTAGGTGGTAAATCTCGAATCTCATTGAAAACATTATAGAATAACTAAACTACTGGGATCATATCTAAAGAAACGGTGGTATCCTATTGGGTCTCTTCATCAATAAAATACAAATGGATATTATCCCCACCCTCTAGCCTAGTCATAATAGATAAATACATCTTCTAACTTAGTGTAGCAAACAAACTAACTCTTCTTATACAATCGATTTGAGCTCAATAGGTGACAAATGGGTATCTAAAACTAATAAATTATCTATAAATCGTATCCTACTAATATCAACTACTATACCATCACAAGATTCAGTAATACAAGTTGATACAAATACCAGAATAACTATAGATAATACTCTAGCACATGGAGTTAGAATCAACTTGAAAACCCACAAAGTACTGTGCAAAAAAAGAATGTGTATCCCCCGTGTTAAACAAAACTCTGGCTAAGGGTCCATGAACATGAAATGTACCACCAACTTCCAGAATAGGGGGACTGGCTCATCCGTAGATACTACCAAATAGACCCAACCTTATTGTAGTTAAGGATAAGGTATTATGATTACTGGTGCTGGAAGTGCCAAGATGCCTGCTACATCAGGGCTAAAAAAGTTGGTAACTAGTGCTACCTTTGCTACTATTGATGATTGGTCCCGAAACCTTATTAGCATTGTCTATGTTAGATTTCTGGTCTTGTATGTACTGGCCCTACCCATACTGCCCATGTTGGCCTATCTTGGCCCCACTATATATTAAACCTGGGGAGTATCATCATGCCTCATCTACTACTACTTCCCCTGCCAACCCTAGTGGGGCCTCTTCTAATTGGTTCAGAATCTTTTCTATGGCCATTGTCCTAGTGATCACTTCGGTTCACAATCGAATCCCCCATCTTCCTTGGGACCATTTTTTGGCCCCCTTTCTCGTACTTCTTCTTATGCTCTGCACAGTATTTACAAAAAAGTAAGGATAACATCCAATATATGTGTACATAGTGTACACCGGGTTCACTATCAAATTCTGACATATTAGGTAAATGATCCCCTTAACAAAGCAACCAATCCCCTTCTTCTCCATGTTAACCTCCATGGGATAAAAAAGAGATAAATTATTAAAATTCTCTCTTATAATCCGTGAGAGTATGGGTCCCCTGTTGGAGCAGAAGAAACTCTATATTCTTCTGTGACCTTATAGACTTATGGAAGTACTTATTATTGAGCTTCGCCATAAACTCTACTTAAGTCAACGGATTCCCCTTTAAGGTCGTGGTCACATTTTCCCACCACTGGAGAGTATTTTCGATCAGACGAAATATGGTAAGAATCTACTTTTATATGTCTGTTCATACTAAGAACCTTAGGTGATTCTCAATATCCTGGTGCCATAGCAATGCCACCAAAGGTTCGATAGAACCCAAAAATGTAGGTGAAATGTTCTTTATAAATTCTCCTCGGATCTTCTCCCAATATAGTATAGGAGTTGGCACCCTAGCTGCAGTGCCTCAAGTGGCCTCTATTGTCTTCCCGCTGCTAAACCTCCCTACAGTGCCTATGAAATTAACTCAGAGATCTACCAGGCCCTAAAATTATACTATCTTTGAGCATTTGGAACTAGTACTCTTGGCATTAGCGGTACCTAAACTACTAGTGGTCTAGGTGGTGTTGGTGCTGCGGGAACTGTCTGGGCAGCACATGCATCTATGGGGTTCCATATGAAATGCGAGACGTGAAGGTATCAAATAATAGTACGCGGATGACTAAAATGGACCTATGGAACCTATATTGCTTAGGACCATGCTTTGATACCAACTGTGACACCACGTATATTTTAATACTCGCGTTGATTAAGTCTAATTATCAAATTATACATATTATTATAATAGTTAAATATCATCCTTAGCATGAAATGGAAATGATAAATAAAGATAGACAAAATATAGTGCGACATGAATATATTCAATATAAATAAATATTGAATGGAAATCAACCATCACCACTAACTATGAAATATAAATTATAAGGTCTGACATAATAATCCAAAAGTAATACATGCTAAAATGATATTTCCAAAACCTCCAACATAAATAAACCGATTACAATGTGTATCGAGGTAAATTATAAACATCACATCACTCAAAGCAATTAAATGAAAGATAATCTCCAACACCAACATCACTGAATGGTGGTGACCGAAATGATGACTCGCTACTTGTGAGAGAGGAATCTAAATCTGACGTGGAGTTAAAGAACCTAGAATAATGCGATGATGCTTCGAGATTTACTTGTTCTTAAAGCCCTCTTTACATTATTATTTCCTTTTTCTTACATTCTATAATCATCTTACTTCCTTTCTTAAACTTAATTCTTGGTTGTTAATGGTGTTCTATACATTAGAATTATTAGGGTTTGTGTGGTTTAGTTAAGGAAGAGTTTTAAGATTAAACAATAAAAAAACGTTCATAAGTCCCTCTATATAACAAACCTACTTGTGAATTCTGTGGATGCCCCACGGATGAGCCGTGGTCACGACATCTGGGACCGCAGACGCGAACTTTGATCGTCCTTCACCATTTTTCTTTCTTTTTTCTTTTTTTTAATTACCCAAAAATATTTTATATTAATTAACGAATTCTAACTCATCTCTCTACTAACCAAGTCTTAGCTTGCCCATACTTTATCACTGAGTAACTACCAAAAGGCCTTTACAATTTTGGGTTTAAATTTGCAACCATTTATCAAATTACCCAATATAATTAATCCAAGTCCAATACCAATATAAACCAAACTAATTAAATAAGTCCAATTTAAATATACCATTTAAGCATAGCATAAATTATATAGTTTAGATTAATTCCATCATCCTAATTTTATTAAATAAATTTTTAATTTAATTATTTTAATTAATTATCAAAATTATGGAGTATTAATTCCACCGATCATCAATGATACGAAAGACTTCACTATATCTATATTCATTCTCACAAAAAGATCATGTAATCTCTTCATTTTCCTCATCCATTGCCTTGTAGATATAAGCCATCGCATGCTTCTTTTCCCCATCAACCATGTGAAGCACACATACTAATGGTTCTAACACCTTAAGCCCCAAAATTATATGGTTACAAAAGGAACGCATAATTAAAATTTTCGATATTTTTTTGCCCGTTGCCTCCCTTTTCAACTTGTTATTGGACCACACTTCTAAAGTAAATATCTTCCTCAAGTTGTTTTTATGGTGATGAATTTTTTTATGGTTATGAAGGACTTATAAAATCGTGTCTTTGTCGACCTAAGAAATTCTTCCTCATTAGCGAAATGTCTCATCATGTTTAAAACTCCCGAGTCAGTACAAATAGAATTATTTAATGAAAAAACCCTTTGAAAAGTTTTCTACATCCGTGAAAATTTATATATATCCTCAAGTATCAAATACAACCAATGAGCCTAACACAACGTCCATAACAAATTATACTTGACATAAAATTTCTACCAAATTAAGAAGAATATATAAATGATTATAAAAAATGAAATGTAAGGGGAAAATGTTTACATTATGTAAATATATAACTATATATAATCGACTGAAACGTTAATGGATGCAGTATTCATCAAAAATAGCACATCATTGTCTTACCTATTCTTCCCACAAACTTATTATAGACACCCCATTCTATGACCACCAACACTTTCATCAACACAAAATCATAAAGCTTCGAATCCTCTTTTAAATGGTCTCCGTCATGTACAAATTGGATCTAAGCTTTGCATTTTATAGCCAAAAACTATTTTTATTTGCCTATAGGCACGAAAACTCACCTAGCTGCTATCAAGTTGAGATTTACTTAGCTAACAAATTTTGGCCACCCTATTTGTAGGCAAGGCTGGGACCATTCCGAACAATTGGTCCCCAGGGTGGGATGGTCATTTTATTCAGATACTTGGATAGGATGTTAAGCACCGTTCTAATTATGGGAGATAGGTTTGGTATAGGCTACAATGATTGTGATTTCCCATTCCCAAAGCCAATACAAATCGTGTGAGAAATCCCACTAGGAACATTAGGAGAGGTCGACATTTTGGTAATCATTCTCGTCGTGTTTACACTTGCACTTATTGTGGTAGAAAAGGTGACCTTAGACGTTTTTACTATGACCTTAGGAATGCTCCTAGGAAGTTAAGGAATAAAGTCATTTCGGTTCCCAAAATACCAATGCATCATTTCACACCTACTTGGGTTAGGAAATCGAACTTAGAGGCTTTAGGAATTAAATTTCATGGTTCTTATTTGGTTGCACTTGATTCTTCCCATGCTACATCTAAAGGATGATTGTGTTGCCATGTTTGTCATACGCTAGTCTTTGCATCATGATTTATATCTTGCTAGTATTATGACATTTGTATCTTTTGTATTATATTTTTTCATTTATTGGGTCTTAATTGAAAAATATATAAAGATTTTTGGTTTTAAATATTTTTAAGAAAAATACAAAAAGATTTATTTTTGGGGTCAAAATTACATTTAGAAAAACACAAAAATATTTTTGGAATTGATATGTCGTGAGTTTTTCACATTTAATATGGCATATTTGTGTGCTTGGACACCCGTCATTTCATTATCCATGTGGCTAGGACATTTGGTCATAATTATTGATGCGTTGAATGATCTTAACCATTGTGTTAATGGGTTGTTTCGAAGTTGATATGCATTTGAATTCGACTTTGTATATATGCCATCTTTGTACACATGCATGAGTTTATATGAATGTTCGACATCTCATATATATTCGAGTTTGGTGAGACATTCTTATCTCAATTTTGTCATCTATGCGTAAGTAGACTTTGGAGGAGGTGTGCATGTAAGAACTGTTTATTGTGATGATTAATATTGCATATATTGAAAAAATGACGAGTGTTCACGGAAAAAGGGTTGCGAGAGTACAAATTAACTCGTCGTGAAAGACACCGTTTAAAAAGAGCCCATGAAAATTAAGGCAATAAAAATTATCATATGCCAAAATAGGTCCAATAGGATTTCTCTAAGTTGATAAAAAAAGAGACCTCAAAAGAGCTTAAAAAAGAATATATAAATTTGATGGAGTTTGGTTAAAAAATTAAATAGGCTTGCACCACGAATCTTAGTGTTGAAAATCGTATCATGGTGCTTGTAGATGTAAAAAATTAGATTACTCTAATAATTCAATCACAGATAAATAAATGAGACAAAGAATTTTAAAGTGATTCAGCCTTATAAAAATGACCTACGTCCACTGTTGCTTTATTTCTGAGTGTTTGAGAATTCTCGATTATAAGTTCTATCAAGAAATTCCCCTCTGAATTCGAAGTCTAGGTCCGGATCCAGATCCCTTTACAATGAGGATTATACAATGTATTTATAACCCTGAGGCTGTAATGTGAAAGGGTAATACATTAAATGATATGCATATGAAAGGGTAATACATTTAATGCCCTCTTTGCGTGTGCGTCCAAATGATAAGCATTTAATGAGCAGTTAAACTGTTGGTATCCTGCTTCGAGGTGCAGCTCGGACCGCCTGAGTTGCTCGGACAGCCTAAGCTTCTCGGTATTCAAGAGTTCCTCGGAGAGGCATTGTTCCTCGGAGCTTGTGAGTTCCTCAGGGAGCTAGTCTTCCTCGTTGTAGTCTTGTTCCTCGGAGCTTATGAGTTCCTCGGAAGTGTTTGTTGTTGCAATGTAGATAGCCACGTGTCTTCATATGATTGGTTCATGTCAGCAGATTAATTTTGGTATCAACAGAAGCCCCCAATGTTTCATAGTTCGAAATTTGAGGAGTATGGAACATTCTTTCTCGGAATATGGTAGCTTTAAATAGTCTTCCTGATTTTTAGGAGCGTTTCCTTGTATTTATTTCTCCTTCCCAATTCGTAGAATCATGCTTTTTTGGACTTTTCTGCGTGCTTCGATTCCTGCGTCACTTTTCCCGCGCTACTTTTCATCTTTTTAGCCGCCGGTAATCATCCTTTTTTGTAATCATTACTTCACCATTTCCCAAGGCACGGTATTTAAACTTCACAGACGCTCCCATCGTCTTCTACCTTTCAAATTTTTATCTTCGAGTTTTACGTCGTCTCTTCCTACTCTCTTATGCGTTCATCTTTTTCGTCGTTCGTTGTCAACAACTCTACTCTTTTTCTGTAAGATTTTCTTCTTTCTTCTTCATTTCTTTTATTCATCATCATGGTTTACTCTATTGAGTCTCTTGAAAAGTTTCGCTCTGATTTTTCCATTCCCTCTTGGGTTGTCTTGGAAGAGCTTTCTAGGCCTTCTGATTATTTCAATTTGGCGAGGGACATTGGTTCCCCAGCCTTTTTATTGCTGAGTGTGGATTTTCTTTTCCACCAAATCCCTTGTGTCTAGAATTATGTCGTTATTTTGACGTCGTTCCTGCGAGAATATCCCCCAACACATAGAGAATAGTTAATGGGGTGCATAAATTAAATCAAGTCCATGGAACTCGCACAGGAATTCCAGAAATCATGTACTGCTATAGATGGGTAGTTAATGATAAATTTTTTTATTTAAAAACTAGATTTTTAAATAGAGCCTTAGTAGTCAATCTCCCTGATGCCAATAGGGATTATTTTGAACATGGGGTTGTCATAAAAAATTGGCAACACCCTCCATTAGCTGGAGATGAGGTTTACCAAGGTCCCAGATGCCCTCCTTATGGCAACGGGATAGGTTATTTTTATTTTATTTTATTTTGAAATCATGTTTATTTTGTGTTTGATAAAATGTGCCACTGATAACAATGTTTATTTATTTGTAGTGGATAGCAAGAGAAAGTGCCCAAAAGATGCAGATGTCAATATAAGGCATTTGAAACTTATCTGGAGTCTGCATCAAAGTGTTGCCGACGAGCACATTAGGTCGGCCTCATATTTGCTCCAGTACAGGAGCTACACCACTTCTTTCACTGCTCGTCCAGTGATAAGTGAATTAGAGCCAGTTCCAGCTTCCACAAGCTCATCACCTGAATCCCATATTCCTTTAAGTGAAATGATGAAGAAGAGAAGACCTCCTGCCCTGTTTGAGAAGACTGCCTCCGGTTCTGGGGAGGTAAAAAGGAGTAGGATTGATGTCCCAAAGGAAGGGACGAAGAAGACTGATGCAGCACCTCCAGCTGCTCCTGTTAAAGTTGCCGAAAAGCCTGCAGTGGCTCCGAGCAGGTCTGCTGATCCTGGAGAGGTGATTGTGATATCACTAACCAAGGGTTCTTCCTTGGTTGAATAGGTACCTATTCCCCCGAGGAGGCTGAAGAAAAGCTCCTCGGTCAATTTGGCTGATACCATTGCTCAGCCCCCAGTTACTGGAACTGGGGTTCCAACTTTCGTTCCCCCGAGCTCTGCCATGAGTTTGGTAAAGTCCTCGATCATTCCTGAGGTACAAGGTACTGAAGAGAACCTTACTTGGGACATGGTCACCTCACTAGCTGCTCGTCACCTTGCTTCTGTAAGTCTTCTTACTTTCAATTTTTCATATTTCCTTTGTTATTTTTGTTTCTAACTTGCTTTCTTTTTCTGTTCATAGTTGACGAGCTGCTTTAATATAATCCTGAAGAAGTATGAAGAGATTAAGGGTTCTTGCTCCGCGTCCAGTGTGGAGGGAGCTCTGGAAGAAGCTACCAAGTCTCTGCCAGATTCTCTCCAGAAATATGCTGATGACAAAGCTGTCTGGGAGAAGAAGCTTGCCTCCACCGAGCAGGATAAAGCTCGAGCTGTTGAAGCCTCCAAAGAGTTGGAGAAGAAAAAGAATGCCTTGGAGAAGGCAAATAAAGAGCTCGCAAAAAAGCTCAAAACTGCTGGAAAGTTTGAAGATAAGCTCAGGGTTGCTCATGAAAGGTTGGGCCAGCTTCAAGAAGTAGGTCGGAAAAAGGAGGAAGCAGAAAATAAATTGAAGGCTGCTGAGAACCTGCTGTCTGAGAAACTTTCCTCGGAGAAGCTGAAGAGGAAAGTTGCTGTGAAGAAGTCCTTCAGCTCTGGCTGGGACAAGGGGTGGAACAAGGGGTTGGCTTCCAAGGTGTCACAAGTAGACTATGGCAGCCTCAAATACTTTAGGGACGGATGGGTTACTGCCCTTCAGGAAATGAAGATCGACGAGTCTTTCGAGCTCTTCCAGAGACATATCCCTGGTCCCCCCCCCCAACTCCAGAAGAATTAAAAGAGGACGAAGCTACCTCTGAAGAGTCTTCGATGGTGATGGGAGATCATGCCCTAACCATCCAGCCTACTGCCAAGGAAAATCAGCACATCGTTTCTTCCTCCGAGCAACTGCCTACTCTACCCGAGCAGCTATCTCTTCCCTCCGAGCAACCTACCTCTTCATCCCAGCCTCCCGAGAAGGTTTTGGGAGATAAGGAAAATGTTTAGTGTTGTTCGGGTTTCTCCTTATTTTGTTTCTCTTTATCAAATGTAACCCAGAAGATGTAATTTTGAATTATGATCTTATAAAACTTAAATTTTTTTCATATTGTTGTCTATCTTTCATTCATACTCTGCTTATTCTTCTTATTGATGATTGCTATTGTTTCTCTGTTAGTTTTTGGCTAGGATGGAACTGCTCTCTGCCCATGATACAAAGTTACTGCGATAATGTAATGAGTACTTTAAGGCTGGCCACACAGACCTGAGTGCTGCACAAGTTATCGACATACTTGGTCATGATGCTTCAGAACAGGCAGTGGAAGCGTATCAATATTTGAAGTGTCTTCTTGATAGGGCTGTAGCCAATAACGTTGCTTATTACGAAATAATCGAGGATCTTCAATGCACCCTCGAGGACCTTTAACTCCAATACAAAGAATCCACTGCTTTGTTGCATAAGGGGTACGAGAAGAAGTACCAGCCGATCATTGCCGACAAGGGCTACAAGAAACTCTTTGCTGGGTACAATGTAAGGGAGAGAACCTTTAGAGGTGAAGTCGAAGAATGCAGACAGATTGTTGAGTTGCTGGAAAAGGAAAATAACAGCCTGCAGAAGGAGCTGTCACAATTGAAGTCTGCAGCTTCAACTTCTAATGCCTTGATCCCAGTGATCGATGAGGGATTTTCATTCTTAGAGGTTGAGAATGCCAAGTTGAGGGAAGAGTTGGACACCTTGAGGAGGTCGGTCCCTTCCACATCTTCTCGGGGATGAGCAAGAGCTCCTAGGGGACGAGCAAGAGCAGCTCGGGTTCTTGTCGAGGAATAGAGGACTCAGTCTGCCTTAGAGAACCAGGCCTTCCAACTAATGGCGAAGAACCAGGCGTTGTCTGATATGTCAAAGAAGATTAGGGACTTGGAAAAGTAGCTCTCCGCGCAGAAGTCAGTCTTGGAGAATAAGGAGCTTTTCATCAAGAATCTCCATGAGCAACTTGAAAGGCTAACATATCAATTCCACAAACAGCCCAGGGAGTTATGGATGGCTGGATACAACAAAGCATTATTCCACTTGGATGATCGTATCCAGAATGCCAACAATGAGGGTACAAGCAAGGCTGGCTGAATGCCTTAGGTGTGCGAAAGCTCGAACAAGGTCATTATTTGTGGGACTACCATGATCCCGGGTTGCTCGACTTGCCTGTGCCACCATACAATTTGGACATGGATTGGATCCCTGCTCGGGCCATTCATAGGAGCTTAATTTCAAAGTATCTCGGTGACTACAATTTGCATTCTCAAATCGAGGTGTCTCGTCCCGAGCATCTCTTAGATCGACCATCCGTGATGAATGTCAGGATGTTGAAGGATCTCAACTTCATCAATTCTCCTCTGTCTTTAAATGATCCGCCTGCTGGCGAGGAACCTCTGCCAAAAGCAGAGGGGAAGAGACCAGTAGAATAGGAATTTTTGATGTAATAGTTAGTATACATGTCAATATAACAGTAATTTCATTATCAATGTAATTTATTTTGAATTCAATTAAAGACTTTCATTTTGTTTGCAAATCTTGATTGCTATTGTCTTGTAGTTATCAAACACTATATATTTATGCATAGCTGTTAAAAAGAAAACAATATTGTGTTGTTTGTCGACCAACTCATTAACAATTAAAAAGTTATAAGTATCAATGTTGTTGCTCGATCACTTAATAATAAAGTAATGAGTATAAAAATGTTGTTTAAAATATTTCCAACCAACCAAGGTTGTTAGATTCTCCATGTCGATCAACTACAGTTAGTAGGTTTTTATTCCTGAGCAGCTATAGTTAGTCTTTTTGAAATAATTTTACCCATAAAATGTTTCCAACCAACCAAGATCGATAAATTTTTCTAGTCGACTAACTACAGATGGTGGGTTTTTATCCCCGACCAGCCATAGTTAGCAACTTTTTTAAATGTTTCCGACCAACCAAAGTCGGTAAATTTTCTTTGTCGACCAACTACAGTTGGTGTGTTTTTATCCCCGACCAGCCATAACTTTTGCACTTTTTGGAATGATCTTACCTCCCGACCAACATAAGTTGGCATTTGCGAGAATATTTTGTTTCTAGCCAAACAGGTTGGCATTTTTAGGAATATTTTGTTTCCTATCCAAACAAGTTGGCATTTTTAGGAATATTTCATTTCCTAGCCAAATAGGTTGGCATTTTTAGGAATATTTCGTTTCCTAGCCAAACAGGTTGGCATTTTTAGGAATATTTTGTTTCCTAACCAACCGAGGTTGGCATTTTTAGGAATATTTCGTTTCCTAGCCAAACGGGTTGGCATTTTTAGGAATATTTTGTTTCCTAACCAACCGAAGTTGGCATTTTTAGGAATATTTTATTTCCTAACCAACCGAGGTTGGCATTTTTAGGAATATTTTGTTTCCTAACCAACCGAGGTTGGCATTTTTAGGAATATTTTGCTGCTGAGCAGTCTGAACTTTGTCGAGTTTTGCTGAGTAATGTGTAGCACTAGTATTCCCCAAAAATTTCTCAATAAAAGGAAGAACTTTGGCGGAATATCTTCATTTTATTCATACTGATGGAACTGTGTTACATATATATCACTGATAATACTTGCGTAGGTGCTCTGCGTTCCATGCATTCTTAAACTCCTCACCTTCTAAAGTTGCTATTCGATAAGTTCCTGGTCGAACAACTTCTGTAACTCGGTATAGTCCATGCCAGTTTGCTTCCATCTTATTGTGCTTTTGAATTACTTTCTTCAGCACATAGTCTCCTTCTTTCAGGTCGCACTTCTTCACCCTTTTGTTGTAAAACAAAGTTGTTCGCTGCTGGTAAGCTGCATTTCTGATGGCTGCTTCGTCTCTAACTTCCTCGAGCATGTCTAAATCCAATCTTTTCATTAAGTCGCTGACGGGGGAATTAAAATTTAGTACCCTGTGTGTTGGGAGGACCAACTCGGCAGGTATAACGGCTTCAGTTCCAAACACCAACATATATTGTGTTTCTCCAGTTGCTACTCGGGGAGTAGTTCGGTAGGCCCAAAGTACTGATTGTAACTCATTGATCCAGTTTGCTTTTGCATCATCCAATCTTTTCTTCAAGCCATTTAACAACGTTCTGTTTGTCACTTCAGTTTGTCCATTGCTTTGAGGATGGCCTGGTGCTGAGTGGACCTTCAAAATATTTGATTGATGATAATAGGTGGAAAACTCCTCGTTATAAACTTATGTTCCATAGTCTGTGATGAAGGCATGAGGTAGACCATATCGACAAATGATGTTCTTCCAAATAAATTGGTAAACCTTCTCGTACGTCATGTCAATGAGTGGCTCAGCTTCTACCCATTTAGTAAAATAATCCACTGCGACGATGAGGTACTTGAACCTTCCTCGGGTCGTTGGCAGTGGCCCAACCAAGTCAATTCCCCACATGGCAAATGGCCATGGGGAAGTTATGGGTGTCAACAATGCTTGTGGAGTTCTCCGGATGGAGGAAAAACGCAGGCACTTGTCACACTTCTTGGCGTAGGCTATGTAATCAGCCCTTATCGTCGGCCAGTAATATCCTTGCGTCATCACCCTTTGTAAAAGCGTCCGGCCTGCTACATGTGCTCCACAAGACCCTTCGTGGATCTCTTCAATTAATTCTTTCACCTCGGAGGGATGTACACATCTCTGCAAACCTTCCATGATTCCTCGTCTATATAAAACACCATTAGTTAATACATACCGAGCAGCTTTAAACTTTAATTTTTTGGCAGCGAGCTTGTCAATTGGCAATTCTCCCTCCTCGATATACGCCCTGATGGAATCCATCCAAGATGGTCCTAAATTAAGGGTGATAAAGTTCATCGTCAGATCTTCATCTATGCTCCGACCAGCTATCACTTCAATTAGGATCGTTCGTCGTAGCTCGGTGTGAGTAGCTGATGCTAGTCGAGTTAGGGCGTCTGCTCTTGCATTCTTCATTCTTGGTATTCTGACCAGCTGAATAACGGTAAATTCTGAGACCCGCTCTTTTGCCTTTGCATGATATCTGATCATTAATTCACCTCTAACTGCATATACTCCCATCATTTGGTTTATGATCAATTGAGAATCACTGAAAATAATGACCTGTTGCACCTCCATAATTTTTGCTAAACCAAGTCCTGCAATCATGGCCTCATACTCAGCCTCATTGTTGGAAGCTTTGAATTGAAACACAAGGCGTATTCCATATCGACCTCATCCGGAGTGCTCAAAACTATCCCCGCGCCGCATCCTGTAGTGCAAGATGAGCCATCTACATATAGTCTCCATATAGGTAACTCGTCTTCGAATTTCTGATCAGTTAGAGTTCCTCGGTGAAATATTTGTTGCTTCTTTTCCTCCTCTGATTTTTCTTGCTCTTCGTCGATCATTTCTTCTTGCCCTTTTACCAACCGGAGTTGGTCTGAGCCCGAAGTCAATGATCTTGTAACATCCACTTGCCCTTTTACCAACCGGAGTTGGTCTGAGCTAGTGTTTGTTGATCCTGTAACATCCACAGGTTGATCGGCGAGCAACTCTTGTTTCTCGTCCGGATTCTTCATAACTATCTCTGCGTCACATCCTGTAACATCCACACGCCCTTTTACCAATCGGAATTGGTCCGAGGTTATGTTTGTTGATCCTGTAACATCCACAGGTTGATCAGTGAGCAACTTTTATACCTCAGAGATATCAGGGTAGGTGAATTCCGCTATAAAATCTGCTACAGCCTGCCCTTTAAGCGATGATCTGGGTTTATAGACTATATCATATTCACCGAGTTCTATTGCCCAGTACATCAATCTTCCTGATTTTTCTGGCTTATGCAGGGCCTGCCTCAATGGCATATCAGTATATACTACTATAGTATGAGCCTGAAAGTATGGCCTCATTCTCCTACTCGCCTCCATCAGCGCCAGTGCCAATTTCTCCAGCCTTGGATATCTGATCTCTGCTCCTCGGAAGGCCTTACTTGTGTAGTAAATTGGCTTTTGTACTCCATTCTCCATTCTGATCAATGTCGAGCTAACTGCATTCTGGGACACTGCAAGGTACAAGTACAATTTTTCTCCCATCACTGGCCTGGACAACAGTGGAGGTGCTCCCAAGTATCTCTTCAAGTCTTGAAAAGCTTTCTCGCATTCATCATTCCACTCAAAAGTATTTCTGAGTGTCTTGAAGAATGGGAGACATCTATCAGTTGCCCGTGACACAAATCTATTGAGTGCTGCTACTCGTCCTGTGAGACTCTGTACTTCCTTCTTTGTCGTTGGAGATCGCATCCCTAATAGAGCTTTGATCTTTTCAAGATTTTCTTCAATGCCTCGTTGATTGACAATGTACCCGAGAAACATGCCTTCTCGTACTCCAAGGATTCACTTCGTCAGGTTCAGCTTCATTTGATATTTATCTAGTTGATCAAAAGTCTGACTTAAGTCAACTAGATGATCGAAAGCTTTCTTGCTTTTCGTCAGCATATCGTCAACATAGACTTCCATATTGTCATTGATTTGTTCAGCAAAGACCTTATTCATCAGCCTCTGATATGTCGCACCTGCATTTTTCAAACCAAAAGGCATAACATTATAACAATAAGTTCCCCTAGGGGTAATGAAAGAAGTACTCTCTCTGTCTTCAGGTTTCATTTTAATTTGATTGTAGCCAGAATAAGCATCCATGAAGCTCAGCAACTCGTGTCCCGAGGTAGCATCCACCAGTTGATCAATTTGGGGTAGTGGAAAGTGATCCTTTGGACATGCTTTGTTGAGGTCGGTGAAGTCTACACACATCCTCCACTTATTGTTTTTCTTTTTTACCATCACCATATTAGCTAACCAATCTGGATATTTAACATCTTCAATAAAACAAGCTTTCTGGAGCTTCTCGACTTCCTCCTGTATAGCTTGATTCTTCTCGTGACTGAATACTCTTCTTCTCTGCTTCACAGGCTTGAGCTCTTTATTCACATTAAGCTCGTGACATAATAAGTTTGGGTCTATCCCAGGCATATCTTCATGACTCCACGCAAAAGTTTGTCTTCTGCTTCTAAGGAAAGTTATCAATTCCTGTTTTAATGAGGCTTCCAACGATGAACCTATTTGAGTAATTCGCTCAGGGTGCTCTCTTCTAGAATGATGTTTTCGGTAGCTTCCACCACTTGACCCTTTACGAGTTGCGAATCATCCCTAGGATCCAATGTTTTAATTTCTACACCTTCGTCCACTTGATAGGTAGTAGTCTTTTTCTTTGATTCTTCCAGTATTCTTGCTCGGCGGATGAATAATAGCATTCCCGAGCTACTTTCTGATCACCTTTCACAACTCCTACTCCAAAGTTTGTTGGAAATTTTAGGCACTGATGCACTATAGATGGTACAACCTTGAATTTCTTTAATCCTACTCTTCCCATGATGATATTATACGATGATTGGACATTCTTAACCATCACGAAGAAACGTATTCTTTCTGTCTGACAAGCAGGCCACGTTCCAATGAATATATCCAACTTGATCGTCCCAAGTGGAAATACTTTCTCGCCAACAAAACCAATGAGGGGTCTGTGGTAAGGCTCCAGTTGAGATAGTTTTAGATTTAAACTATCGAAGCACGAGTAGAACATGATGTCTGCTGTGCTACCATTGTCGACCAGTACTCTTGAAATCATGACTTCTTTCATTATCATTTTGATCACCAGCGGGTCATCATGAGGATATAAAACACCTGCAAGGTCATTTTTTGAAAAACCGATAACCAATTTCTCCTTGTTCACCTTTCTCGGGCGATCTTCCTCAGCTAGATTTATTCGCTGAATGTACGAGCAAGCTTGAGCCTCACCGATGTAAGCTTTTCTTTCTGCAATAAGGTCTCCTCCTCCTCCTGCATCTCCTCCTGTAATAACATTACAGTCAAATTATCCAAAGCATATTGAAAATACCTCTCGTTCTGGCTGCCTTGGTTTCTTTGGAAGATCGGGGTCATCCTCTGGATCAATTTCATGGTTTCTCTTCTTATTCTCCTCTGCTCGACGAGGAGATCTAGATCTCTCTCTAATTCGGTTGTTATTACTTCTTTCGCCTCCCCGATCAACATACTTTGCTAGCTTTCCTCTTCAGATGAGTGTTTTAATTTTATTTTGAAGAGCTATGCAATTTTTGGTCATATGGCCATGATCCTTATGGAATTCGCAATATTTTTCCCTATTCCTCGTGTCAGGGTCTGCCTTCATTTTCTTTGGCCAGTTTAACTCCTCGTTGTTCTTAATTTCTTCCAAGACGTGGTTGATATTTACCTTCAAAGGTGTGTAATTATCAAATTTCCTCAAGACCTCCCATGACGACCTATTTTTGGATTGTTTATCACCACCACTGTTCTTATGTTCTTTCTTCTTAGCTTTATCACCTTCCACCTTGGTTTCTTTGGCGTCCATATTCTTCTTCACAGACATGAGCTCCTCGACATTCATAATCTTAGACGCTTTTCCCATCAGGCTCGACATGGTTCGAGGTGGATCTTTGGCCAAAGTGTAGTACAACCTGTTTGGCAGTAGTCCACTCATCAAAGCGGTAATTGCTGTCTTCTTCTCATAATCAATAACTTCGAGTTTCTCGTTATTAAAACGAGTTATATAATCTCTGGTACTCTCACCAACTTTTTATCTAACACTTAACAAATGAGCTACTCGTTTCACTGGCTTTGCTCCAAAACAGAAATTCCCAATGAATAACTCGGCCAGTTGAAGAAAAGTTGAAATCTTACCCCGAGGAAGACTACTATACCATATTTGAGCAGATCCGGTAAGTGTTCCCGAGAATGCTCTGCATCTCATCTCATTTGGGACAGCATAGATGTCGGCTGCAGCTTGGTATTGTTCTATATGAAGGACAGGGTCAGTCTTTCCATCATACTTGGGAGTCACAACAGGTGCTTTGAACTTTGATGGTGTTGGATAATTAATAATGTCCCGGAAAAAAGGTGTTCCTCGAACAAAGGTTCGTTGTAGAGGGTTCCCGGCCTTAGCCATTTCCCCTAATCTATCCTCCAGCCTATGAATAGATCCTTTTCATGCATCATTCCCTTCCTCGGGCCTATTGGTTCGAGCAACTGACCGCGTTGAAGTGGCTTCCTGGGATTTATCTTGACGAGTAGCTGGTCGGTCATAGGATCTATCTTGATGAGCAACTAGTCGCGACTGGGCAGATCTTTCCCTTAAATCTGATGGTCATCAAAAGCTCCTCGACGCTGCATTAAGAAGACTTTTGTTCCTCCTAGGGCCTAATCGATCGAAAGGAGAAACCCTACTTAGTCTTTCCAATGCGCTGGTCCTTTCTGGAGAGAGGGTGACACGTTATTCAGTATCTGTGGCCCGGACTGACGAAGTTCGTCCAGGTTGATAAGAAAAATCTTCAGACTCCTCATTGCGATATGAATTAGTACGCCTAGTACGCGAAAAAGGCGCACGTGTATTTCTTTGAATGCTTCGTGGTCCGGAATGGGCTGATGCACCGCCATAGAGGGTTTGGATGAGTTGTCGCATTGTTTCTTGCATGACGGTCTGGCCCTGAGCCAGATTTGCCATTATTTCAGTCAGATTTGGAATAATTGGTGGAGCAGATGGATTTGGAGGGGTTCCAGCGTTTCGATTACTGGATTCAGGAATATCCGCCATTGGTAATGAATTGTTTTTGATGAAAAACGATATTATCAGTAGTTTCCCACAGACGGCGCCAATCTGTTGATGTAAAAAATTAGATTACTCTAATAATTCAATCACAGATAAATAAATGAGACAAAGAATTTTAAAGTGGTTCAGCCTTATAAGAATGGCCTACGTCCACTGTTGCTTTATTTCTGAGTGTTTGAGAATTCTCGATTATAAGTTCTATCAAGAAGTTCCCCTCTGAATTCGAAGTCTAGGTCCGGATCCAGATCCCTTTACAATGAGTATTGTACAATCTATTTATAACCCTGAGGCTGTAATGTGAAAGGGTAATACATTAAATGATATACATATGAAAGGGTAATACATTTAATTCCCTCTTTGCATGTGCGTCCAAATGATAAGCATTTAATGAGCAGTTAAACTGTTGGTATCCTGCTTCGAGGTGCAGCTCGGACCGCCTGAGTTGCTCGGACCGCCTAAGCTTCTCGTTATTCAAGAGTTCCTCGGAGAGTCATTGTTCCTCGGAGCTTGTGAGTTCCTCGGGGAACTAGTCTTCCTCATTGTAGTCTTGTTCCTCGGAGCTTATGAGTTCCTCGGAAGTGTTTGTTGTTGCCATGTAGATAGCCACGTGTCTTCATATGATTGGTCCATGTCAGCAGATTAATTTTGGTATCAACAACGCTATTATTTGCAAAATCGTCAATATTCTGAATTTGTGTGCATGTTGATTGTTTAGTTCATTAGCTCATTATATTAATTGTCACATATGGCTAAAACCGAGTTTGATGACATTTCACTATCAATTAGATCTCCTTGAACGTTTCAATGTGTCGTGGTTGTGATTCATTTGTTGTAGCTCACTCTTATTCACTCCATATCCATGTTTGAGCACATTGATACTATGTTAGCACAAAACTGATATTGTTTTATTTTATTTTTGTTTTGAGTCTGTTTTTCTATTATTTGGTCTTTCCAGTTGCCGTTTTAAGAAAATTTCTTTGCCGGGCAAAACTTCATGATTGTTAGCACTAGAATGGAGAAATTTTGATGTCGTTTAAACGACATGTGGACCTCGTTCGAGCGACAAGTTCATGTCGCTTGAAGTTTGGATCTCGTGAGGTTCGCTAGACAGAATGAAAAATGTCAGGTATGGGTCGCGACATAGGTCGTGCGAAGGTCGTTTGATGAGTTTGATCGCACAACATGCTACTATTTTACACCATTTAAGGTCGTTTGTTGTTGCTTCAAAAGACATAAAAATTCATTTGAGCGACCTTAAGGATTTATTGAGATTTTGTTTCTATTTCAGTACCCGCTTCATGCTTATATAAGTTTTGGTATTGTTAGGTTTGTTTGGTCAGCTTATATACAATGTGTGATGATTATGCATTATGGATTTTACTCCATTATTTGTTTAGTCAAATCATTACTGATTTTGACTATATCCTTCATGTGACTTCTATTTGCTAGCTTCGATTTGGTACATTGTGATTATTTTTAGCTGACGGTTTATGTTTATCAGATTATGCTTCATTGATTATCACATTCTAGATATGATGATTTCTTTATCTCTTTCACTTATTTTCTACTCGAGACAGAAAGGGAGAGGGATGTATGTGATGTAGGGGGAGAGTTTATGAGCATATAGTTTTAATATTTTTTTCCAAATTGGAATTAAAATAATTTGCTCACATGTTTAACAAATGGTTTGTTTTTACGTATTGGTATTTTTATATCATTTGTTCCTCCATACTTGACTGGGTATTTGTCCGTGCATAGGTATTTTTCAGCAAGTTAAGATTTCAAGACTACATCACATTTAGATAGCTCATGCTTTCTGGACCAACATTTACTAGTCGTGTCCTGTAATTTTTGATTTTGGGTTTTCTAGGATTGATTTTAGGCGTCATAAGGCTTGATGGCTCGACTTAGGCATTTCCCTATTTAGGTTTTGTCCCGAAATAGTCAAAGAGGGAGATTTGTAAGGAAAAAATTGAGTCCATTATATGTGTTTGACTTATTCTCGGAACAAACCATTATTTTTGAGTCATAGATAGATATTTTATTGTCACGATCCCACATAGTCTATGCCATAAAGTTTATTGAAGACGTTGCGACCAAGCTTTAAAGATTTATCATGCTGAGATTAATTTAGTGCACGTTTTACGTCTTCACTGCATTTCGATCTCTCAAGTATGAATGCATAATGTTTAGGGGACTTGGAAAATATACTAGAATGCTATTTTATATAAAAATATTTTTAAAATGTTAAAAATGATTTAAAAAGTTTTAACTTCGTTTATTCTGAGATAATGATTGTTGAGAGTTGTATAAAACCTTCCCTTGTGTTTGTTTGGTTCAAACGACATTCACCGTCGTTCAAACGACATGTGGAGATTGCTCAAATTACGTAGATTTATCGTTCAAACGACATGTGGAGGTCGCTCAAACTACATAGCTATCTCGTTCGAACGACAACCTCACTTAACTTTTCTATTTAAGGCATGTTTCACTCAGAATTTCTTAAGTTGTAGAACCAGAAATATAGTTTACAAATAGTACATTTTCTGCACAAGTTTTCTATGGGTTTCAAAGTTTAAAAACATCCTTAGAGTTTCAAGATCTTAGCTTTCATTCGCATATGCTATCGAGATCTTGGTTCGCATCACTGTAGTTTGTTCATCTCTTTGAACTTTGCATTTTGTAGTGAAGAAGCGAAGGAGTTCGTTTTCAATATCATAGACGTGGACGAGCTATATCGGTGAACATCGAGGCCTTCATGGACGCGTGTGCTATGGACAGGTATCGTAGAAGGACTTTTGTGTGGGAACTATAGAGAAGCGGCTAAAGGATCAGAGGAGCATCAAGACTTATGGGGGTCGAGTTGTTGAGTAAGTCTATCGTTTGTACTTTGTAATACCACATCATAGTGATTGTTAGGCTTGGATTGTCCGAGGTTTTTTCTCTTTAGTGGTTTCCTCGTACATCCGGTGTCACCTTTGTGAACTTATTTATTTTACTTTATTTAATCACCTAGATGCATGTTTGGTATTAAACAAGATAAAATTGGACTTAAATAAAATTCGTTCACATACTTGGTTCGGTTAAAATTTGGAAAAAGGTTTTTAAAAAAGAAAGTTATTTTTAACATCCTTAAAACACATTTGAAAGAAAAATGGGTCTAAAACTAGACCCATTAGCTAGTATCCAGTTAGACAAATCATCCATGGATGTACTAATTCTACACGGGGCTAAAGAAAAAGTTGTGAGTACTACTCGAAGGAAATGGAGGAGGCACAACAAGACGAAACCACTTTACTATCCAGATGTACAACATCACAAAAAATTAGATGTATCCTATTTGTTATCTTCAAGATCATTTTGTATCTCCATAAAAAAGTAGCAATAGGATTATAATGACATCATATTTATAAGACTATAGCAACAGGTTTGGTGTTCTCACTCATACCACCTGTCACCAAAAGTAACTTGGTGATCAGGTCTAACATCCCAATTCCATCATATCCAGCAGATTGAACGACTTGATAGTGTACTAACACTAGCATTAGAGGGAAGCAAATTGCTCCTCCACGCACCAGTGGTCGAATGGCCAAAGGAGATATGTGCAACATCTTAGCCAAAACTTCCATTTGAGAGTGGGAAATTTAGGAATAGTGGAAAAAACTTGGTGGTAGATACCCAACATAGAAAATAACTCCTTATAAGTTGGACATACCTCATCCAACCCAAAACGAAACATGTGGTCCTCAGGGTACCAAAATTTTAGAGCCAACTCTAAAAAACTCCAGTTGATTAGACAGTTACCCCCCAAAAGTGATTGGGCGCATGTTGAACAGATCATAATTAATGTTATACATGCACATATCTTTTAAGTCATTATGGTAGGCAAAATACACCCCGGCCATGGTTAGATTCATTGGAAACGACGAAGTTGAATACAAAGAGAGAAGAAGAAAGAGTTACGATTCAAAAGAGCCATCCTTAATCCCCTTTTAGAGTTAAAACCTCCAATAAAATGTTGAAGCATCTGAACCACCAACATTTATATAGAAATATAAAGGATTGATGATGCTCCAAGAAAGTATTAAAGGTTAAAAAATCCAGTAACTTCACTGACATGCCGACAGACCGGCTAAGGACCATGTTGGTCGGCACCCCCCACTATAGTAAACTTATATTTTTACATTGTTTATCTTCTCTTTTGTCCAAAGAATCCCCTTAATGAACGGTTTTCTACCAAAAAGATTCCCGAGTATTGTTTTGTTAAAAAATATTCAAATACATTACACATGTTTTAATTTCATTCAAAACATGAGTGGAAATTAATAGCGCATGTAGAGTAAAACACTAAATTCAAGATAATTTAATAAAAAAAATCATTCTATATATTATTGCTTGAGGTACAAAGAAAAAAGAAAATAAAAATTGCCAGGACACAACCCAAACTTTCTTTATAATCCTATAAAACCACCTAAAACTATTAGTGACCATAGTATGGACGCTTATCATGACGTTGAGAGGAAGAGGCCCCACTCACAGGGGAAGGTACGTAGTCATACAAAACTGTTGGATGAGCAACGCAAACATGAGGCAAATCCCAAATCCTTTCTATTACCGAAGCCATCTAGTATCGAATATCCCGAACCCAAGAAGTATGCACGGATATGATCTATAAAGAAAAAGAGTAAGAAGAAATATCAAAATCTGAAACGAAAAGGATTAAATGAGAGTGTAGAAAATAAAAGAAGGTAAGTACATTTACTAGTAACTGACTGTCCTCCGCTGTCATTTAAGTAAGGCCATTTAGAACCATGCGAGGGCGATGAGGCATCTTTATCATGGCTCCATGTCCAATTGCAGATATCTGGAGGGAAACCCATACGCGTGTAATGGCGGAACCTTTGCTTCCCTTCCACTGCTCCTTAAGTCGTAACCTAATGACCCTGGCCTCATTCCCTATATGGAGGAGGCAGACCCCTTCCATATTGTTGATTGATGGTGTCCAAGTCGTCACGCTCCACCACCGTGTCTGTGCTGGTGGAATAATGCTCCCATATAATAATTGTCTTCTCTCTTTCCTCCTTCGTCATCCTCTCTCGATTCCATGCGTGAAAAGAGGATTCTCTAGAGGAATCACAACCTAACATATCATAATTTACGTCACTACGTGCCCACCTATGTACCTACCTTACCCGAACTCGGTTGATAGAAGCCGATGCATATGAGCGTGAAAGCAACTGACCGTTATATCATTTTCCAACTGACTCCAGGGAAAGAGCATCACCTGTTCAAAGTAATTCCAAAATACAACTCAAAAATAAAAGAAAAAAGGAAAATCTAAAACTAACCGATAAAAAGAAACTTGGTCGCTCATGAGGGTATTTAGTACCCCTCTCACATCCTTAAATATCGACAAGGCCTTATAGACCTTTTTCTCCTTCCTCCACCTCCTCATCCCAGGTCAAACATTGGCCACTGCCTACTTCTAATGCATTAATCGAGTGTTACACCCAATCATCTCATAAAACTATACCCAAAAAATAATATTTTTTTTAAATACTCACAAACTATCACAAAGTTATAAAAGAATGCAAAAGTAAATCTAAAAAGCATAAGCATATATGTTACCTCAAACAAGTATGACACCCCACTAAAAGTAAGCCGACAATAGTGGTTGAAGGCCTAGGGCAATATACAAGGCCACCAACATTAAGATCCCCCAATTATAGTGGTGAATTTGTGTGAAGTTTGGTAAAAATGAAAGAAACCATATATAGACATCGTCGCTGCTCTTCACCAACAACGTGCCCCCACCAGAAATATAATGAACAAATGTGCCTCCTTCCATACTTGAAAATCCTCAACATTCACTACCTAACTCATCAAAGTCTCCTTCAGAAGAACCATAGTAACCTACTCCCCTGAGTCAACCATTTCTCTCACCCCAGAGATGCCTCGATCATCGCAGTCATTAAATAAAGTGACAGATCCATCACTATATGAATCCCCTAGCATGGAAACCCAAGAATCTGATAAACATCCACAGGCATTATCGTCATCTCTCCCACACAAAAATGGAAGGTGCGGGTGGTGTCTCACTAGCTCTCCCCTAAGGCGCAGAACATCGTCGTAGACAGTGTTGTGTCATACAACACCCTTACCCAATCTCTGAAGCTTACACCTTGCACTAGGCTCTTCACCTTACTTGGAAGATGGTCCAAAACACCCTTCACTCCCGTCAACCCTCAAGCTCGAATAGTCGAAGGAGATACCCCTAAATGTAAACAAATATCCCATGTATAAGCCTAAGAGTATTTTCCAAAACAAAAATAAATGTAAATTCAAAAAATAATGGATGTAATATCAAAGAAAATTAATCAAAAGAACACTTATGTAGACATTAGGGCTTTGCACAAAGGTAGAATGATGCATCAGTGTCTCTCTCAACAGAACTCGCTCGTCCTCTACCTACTTGACACCATGATACCCATTCTTCACCCGCACATGCACTGCCATGTTATTCACCCACTCCATGTTGGACCGATCTTCAACATGTGTAATGTTCTTGAAATCCATTTTGTAAAAAAAAAAACTCACAAAACACTAACATCGATTTTATTCAAAAGAGAAAATTCGAGAGTTAAAGGTGAGGAATAAGGCTGCCTCACCCCTCTTTATATAAGGGTAAAAGGCCTATATGCCGACACCCCATGGGCATGCCAATGGATATATGTTGCTTGAGAACCTGCGAAACTCTTAAAATCCATGCCCTAGTTGGCAGGCATAAATTATGGTCTGCCGACAGACACCCCCTTCTAAATTTTTTATAAAAATCCTTCAAAATTTCCCCAAAATGCTCCAAAAATCTAAAAAATTCCAAAAAAATCCACCCCCCCCAAAAAAAAAATCATAAAATTGTACATTTAGCGTAAATATCATCAAAATCCCAAATTACACAAACGTTTAAAATTCACCAAAAATAACAAAATCCCTCGAAAAAATCAGAGACTTTTCTGAAAATTCTCCTATGATCACACATCACATTTGAAATTGTGATGCATTATTTAAGTCCTCAAAATAAGACCTAGGCACTTAGTATTAGGTCGCAATATCCGTATTATCCACATACACTCTTTAGGTCCTCAAAACCAGAACCCTCCAAATTAAGCTATAATCCCCGTATTGGTTGCACGTGCTCTTTACATCCTCGGAATCAGACCTAGCCCCCTAGAATTTGGTTATGATTCTCTTATTGGTCACACACACTCGTTAGGTCCTCAGATTCATATCTAAGACCTCAGAAACAGTCCATTATCGATGTATTGATCATATATTTTCGTTCGATTCTCATAATCAAACCGAGGGCCTCAAAATTAGGACTCAATCCTCGAATTAGTTGTATACACTCTTTTAGTCCTCAAAATTAGATATAGGCGCTAAGAATCAGGTTGCGATCCCCATATTGATTTCATTCACTCTTTAGGTCCTCATAATCAAACATAGGTTAGAATTAGGTCATGATCCCCTATTAGTCGTATACATTTATTATCCCCTTAAAATCAAACCTATGCCCTCAGAATTAGGCCGCGATCTCCTTATTGGTCTCATACACTCTTCAGGCCCTCATAATTAGGTCATGATGTCCATATTAGTACCATACACTCTTTGGGTCCTGAGAATTAGATCCAAGCCCTCTAAATTAAGTTGTGATCCCCGTATTGGTCATACACTCTCTTTAGGTTCATAGAATCAAGACACAATTCCTTCAACCCCTCATAAGTAGGCTACATCCCTTATACACACTCTAGCCCTCAGAATCAAGATACATACCTTTTATACATTCAAGCTTCTAGAATCAAGTTACATCCCTCATACATGCCTTCTGAATGAGGTTAAAACCCTCATATATAACACCTAGGTCCACATATTCATACCTCAACCCTCAAAATCATTATTTTGACCTCAGCATCAGATTTTTATATATCCCCTACCTCTAATCCCCACCAGATCTCCAACACATGGAGACTCGACACGCACAACCTACTTTAGAGTGTCTATCCTTCGACAGAATTTCACTTATCCTAAGCTCTCTAGTTGAGGTGATTTGTAGACACCCCATTATATAACCCTTAAAATTTTCCGTAGTGTTCAGGAAATTCCCTTCAATATCGGACCTCGATCCTCCATTTAATCGGAGAACAACTGTATCCTCTCTGGGCCCCGTTTGGCTTTGGTAAACACTTGAACCAGGGATTTGATCAATACATAAACATATCTCTTAATCCTCTTCCTAACGGATCAGTCCATGCATGAATCAGACTTACAATTTTTATTTTATGACCAAAAAACAACTTATGCCTACCTATAGGTAGAACACCTCACATGTCTGTTGGCGGGTTAAGCTTTACTTAAACAACAAGATTTGGACACCCTGCTAGCCGATAGGGTTGGGACCATATCGGTCGGATGGTCCTCAGGGATAGATGGTCCTTTTATTTATTTAGATTTCTTCTATTTAAAGAAGCCCCAACCTCATTTGCGAAGAATCTCAACCCCGATTTCAGTGCAAAAATATTCCTCAAATTTAGCACACATCATTTTCACCACATTCTCTTCATATTCCCTATTATCACAATTGACTTACCTTTAGCCATCACTCCACCACCACCATACACACCCCAAAATTGGCCCACAAATGCTTCAAACAATAAAATTCAAAAGAGTTCTAAAGTCAAAGCCTACTTCCACTTCATTCATTCCATAAACCCCATTTCATATATTTCAGTATTCTTAGCTTGGTTTACTCATTTACACACTAATCTCACCTCTTTTATTATATATACATTTTCAAGTTTATTTTCGTAAAAAAAAAAAATTGTGCTTACACCATAATTCCCAAATTTAGAGTTATCTTTTTTTTATTACACTTTCACCACATTTCACACAATTTTTAAAAATCAAGAGAATTAGTCTAGATTCAAATTACGGGTTATACCCCAATCTTACCCTTATTACGAACTACATAGACTTTGATATCAATTTGGCTACATAGACGTCCCAAAGTCATTTTAGTATTCGAGTCCTTATGTTTTTGTTACATTATTGTCTACATCCATATATTCACACTTGATTGATATATTTAGCATGTTTTACTCATGTCTATAGTTCTTTCATATTATCTCTTTAGAGGTCTCGTATACTCCTATCCACTATTCTATAGTGTGATTATGATTTCGGGATGTCGCTTATATAGACAGATTCATTCCTATCCTTTCCATGATGTGGATATGATGATTTCTCTCCTCACAAAAATACGCACACTTTCACGTTCATTCATATTTCCACTTAACACACTTCGTACATAACACATTTTACACATATATACTTGTTCACACGTTTAGGAAAATGAGAAGAAATTTTATTTCCCATGAGTGGCCGAAAGGGATGAGTGGGTGACTAACACCTTACCACTTTCTAACATAATCTACGAACTCACATCTCACTTAGTTTCGCAAGTTCTCATTGTCTTTTATGCTATATCTTTGGAGATGGCTATCTTTTTTTCTAATATTGAGTAAAATAGTTTGGAGTCTCGAATATCTACACATCCACACACCTGACATCATCGACGATTGATATTTATGTCCTTCCTATTTTATTCGTGAGTGCATGTGAGAGAGATCCGATGCTTCGCTTGTTAGGGAAGGAATGCCCACAGTTGCAAAGAAATTCACACCTTTTCTCCCCACTTTTCTCATAACACAAAGCATCAATTAATTCTAAAAACATAATTCCTTTTGGAAAGTTCAACAAAGTTCTTTCTCCCTTGTCTTTTAAACTACCGCAAATCATTAAACACTTATTTTTCTACAACTGTCTTTATGATCTTTCATGATTTCATGCTTGCTTTCCACCTTGTTCTTTAGTAGAGGTACCCTAAAGTCATGGTATCTTGTTTCTTTCACACTGGGACCTAATTTCCCAATGTCTTCCATAATTTCTTAAAACTTTTCCTATATATTAACATTAAATGAAATACCGACATCATACATCCACCTGCTTATTTTCTTGCAAGCTCGAGTTCTCAAGTATTTTTTCACCTGGCCATTGTCATCCAATTTAGTTTGTTTCCCCATCCATTTTCTTCATCACATTTTTCGGATCGGTGGTAAAGTATTAATCAAGTTGACCATTTCTTTTAGCCCTTTTTTAAGAATAATTTTTGCCTTTGAGGGGTTATTACTTACTATTTGAGAACTTTTTATTGACAATTTCATACTTGTAACCTCAACATCATCGTCGTCATCATCATCATCATCATCATCATCATCATCGTCGTCGTCGTCGTCGTCGTCGTCATCATCACCACTTTGTTTGCCATCAGTAAACTCATCAAAATCACTGAAAGTTGCTATGTTTTTCTCATATTTTGAGAATGAAAATTCTCACTAGTAGGCATGGATGGCCCAAAAATATAGAAATCTATTTTTAGATTTTTCAACTTTAAATATCCAAACATTAAACAATTCAAACCCAATAAACTTTTGCACCAATTTTACACCTTTGTTGTAACAAATTGATTTACTTAGTTTTATCTTTTTAGCCTATAACATGCCTCTATATGATAAGAAAATAAAATATAAATCATCCACAACACGCCTATGTATGAGAAAAACCACAAAGGGAAAAACCTCGGACGGTCCAGCCAAACAGATCACTATAATACATAATTACACAAGTTAATAGTAGACTTACTCAACAACTCGATCCTAATAATTATTGACGCTCTTCAATATTTGACCTCTTCTTCAGAGTGAAACATAGGAGTCCACCCACGCAAGATTCCACAACGTACACGTCTATGCACAACTCGATATCCACCAATGAGGCTCAGTAACCGTCTCCAAATTGGAACGCAAAAACCATCTCTTCTTTACCTCAACACAACAAACACAGATTCTAACGTGTGTTAATAGAATGTACGAAATCCATTGCACGAAATATGTTCTCGTCATATGTAGAGAAATAAACCTTGGTGCCTAAACTAAATATATAAAAACATATGAATATGAAGAACTTGGATCTTTAAATTAAAAGGGTGAAACTAGGGTTTTTGAACTTTGGTAAATAGGTAAGGAATTAATTTTTGCCAAAAAAATCTTGAAAAAACTAAGTCTAGCAATCTTATAAATAGTAATACACAAATTTCAAAGCGATAAATTTGTTCGAATAAAGGTGCATAGTTCGTTCGAATAAGAATGAGTTGCAATACCCCACCCTAATATTTCATTTAATTTCTGTATAAGTTGAAATAAAGTGAGGATCATATGATTTGGATATTAATAACTGGACTTATATTTTAATTGACTGTAATTGGAGGCTTGATGATAGATAATGGAAATATAAGAAGGGTTAAAATTAGAGAAAAATTATGTAAATATAAGAAGGGTCATTTAAACGAAGTTGGGTCGTTCGAACGCGAGTCAAGGATCGTTTGAAGTAAGGGATCAAACGAGCTTCAAACGAGATCCCACTGCATAAATGATTAGGGTTATTCCAAGTTCATTAGATGCGAGGGATCAAATGAGATGCAACTCGTTCTAACGAGAGGAAAATCTCATTCCAACAAAGTCAATCAAAAATTTTAAGTCAGACTTCCCTTATGCTCTGTCTCATTCTGGATCGTTGGATTGTTGAGCTGTTGGGCTCTGGTGAACCCAGATTGGGTAAAAATGAGATTTTGGTATTACATGGGATTTTATAAGGGGTTTTGTTGGTTCATTTGAGTCATTTGAGTTGGAAGAAGAGAGAGAGAGAGAGAGAGAGAGAGAGAGAGAGAGAGAGAGAGAGAGAGAGGTTAATCTTCCACCATTTTTGTGTATCCTTCCACCTCTCTCCACCAAAAACCACCATGCCACCACCACCCCTCCACCTTATATCCCCGTATTTGTTATATATTCCACCATATTTGAACCATACATACCCATTTTCACCATGGATGAGGGAAGCTATGAATTTATGGAGTTATTGTTGGGATTTATTGAAGATGGAAATTAAATATTGGTGGACTTTAAAGGGGGTTCTTATTTGGAAGCTTGATGGAGCATGCTTTTGGAGTTGGAAAACCTCCTTGAGACCACCTTATGAGGTGGGAGGTTGCTATCTTCTTAAGTCTTCCATGTGTTCCATTGATGATGCTTCATTGAGGTGGAAAAAATATACTCTTAGGTTAAGACTCTATTTTATGTGTTTATAATCTTATTATTAGAATGTTAAAACTAAAGTTCTTATTAACTTGATGATGGGTTTTTTAGTAAAAAATAATAATAAACATATTTATGAAATAAAAATGTTGGGAAAATGTCATATTGTTGAGAATAAATGAAGAATACACATTTTCAAGTTTTTTTTAAATAAAGATTGGATTTTTTATGAAAATGATGCATTTTTCAGAAGTTTGATGTTAAACATTTTATGAATTAGAATGTTTGAAAATGATATTAATTTTGCTAAAATATTGGGTGAAATAATTTTTCAAAGTTTCTTGCAAAAATGAATATTTTATGAAAATTGATATTTGTTGAGTTTAAAGTAATAAAATGTCTTTTATGCCTTGAAAGTTTATTTTTTGCAAGTATTATGAATTTCTAAAATGAAATGTATGTTTAACCCATGAATAGGATTTAAGGATTTAAAATCCATATTCTTATTCATATAAATTTGTAGTATTTTGACAGTGAATATATAAGAAAATTTAAAGAAGGTCTTGTTGGGTTTAAACATGAAAAGAGAAAAGTAGAAATTTTAGTCTTCATAGTGTGTGAAAAGGGGGATTATAAGTGATAAGTGTAAGGTTATAAGACCACATGTGTTAATAAAAGAAAATGGTTTTTTTTTTTCATATAAAGTAGTCTTATATGTTTAAAGATTCTTGGAGATGAAAGTATTGAAATAAAGATATATCCAATTGAGAATAATATTACTCCAAAATGTTAAAAAAAATTAAAACACTTAAAAAGATAGTGTGGGTAACTTAACGGTGTTTGAACAATTAATACTTGTAAGAATGGAGTAAAAGGTGAGTTTGAAAACAAATGAGTAAAATGATAACATTACTTAATGTGGATCATTTTTATGAAATAAAAATGTCCGAAGGGATATTACACATGATAGTCCTAATGAACATGATTTTTGGAAGAGAATCAAGGCTAAAGTGTAAGGGATATAAAATAATAATTTTCAAAGTGTAACACAAGTTGGGGTGAAACCCTGGATTTTAGCTTCGGCCGGGTAAAAAAGTAAAGTGGAATAATGTGTTTGCAAAATGTTAAAATACATTAAAAAGGAACTAGGATGACACCCGAAAAATTAAGGAGGATCCAGAGCCCTGGGATGAAAGACTCAAAAACACTGGCCAGAGCATATGGTGGAGTCGCCGGAGGTGTGGAGATCGTTAAAGTATGCGATTATTGGAAGATTTTGATAAAAAAAAAAAGATAAAGGAATAAGGAACATGCCAAGAAATGGGTTGTGTGGTGAAAATGTGTTAAGACAACCTAACTGGAATAAATTAATAAATGTTCTCGTAAAGGTAAAATAGATAAGTAAATGTGAAATTTGATTAATGTCCAAAAGGTGAAGAAAAGGTAAAGTAATTGGTTAAATAGGTGGTAAAGCAACCTAAGAGGTTTAACCCATAATTATCACAAGGGTGTGTTGTGAAATGTTTTCAAAGGCTAAATGAGTATTTTTTATAAACAATGTTCGCGTGCGTTGAAGGGTGATTTTCAATGAAATTATTAATGTGGATTAGATCAAATGAAAAGGGTAATTTTGGTAAGGAAATGACTTTCGATTAAACCAAGTGTAGTCATTTCAAGTATTTAGTCAGATGTGTTAAATAAAGGGATATATGTTAAATGAGAAAAAAGAAGTCTTCATGAGTTTAAGGTGAATTAATATGGATAAAAAAGGTTTTCAAAAGTAAAATGGTTTCATGCATTAAGTGTGTGTGTGTGTGTGTGTGTGTGTATACACAATATGTTCAAGGTAGTTGCACGTGCACGTATGTATAAAGTGTTAGATTCTTCTTTCTCCCGTTCGATTCTATATTGAATTGATGTATATTTCGCATTGAGCATTCAATTTACTCCGTCATTTTGTTATGGAAGGTTGGGTATGATTTCGTATTTTGAGAGCGTTACACGGGTAAACACTCTCTTTCATTTTTCGTTAGTAGCTCTGTATGCTTGGACTCTGGGGGTGCTCCCTATGGGTCCCTCGCGTAGCTTGATTTGAAATAGGAATTGCATGCAAAGTAAGTGAAATGTTAAGTAAAAGAAAACTGGATTAGCAATATTATGTAGGTTGTTTCATTGCAGTTCACACCTAACACTCGGATCGGACCGGGTTGACTACGAGTAAACCATAAATCCCAGTCTGGGCATTACAAAGGGTATTAGAGATCTAGTTCAAGGTTCTTTTCGGGAGTGATGTGGTGAGGTCAGTAGTGGATCTTTCGATATCGGTGTTAGTTTAGACCCGTCATGGTAGTTTTGGTTACAATTTAGTTTGTGTCATCGATGATGAAGTAAAAAAGGTTAGCATAATGAGTGAATTCCTTGCCAAGTGGAAAACGACCAAGTTAGTTATCATTAATTGCATCCGCGCTTCTGATTAGATTTGCTAGTACGTTGCGAGTGTTTGTGCAAGCCAATATAGGCGACATTGTCGAATATTAGTGTGAGGTGCTTGTGATTCAATCTGTTATGATATGAGAAGCCAATATAGATGTAGAGAATAATAAATGGCGCTTATTGAATTAGAAACATGAATCGTGTAAAGTCAAATGTGGAGATTAGGTGGCTAGTGTGTCTTACCTAAATTGTGTTGATAAAGGATAGTAATGCATTAAGTTTTTTGACTAGGTACGTTCAGGTAGGTAGTACCGAAGAGGTGATTAAGCAAATTTGATCCCTGGGATAGTATCTGTAAGTGCAGTGTGCGCAAATTAAATTCAAATAGATTCGCAATTTTTAATTCAAACTTATTTAACTGGATGTCAAAATTAGCTCAAATCTAATACCAATTAAATCTGCCCTTTTAAGCACAACTAACCACGTGTGTGTGCATGTCAAACAAATATATATAAAGGTGCAAAGCAGTATTCAGGAAAAAATCCCCACAGGGAAAAAACCTTCTATTTTAACAATAATTTGTAAAGTACCGATAACAATTGAATTACAATGAAAATACACTTTGACTTACGAAATACCCGCAGGTGTCGATTCGTAGTCGTCAGCCCAGGAACACCGTAGCACTCCCTATAACTCGCTATCCCAAAACTTTTCAGAGTATCCTTCCACAATAGCACGCAGCTCTCGGTTGTAGAGATCACCCTCCAAAAGGTAGAATCAGCAGCAAAACTCCCAGCAAAACAAAGTTTTGGGTTCCAAGAACAACTCACACAAAAGGCTGGGATTTGTGAATTGTAGAAACAATTTTTGAACCCTAAGTGATGGAGAGTAAACCAAAAAACACTTAAAAACGTATTCTGTTAAAACATGTGTTTTCTCCACATGAAATACAGAAGTCTGTCACCCTATTTATAAAATTTTTAAGATAGTGACGTGTCAACAAAAAAGACATCTCGTTCGAATGAACAAACATGTTGTTCGAATGATGTCTGGTCTCATTCGAACGAGACAGGATCTCGTTTGAACCACTAGGCACAAATCTCTAGATTCGATTTACAGAGTTTTAAAATATTTGGGGCTTAGAAAATAATACTCTTACGAATCTCAGAACAGTTATCAAAAAGATTTTATGATAAAAATGTTTTTTTGAAAAGATAAAACTCCATTTAAAATAATTCAAAAATCATTTTTCATAAAATAAAAAAAAATATTTTAATTTTTATAAAAATTCTCCCAACACTTTTATGTAAAATGTAAATGGAATTAAAACACATTTACACCATTTCTCCTTGATGGGCATGATTGTTGAAGTTGACTTGAAATTCGGATCGTCGATGTAGATGTACTCTTTCCAATGCTTTGACAAACTTGTAGCGGTATATGACATACTAAGTGTGACGGACTATGTCCTTACAAATCTCCCCCTATATCTATGCTAGTACAAAATACAAACTCATCCGAATTATCAAACTAAAAAATAACCTATACAAATCTAGCCTCCCATAAACTCAAATGTGGAAAGATAAACAGAACAAGCCTTTAATCAAACTTGGATTCAACAATCAACTTTTCAAATCTCCCAACTTCTCTCATCAGGGTGTGCAATCCAAAGAATCTTCAATTGTACCTACACACATGAGATAAAGCACAAACCTCGTGATGTATCGAGTTTGAAATGATATAAACATAAAACCTGTAAGCAAAATCAATCTCCCCCATACTTAAAACTCCCCATAATATCATAATTCGTTCTCCCCCTTCTTATTTATCCTAAATAGACAAGGAAAATAATAAAACACAAAAAGAAAATTGGGGTGTCACGAAAAACAAGACAAACAAACTATTTTTCAATTTTTCATATAAAAATGTAAAAATGATGTCACAAAATCACTCCATGAATTTTTTCTAAGATAACCAAATCGTGGAAATGGAATGATTGGGTGTGAACAAATTCGATAGGAAAATCAACTCAATCATATCATATGTGCAAGATGCATAAATGTACTCCTAACGAATGAACATCAAAATTGCCCTTAGGTGTTAAAATGTTGAATTTAGACAACATCGTCTTAAATCAAAATCAACAAATCAAAGTCAACATGATTTTCACACCAATAGCGTCTTAAAACTTTTTCATGATTTTTCAAGACTTTTGAAGGACGTGCAAAGCCGTTTGAATTCTCTAACCAAACTCCCTCATATATATTTTCTTTTCGAGGTGATCTAAATTCTCAAACATTGAAGAATTGGTGAATAAACCTAATGGCCCATTATTGGCATATATTTCTTTTTATTGCTTTTAAATTTTTTCGGGCTCTTTTAAACCTCTTTGGACCCCGAATACTTAAAATTCCTTAATTTTTAGGTCCAATTTAAACGGCGGCTTAATCGCAAAGGATAAATGTGTACCTTTCGTAGCCCTTCACCATTTGTAAAATTCACATAAACTTATGACAAACGGTAAAAATATGCACACATTTTATTATCTTGTTTTAGTGCATTTGGTTCGTTTTAGTAGACAGAATTGAGATAAAAACACGTAACCAACAAGTGATTTGATAAGAACAAACTTCAAAAAAAAATCACGCATGTGTGCAATAAAGGACTAAGTGAGTTAAACATGTAGGTAGCAACACTATAGTAGATCAAAGACTCCAAACATTATAAAGCACATGAATGACACAACGTATTGTCTCAAATCTCTATCAAATAGTCACAGGGATATGGCATGAAGTTGTGACTTGGTCATCCTAAGTGTGCATTCATATACGGTGCAAACAAAATACAAAAATCTTTTCGTACTTTTCAAAAAAATTCTAATACAAAAATATAATGCAAAAAGTATGCATGTCATAACACTAGCAAGGATATGAATCATGAAACACAACTAGCGTATGACAAACCTGCGAACACAATCATTAATATGATATAGCAAGAGAAGAATCATGTATAAGCAACGGAGAATATACAAGTCTAACATCTAATGCCTCTACAACAATTTCCTAACCTAAATAGATCTCAAACATCGTGTGGGGGTTTTGGGAACCAAGAAAACACTAGACATAAACTTTCTAGGACTTTGCCGAAGGTCAAAACAAAAGCGCCTAAGGTGCCCTTTCCTACCACAATATGAACATGTGAAAACGGGTGGAATGACACCTTTGGGTTGACTTTTTCTGACATCCTTGGAAACGTTTGTCCCTCTAAAACAAACAATAATTTTGGCTTTAGCATTAGAAACATGGGAACAAGATGAGCCATTACCATCACTACACAAACTACTCGAGTCTTTCAAAATATTTTTCAGTTTCAAAAATTTTGACTCAAGTAAAAAATTAGACTCTTCTAAAGATAGGGATTTCTTTTTCAAGTTATCAATTAAACTTAACAGTTTATCACGCTCAACCTCAATTAAAACAAACTTTTCTCTAAGAGTCTCTTCACGTGACATAAACTTGTCGATTAAAATATTTTTCTCCTCTTTGGCACGAATACAAATGCTGGATTCTTTCAAGTCCTTTAATTCCTTTTCTAAAACGAGGACTTTTTCATCACTCTTCTCTTTAGACAGTTTTAAAACATTAAAGTCCAGGTCCAAAAAAATAATTTTTTCACGTTAGAAATCTCTTTGATTTTCAAGTGCTTGCAAAAGATCCATAGCGGATATAAAACGAGAATTTTTTTTCTAAAAAGTTAATTCTTTTAGAAAACGTAAAATTCAAATGATTTAAATCGTCAAAAATCTGATTCGAGCCGACAGTTGGGGGCATCACATTAGATACGTGTGCCATCAAAAAATTGCGACAAATTTTTCAACAAAAATCAATATCACATAAAGTTTTGTAAAAAATAAGGATCAAACGCAATAAAATAGCGTAACCCGCTCTGGTACCAATTGTAAGTGTAATGTGTGATATTTAATTCAAATAGATTTGCTATTTTTAATTCAGACTTATTTAATTGGATGTCAAAATTAGCTCAAACCTAATACCAATTAAGTCAGCCCTTTTAAACCCAACCAACCATGTATGTGTGCATGTCAAACAAACATCAATAAAGGTGCAAAGTAGTATTCAGGAACAAATCCCCTCAGGGCAAAAACCTTGTATTTTCACTATAATTTGTAAAGTACTGGTTACAATTGAATTACATAGAAAATACACTTGAAGGTAATTTTGAGATTAGTAGAGGGGGATTGAAGGTAATTTTGAGATTAGAAGTAATTCCATATTAGCAACAGTGTTTTAGGATTTAGGCACCGTGGCAGCTCAGCGTGGCAGCTTAAGCGAGGCAGCTCAGCGTGACAACTTATATTTTAGCTTGTTGTATTAGTCATATTGTATCTCTGTTTATATTGACAGTAAGATATAACGGTTGTAATCATGTAATGAGAATAATAAAGAGTTTTAGTGTGAGGTCAAACGGTACTCGCGAGAGATCAGGCTTGGCAGGGCCTGTGAGAGCTTTCATGCTCTATCGAATGACCTTACCGTGGGAACTTTAGAGGGACTTGGTTTGGAGGATTGAGAAGTAAGGCACCATTGGGCTGGTCCTGACCATCTTAGATACACCTGATAAAACACCGAAGGACCCTGACCGTGGAACCTCGGACGGAGCAGCTTCGAGTTTCATCAGACATTGAGTTATGAACCAAACAACCCTCTACTTAATGTCACATCTACTGTAGGTGATGTCACTTGCTAGCTAAACAATGTCATACCTACACTTGCATAAACCACCGTGATATTTGGGACTATCAGGCAATTGGTGTGCCAACTCTGCGATAATAGACCTCCTGACACACAGTAGTTAAGCAAAAGGTATGTCTTGGAATTTAATATTTATGACATGGAGACAACTAGTGCATCAGGCATTTAATGTTGTGACATAAAGTATGAGGGATGTCTTTCATAGTCTTTAATGACTGAGTTGCCTCGGGGATAGTATGGGGGGCTATTTAAGGACCCAACCACCCCTAAGGAGAACACGATCTTTTTGAGAGATCAGGAGTTATTGCTACAGATAATACGCATCAGAGAGATTTGCAAACCAGAGGGTTTACTCACTCACCATTGTTATTTATTACGAAGCTTTTAATACTTGATAGATATTCTTGAGGGTGTTCGGTGTGTTTCTACCTGCCTACCAAGGTGTATCTAGGGTCCTTACTTCTCTCTCATCTAGCTAAGTTACTTCTATGTTTCGTTACTAATTTCCTAAGTTATACACGAAAGATTTACGAGTTTCAACTGAGTCTTATCTTCATTAAGTTTGTATTTGCATGTTCTATCACTAATCCAATGTTTTGGCTAATTAACTTATCATCACCATACTTCAAAGGGGTTACGCCTCCATCTATAATCTAAAGTACCCTCTTACATAAACCCAACAAACCATGTGTGTGTGCATGTCAAACAAACATCAATAAAGGTGCAAAGTAGTATTCAGGAAAAAAATCACCTTGGGGCAAAAATCTTTTATTTTCACTATAATTTGTAAAAGTATCGATTACAATTGGATTACAATGAAAACACACTCGTCTTACGAAATACTCGCTGGTGTCGGTTCATAGTCATCAGCCCAGGAACACCGTAGCACTCCCTATGAAATGCAGTCCCAAAACTTTGCAGAGTCTTCTTCCACAATATCATGCAACTCTCGGTTGTAGAGATCACCCTTTAAAATGTAGAATCAACGGTAAAACTCCTAGAAAAACATTGTTTTGGGTTCCAAGAACAACTCACACAAATGGTTCGGATTTGTGAATTGTAAAAATAATTTTTGAACCCTAAAGTGATGGAGAGTAAAACAAAAAATACTTAAAAATGTATTTTGTTAAAACTAGTGTTTTCTCCACACGAAATACAGAAGTCTATCACCCTATTTATAAAACTTTTAAGGTGGTGACGTGTCAATACAAAAGACTTCTCGTTCGAACGAATAGACATGTTGTTCGAATGAGATAGGATCTCGTTTGAATGACTAGGCACAAATCTCTAGATTCGATTTACAGAGTTTAAAAATATTTGGGGATTTAGAAAACAATACTCTTACGAATTTGAGAACAGTTATCAAAATGCTTTTATAATAAAAATGTTTTTTTGAAAAGATAAAACTCCATTTAAAATAATTAAAAAATCATTTTTCATAAAAGGAAAGAAATATTTTATCTTTTTATAAAAAAATCTCCCAACTCTTTTACATAAAATGTAAATGGAATTAAAACTTATTTTACCAAATTTGTTCTTGTTGGGCATGATTGTTGAAGTTGACTTAAAATTAGAATCGCCGATGTATATTACTATTTATAATTCTTCGATAAACTTGTAGCGGTATATGACATACTAAGTGTGATGGACTATGTCCTTACAGTAGCACGTTGCAAGGCAATTGATGATTTAGTGGGATTGATGAACCGTGTTGGTCAACACTTGGGATGTGTACTCGATCCAAGTTGGTACGATAGTGTTGTTATAACTAAGTGTCTAGGTGGTTCTTGATCGAAGGTTGTACCTCATAAGATATGATAAGGGTTACGGGCAAATTGCGATGAGTATATACGTTTGCAACAATGATGGTTGAGGAGACTTGTGAGTAAAATCTAGGTAGACTTCTATGCTGGGGTTTTAGAAAATATGATGTGATTTCAAGGAATAGGATCTTTTATGATGTCGGTGATACAAACCTAGAGGTTTATAGGTTATAGGCGACATCTGATATCTTGACAAAATCCTTAGTAATATTGGTTGTGGTTTGGTACATGGATTATGTTCACAGTCGTTTGGATGAGAGATAAGATTATTATCTAAGTGTCTAAGCTCATTTTATCCGTCGAGGTAATGGATAGATGCAAGGTAATCCTAGTTTGAGTGTGATTTAAAGGCATCTTGGAGTTCACATAGCACAAATTACGTATGGTGTTATTGGGAATAGAAATTGACTTGTCATGACGTCTTAACGTATTCAATAGTTAAGATACACCTTGGGTGGAAGCTCGTATACTAGTGTTTTTTAGAGAACTTATTAAGCACGATGTGGGTATTGAAAGGTTTGTAGAGCACACCTATAATGATAACGGTATGGATGATGAAACATTGTTGGGTCTTGGTGACTTTTACTTAGATGATTTTGGTGTCCTTAGGAGACTAGTTATGTTCGATATGAAGATGCATTAGCATCCTAGTAGTGATTATATTGAGGTTCAGGTGATTATCTAAGGTTGCTGGTCAAGATTTAGAAGAGTCGAGCAATGCACATGTCGAGTGTGATCTCCTAATCAGCACAGATGGGTGGTGTATCCTCCAAGGAGGAATTAGAAGCACGTGTCATTATGGGACGTGATGCCTATGTGTCATGGAATGACTAGTAGTGGAGGTGTAACACTTGATATTGAGGAGTATTAGGAAATATATTCGAGGCTTAGGGTGTTGACACCATGTGAAGACTTAAAAATGGTAACCAAGGTGGGGTAATATCGCAGCATGATTAGAATGTTGACATGTGTCGACGGTATATGTTAGGGTAGACTTAGAAAGGTAAAGATTAGTTTTTGGCACGTCCTGCCAAGCCGGTACGGATTAAAAGATGTAGACCTGTATGATACTTACTTTCCCTCGGAATGCCAATGGCGATCGGTGTGGTCGTTGCGTGAATTTAGTTTGGGTAGAACCTAGAAATAAGCTCAGTGACAATCTCGTATAGTCAAAGAATATAATAAGATTAATATCGTTCTTAAACAGAGTACCGTTTAAGGGCATTTGGGGTTGCGATCATGATATGATAAGGCATATAGTAACTTAGGTGTAGTAGGTTAGTGATGACATCACCGATAAGTAAACCTGGCAAAATGAGGCACGACACAATAATATGACACAAACCGACACGAAGTTATAAGTTAATGGGTTGATCCTTAATGGGTTCGGGTCATATCAGTGTCAATCCGATAAGATACGATAGTTAACGGGTCAGGTTAGGGTTGACCCCCTCTACCCGTTAATACCCGATAAAACTCGTTATGACCCATTAATTTAAGTAAATAAAATATACTTTTGGAACTTAAAAATAATTTATGTAGAATAATATTAATTTAATCATAATGAATTTAACTAAATGAGAGATTTAGTAATGTCAATGAATTAATGAGTCTATTTGGGTTAAAAAATGAGATAATATGTTAACTTGTATACAATTCAAAATAATTCATTATCTTAATGGGTATTAACGAGTGAACACAACACGACACGATAACATAACGAGTCGGGTTTGGATATGATTTTTTCACACGATAAAAAAGTCACCCGTTTAGACACGAACCCAATATGTCCCGAACACGATAAAAAACGACACGAGCATGACTCAACACGACCCATTGACAGCTCTATCGATAAGGGGAAATGGTCAATGTAGACAAGGGTGTGAGGTATCCACCAATCCAAAATGGTTCATGTGTGCCAAGGATGTGAGGTAAAGGGTCTTACTCCCAAGGAGGGAAGTCAGGCATTGAATTACTAGAGAACGATAGGTTCATACATTTCTTTTGTCTTACGAGGATGAATGGTTGCAATTTGATTCATTACGGTTAGCGACCCAAGCCAGGGTATGTGGCTAGGTTAGTACTTAGTGAGAACGTCTGGTATGAGGTATAATACTTCAATCATTAAGGTAGGTTCACTTTAGTAAATCGTAGTCTGACATATACAGACATAAGTTTTATAGAATAGTTGCATGTCTTCTAGCTCTTGTGTGTCCCTTTCAATTTTGGTAATCGAGGATCGGTACTTCCACATATGTGGTAACTCATATTAGTGCCATGTGATGGTACGACATGGTTGGGCTTGGTACAACGCGGTGGATCGGGTATGGTCAATGCAGCTTGGTAACTAAATGTGCCCTATTTAAGGTATTCTTTTTATTTCAGAAAGTTTAATGTACAGGTGGATGCACTTTCATCCATATGGTCTGCCCTTAGTAATTTCTTTATTTAGGATTAACGACCTTTCGACTGGCCGACATAGTAGTTAGTGGCTCTGGTTGTGGAGACCAGAAGGATGACTTGATGATATTTTGTAGTGTTAGGAATTGAGGAAAAATTAGCACATTGTGTTTCTTTACCACGGTGAATGGATGGGTATGAGGCTCAAGTGAGTGCATGAAGATGAGACTCCTAGAGTGGTACTAGGGTCATCGAAGTGACGCAGCAGAAGGTGTCAGCCAAAAGTGCGGCGATGATTTGGTCGGTGTATTACTCATTGGAGTAAGTGATGAGAACTGTGAGGTTAATGTCAACCTTAGGCAAAATTTTTGTAGTCAGAATAATCTGAAAATTTATGGGACGCACGATGTGTAGTCCAAAGATTGGAAATAATTATTAATAATAAATTTGATTGGTTGTGTTACACTCGCTCTCTTAGGTGAATGTCAATCACTAGAGAGGGTTTCCTGTGGAGGCGTCGTATACTTTAGGTATAAGCAAAGGTAGCCCTAGTAATTAATTAAGCATGATCATCAAGTGAGTAAAGACTCGGAGTTGGTTATGTGATGTTGATGATTGGAGAAATGTTGAGCGTTAGAGCAGGTCATATGTTGAAACTTTAGTGACGAACCCTGTGTAAGGGCGCGTGATGTAATCTTAGTTATTGGGGACTTCGATGATTTTTTCTTAGAGGGTATCAATGACTTATAATGAGAGTTGGTAAACCCCATGAATTTGAAGAATGGATGGATTGAGAGTCTCGGGAACAAAATTCCCCAAGGAGGAAAGTTTGTAATACCCCACCCTAATATTTCATTTAATTTTTGTATAAGTTGCAATAAAGTGGGAATCATATGGTTTAGATAATTATAGCTGGGATTATAATATGATTGATTATTTTTGGAGGCTTGATGATAATTAATGGCAGTTGTGGGTTAAATTTGGAGAAAAATTATGGAAATATAAGAAGGGTTGTTCGAATGAGAGTCAAGGATCGTTTAAAGCAATGGGTCAAACGAACTTCGAACGAGATCCCACTGCATAACTGATCAAGGTCATTCCAAGGTCATTAGAAGCAAGGGATCGAATGAGACGCACCTCTCATTTTCGAATGAGAGGGCAATCTCGTTCGAATGAGGTCAATCGAAATTTTTAAGTCCGACTTCTCTTGTGCACTGTCTCATTAAGGGCCATTGGATTGATGAGGTATCGAGCTCTGGTGAACCCATACTGCATAAAAATAAGATTTTGGTGTTTAATGGGTTTTTATAAGGGTTTTTGGTTCATTTGAGTTGGAAGAAGAGAGATAGAGAGAGAGGTTGGTCTTCCACCATTTTTGTGTGTCTTTCCACCTCTCTCCACCACAAACCACCATGTCATCACCACCCCTCCACCTTACATACCCATACTTGTTATTTATTCCACCATATTTGAACCATACATACCCATTTCCACCATGGATGAGGAAAGCTACGAATTTATGGAGTTATTGTAAGGGGTCCTTCAAGATGAAAATTGAAGATTAACGGAGTTTGAAGGGGTTTATTGCTTGGAAGCTTGATGGAGTACGATTTTGGAGTGGGGCAACCTCGTTAAGGCCACCTTAGGAGGTGGGAGGCTTTCATTTTCTTAGATCTTCCATGCCTTTCGTTGATGGTGCTTCATTGATGTGGAAAAAACATACTCTTAGTTTAAGACTCTATTTTATGTATTTGGAGTCTTGTTGTTAGAATGTTAAGAGTAGAATGACTACGAACTTGATGATGGGTTTTCTAGTAAAAATTAATACTAAACATTTTTATGAAATAAAAATATTAAAAAAATGTCATTTTGTTGAGAATAAATAAAGAACACATATTTCAAAGTTTCTTGAAATAAAGATTGATTTTTTTTTTATGAAAATGTTGTATTTTTCTGAAGTTTGATGTTAAACATTTTATGAAATAAAATGTTTGAAAATAATGTTGATTTTGCTAAAATATTGGGTGAAATAATGTTCCAAAGTTTCTTAAAAAAATAAAGATTTTATGAAGAACGGGCATTGGTTGAGTTTTAAGGAATGAAATGTCTTTTATGCCTTGAATGTTTATTTTTTGCAGGTATTACGAATTTCTAAAATGAAATGTATGTTTAACCCATTAATAGAATTTTCGGCTTTAAAATCCATCTTCTCATGCATATAGACTTGTAGAATTTTGGCAATGAATATATAAGTAATTTTAAAAAAGGTTTTGTTGGGTTTAAACATGAAAAGAGAAAAGTAGAAATTTTAGTCTTCAAAGTGCATGAAAAAGGTATTATAGGTGATAAGTGTAAGACTAAATATGTTAATAAAAGAAAAGGGTGTTTTTCTTATAAAGTACTCTTATATGTTTAATGATTCTTGGAGATGAAAGTATAGAAATAAATATGTTTTCAAAAGGTTAAAAAGGCGTTAAGACAATTAAAAAGTTAGTGTGGGTAATTTATGTGTTTGAAAAATTAACACTTGTGAAAATGGACTAAAGGTGAGTTCGGAAACAAATGAGTAAAATGGTAATTCTACGTAAAGTGAAATATTTTTATGAAATAAAAATGTCAGAAAAGGTGTTACATATGATAGTCCTAATGAACATGATTTTTGGAATCAAATCAAGGCCAAAGTGTAAAGGAAATGAAATGACGATTTTCAAGGTGTAATAATACAATTGGGGGTGAAACTCCGGGTTTTAGCTTTAGTAGGGGTAAAAATAAAAAGTGGAATAATTTGGGCATTTGCAAAATCTTAAAACACATTAAGAAGAAACTAGGATGACATCAAAAAAAATTAAAGGGGGCCCAGAGCCCTGGGATTAAATATCCAAAATACTAGCTAGCGCATATGGTGGCGTCATCGCGGTGTGAAGCCCGTTAAAGTACGCGATTATTGAAAGATTTCGAAAAAAAAAGATAAAGGCATAAGGAACATGTCAAAAAATGGGTTGTGTGGTGAAAATGTGTTAAGACGCCCTAACTTGAATGAATTAATAAATGTTCTGGTAAAGGTAAAATGGACAAGTAAATTTGAAATTTGATTAATGTCCATAAGGTGAAGAAAAGGTAAAGTAAGTGGTTAAATGTGTAGTTAAGCAACCTAAGAGGTTTAACCCATAATTAGTACAAGGGTGTTGTGAAAGGTTTTTAAAGGTTAAATGAATATTTTATGACATGGTGTTCACGTGCATTGAAAGGGTGATTTTCAATGAAAATACTAATGTGGATTGGATAAAATGAAAAGGGTAATTTTGGTAAAGAAATGGCTTTCATTCATACCAAGTGTAGTCGTTTGAAGTATTTAATCGGGTGTGTTAAATAAAGGAATAAATGTGAAATGTGAAAAAAGAAGTCTTTATAAGTTTAAGGTGAATTAATTGGGTAAATAAGATTTTTTAAAAGTAAAACGATTTCATGCATTAAGTATATGTATATATATGTGTATATATATACAAGGTAGTTGCATGTGCACATAGGTATAACATGTTAGAGTTTTCTTTCTGTTGTTCGATTCTATAATGCATTGTTATATATTTTCCACGGCGAATTCGGCTCACTCCCTCGTTTTTTTATAGAAAGTTGGGTACAGTTTCATATTTTGTGAGCGTTGTACAACTAAGTACTCTCTTTTATTTTACGTTAATAGTTTTGTATGCTTGGAGTCTGAGCTTAATTTGAAATTGGAATTGCATGCTAAGTATGTAAAACGTTAGTTGCGCTTTTATCGACAATGCACGAAGGGACTTTGTGCAAAAGTAATATTTTATGAGGGGTTCTTGAAGTATCTCGTGTGATACTGTCTTTCCAGTTTTCTTACGAGGTCTTCTAGAAGTTCATAAATGCTCTTGTGCGAAATAAGTATCACATGAGGGACCTGTCGTTCAAGCGACAATCCAAAATTTTGGACCTCTTATAAAAATGTAATTTGAAAAATTAAATAATGTTCTTTTTATAAAAATAATTTTGTCCTCTAATTCCTTACTTCATAAATAAGCTTAAGAACTGCTTACCAAACCCCCGATAACCTGAAATTGTCTTGTCAGGTAGATCTTTGTCACAATGCTTTGTCTTCAATGATCTTCAATTACAACTCAAAAGACGACAACCTTAACTTTTCTTTTCGAAATAAAGCAAAAGCAAAAAATAAAGGGGAGTGTAAATCGTGTCCCTACACTCGCCATAGTTGAAACTTCCGCGAAAAATCCAGAACGGACGTCAATCTAAATGGTGCAAAAAAGTCTTCACTGTCGCTGCTAGTTTTTTTCTTGAGCAAAATATTATTGATCAATTATTTTGCCTAAGCAAAAAAAAAAAATCTACAATACTTTGGAGATAATCTTAGTAGTGGATATAGCATATCCATATTAAGAATAAGATAGTGTTTATTTATCTAATCTAATTTGAAACTATATTTACCTTTTCTCATCATCCATTACATTCTTAATAAAGGGTAGAAAGTGCATAAGGTCGTTACCCACCAATAAAATAGTTGAAGTGCAGAGGCAACAAAAATCATGAGTATGTAATTTACCCTATAAAAAATCTAAAATCTTTATAGAATCGAAAGTCGGTGACCTTTATCTTTCACATTTACAAACTTAATATCCTCACCTCTTTTATCCATTGACACCTTAAGAAAAGCTCAACCACATGCAGATAAAGTTATGCAAAGCAAAGTGGCAAACTTTATCACCCTCACCAAACTTTCAATATTGTCACATGCAAGCCCATCCCATTAACAAATTTTAAAACACTCATATACCCCCAAATCACCACATAATGTCATACCCCAAAAACCAAAAACAATGGCTCCCTCTTCTCTCCTCTCCCTTCTCTCTCTCCTCTCTCTCTCTTCCTTCATTTCCTCCTCATTCACCACCATTACCCTCCCTCTCTCCCATTTCCACACAAACCCATTCCCAAATTCATACCAAAAACTCAACCAACTAGTCTCATCCTCACTAACTAGAGCCAAACACTTAAAAAACCCCTCAAAATCTTTTTCCACTTCTACCCCTCTCTCCTCTCATAGCTATGGAGATTACTCAATTTCCCTTAGCTTTGGTACCCCACCTCAAACACTACCATTTATTATGGACACAGGCTCACATTTTGTTTGGTTCCCATGTACCCACCGTTACTTATGCAAAAACTGCCCACCTTCCACTTCAAAAATTCCATCTTTTATCCCAAAATCTTCTTCTTCAGCCAAAATATTAGGCTGTTTAAACCCAAAATGTGGCCTAATCCACAACAACCCAAACCCAAATTCTAGATGTTCTGACTGTACCCCAGATTTAAAAAATTGTACACAAATTTGTCCACCATATATTATAATATATGGGTCAGGTTCCACGGGTGGAATCTCCTTAGTGGATACACTAGATTTCCCGGGTCAAAAAATACCCGGATTTTTAGTTGGATGTTCTTTGTTCTCATCTCACCAACCAGCTGGAATTGCCGGGTTTGGGCGAGGACCCGTTTCTTTACCGGGTCAACTCGGGTTAAAAAAGTTCTCTTATTGCCTCCTCTCACGTAAACTAGACGACACCGTTTTCACAAGCCAATTGGTTTTAGACTCATCTTCAAATAATGTGAAAACACAAAATGTTACATACACCCCAATGGTGAAAAACCCCGTGGTGAAATCAAAAGAGTCATTCTCAGTTTTTTACTATGTTCATTTGAAGAAAGTTTACGTGGGTGGGAAAAAAGTAAAGATTCCGGGGAATTTTTTATCCGCTAACTCTGACGGTAATGGTGGCACAATTGTGGACTCGGGGTCCACTTTTACTTACATGAGAAACGATTTGTTTGAGATTCTTAGTGATGCTTTTGTGGAAAAGGTGAAAAAGTACGCAAGAGTAAAAAGTGTTGAGGTTGAGACTGGGTTAAGGCCGTGTTATAATGTGTCAGGAGAGAAGAGAATTGAGTTGCCAGAAATGAGGTTTCATTTTAGAGGAGGTGGGGAAATGGTTTTGCCTTTAGAAAATTATTTTGTGGGGGTGGGGGATGGGGTGGTTTGTTTGGGGGTGGTGAATGAGGGGGTGGTGAATGGGGGGGAGGGGGATGGGTTTTCTAGTGGGCCAGCTGTGATATTGGGGAATTTTCAGATGCAGAATTATTATGTGGAGTTTGATTTGAAGAATGAGAGGTTTGGGTTCCGGCAACAACAATCTTGCAATTGATTATCAATTATTGGGTAGTTTATGATTTTTGGTGTTTTTCTTTGAATCAGTCAATAATTTAGCTCTAGTACGCAAATGCACCCAATATTACGCATTCTTGAAGTAGTACAATAAACATTACTTTGGTAACACTTGTCTTTGGTAACTTTTGAAATTGAATAAGAGTGTTGTTACAGGACTTGGTTCGTGTATACATTTGAGTGATACGGTAATGTGTTGCATATACATTGGTTGAATTTTTACATCACATGGGGTCCATTACAACCCACACTCAATCCGTATCCGTCACGTCACCGTGTCTCCCAAATGTGTCCACGAACCGAGTCTCTCAATCATTTTTCATTGAATAATGGTTACACGGGAGTTAATATTGACTCATTAGCGAACGTGTTTTACATGCATTGTACCATATTGATCAAAATGAGTTTCGAATATTTGTTTTCCATTTAAAAGCATTTTTGAGAATTACACTATTTTTCAAGTTAATGCAAAATACTTTTTAGTTTGGCATTTGCAATGTTGAAATTATGTATTTAAAATTTAAAAATATTCCGCAAAAAATAATTTTTTAGACTCTAACAGTGGATAGCGGTTTGAAAGCTACCACAGAGCATTTTCTAGTTATAAGAGTTTTTTGACTTTATAACATTACTAATTTTTCGGTTTTAGAGTTTAATATAAATCAATCAGTGTATTATACTTTAGTACATTTTTTGTCATTACATGTCACTAAGGATCACTTTTGGTGAAAAATTTTCACGTTCTAAAGTCTAATAAATTGATTAATTTCTATTAAAATCTAAAATCTAAAATTAATAATGTATTAAAGTAAAAATAAAAATAAAACTAAATAAAATCTCCTCTAAACTATTATTGAGTACCAAAACAAGTTCATACCAAAATTTTACATCAAGGCTATGCACCAAATGCATTAAAAATAACGTACGTCTAACGAATGTACAAAACTTTAATGCATATTTTACTACTAGTCCTTTTATAAATTTGATACACAATCTTGATGTAAAATCTTTGGTAAACACAACATTTTTCATATCTTTTTGTGCCGTTAAATTACAAGTGGTAACATTTAATATTAATATTTGGTGAATGGGCAAATTCAATTGAACAGAGATTGAGGACTCTCACATACGTGTAAACATTTTTATTCTCGACACTTGAAGAAGTCAACAAAATCTATATTGATGTTGTAATATTCCATTTACATTAGTTTGAATTTGTATACCCAAAAACCTATCCGTTTACAAAAGATTTTTCTATTAAGTAGCCGTTTGGTGGTCATCTCAACTGCTACAATAAAGAAAAGCAATTTTCAACTACAAGAATTGCATTTCAAACTTGCAATAAGTTGCAAGATATATTGTTTTCCTTTTTCTAAATGACAGTTCCACGCCTCTGAACCTATTTTTCTTTGTATTGAACTTTGATAAAGTAAATCTATCTTCCTTTTACTGAACTTTGATCAAGTAAGCAATAAAATCTTTTTTTCCCTTTTGCTAATATCATCCTCTCTGTGAAACCAATTAGTAAACCTAAAGTTTTGATAGTAACTTAAATTAAGATTTAATATTTAGTACGTTAAACAAAAATCACAATAATAGATTATTAATAGAAAATTATATTTGTACATAGGATTCGTGCAAAATCATATGTATAGATTGATGTGTAGTGTCTATACTGATTCGTATTTTGGGTGAATCTAAAATATGAATAAATATGGACACGAAACGTCATTCTGTATATACGATTTTGTACGAATCATATGTATATAAGTAGAACGACTCAGAACATGAAATTCTCCTTTCTCATCAATTCATTATGGACTAGCTGAGTTGAAAGGAAGATAGTAAAGATGTCTGATTTGCTTAATTTGTTTATTTACTAAGTTCATCATAAAATCTCTATACACCCCATCTGGTTGATGGGTTTAATTGATTTCGACTTATTACCATGTACTTAAAAAAAGTGGGGTATAAAAAGAAAATTAAGGTTTAAAAAAACTATTATTTTCATTCATATACATACAAAGTAATTTCAATTCTCTCAACAATCTACCTTAAGAAATATTAGTTTGAGTGATTATTGCAAATCGCAATATGGGTAATCCTACTTTTTCTTTTTTTTTAAACATGGGTAATCCATGACAATGCTAAATGAAATGTATTTTTTCCCTTCGTATAAACTAATGCATATTTCCTTTAGGGGTGTGGATCGGTTCGAAATCGACCTATTTGGATCAAACCGAATCCAATCCAATTAAAATCGGTTTTTAAATTTTGCAATCCAATTCAAACCGACACTTAGTTAAAATCCAATCCAATTGTAATTTGATTGGATCGGTTTTTTTTAATCGGTTTCGAGTATCTGATTTGGGTCCCTTTTTTTTCATAGTTGGATGGGATTTGGATCCAATCCAATCCATTTAACTGATCCAATTGAATCTAATAATCCAACCCAATCCATATTTTTGTTTATTTCAGTATATTTTTAATAACAGTATATATATTGGGGGGGTATTAAAATCGGGCGGGTATTAATTCGGGTAGGGTATTGGGTAATTTTTTAACCACGTTCATTTTAATTGGATAGGTTCAGTTTTTTAACCAAGAACCGAAACCGATCCAATTACATCGGTTTTTGAAAATCGAAATCCAATCCAATCAAATTAAGATCGATTTTGTAGTTGGATTGGATTGGATCGGCCGGTTTAATCGGTTTGGTTTGGATTTTGTACACCCCTAATTTTCTTAATTATTGAATTTAAAATCGTCATTTTTTTAATTATGTGTTTCGAGCTATCAATAAATTGTAACTCTTTTTTCCGAGTGGTTTCACATTAGTGTATTTTCTCCTACCATTATCTTTCAATGGATATTTAAAGTTTTAGAGTTTGTTGTTTGACTACAATTTGCTTACCTATTTGTATATTTGGTATATTTTTTGTTAAAATTTATGGCTATTAGTACTTATTTTGATTTGATACACTCTTAAAATTTCTAATTGTATATGATATTCATGATAATGAGTATAGTTAGTGAAATTGATATTCACGGTATAACATGAAATTTGAACTTATTCACTCTTCTTGAGTGTGTTTCCTCTACATTTCCACAAATTTATTTCATTCGAAACTTTTTTCTCAAATTTTGTTTAACATATTTACATGGGTTAGCTATTTTGTATTGAAATACGTTAAAAGACATATTTGTCCTCCTTTACTTCCTTATGATAATTACTTTCAGCAAATTATTCATATCACAACTTCAATGAAACACCTCACACACGTTCACCCTCACAATGGTCACACGAGCAACGCACATGTGCACCAACTAGTCTTTTTAAAATGGCGAAAATGAAGGGATAATAATAATAATAATAATAATAATAATAATAATAATAATAATAATAATAATAATAATAATAATAATAATAATAATAATTTTCAACATTTTTTGCCTTAGCTGATAATTTCAATGTTGTTTCTAAAAACATTTTTACCTTTTTGTTAGTGAATATTTAATTATAAAAATTATGACTTTGTAATTTTTTTAAATTGACAGAAAATGTTCAATAAAGTATCTCCACGTGTTATTCCTAGCGTATTTCCATTTTATATGTTACTAATAGCACATATATAATAAGATTTGTTTTGAGTATATCACTAGTATTTATGACTAGTCTTGTCATACACCTCGTTCCGGAAAAAAATTGTGATATACACCATAAATTTTCATCAACTAAAATAGCAAAAGGCGATTATGTTTAATGCTTTAGCATATTTTGACTATCTGAAATATAGAGACAATTACCATTTCCTTCAAAACTAGTAAATTGAGGATTAAAATGCTTTGGTTCTAGGCGAGCATTTCTGACACATGCGCAGAAGACCAAATGTCTTGGGGTGCTATAGCATGGCGGTCGTAATGTTGTTGTAACGACATTTTTTTTTTAAATTATCCAATTATAATTTAATTACCTTTATTTAAATTTGGATTGATATGTTCAAAAGTGCAGATAAATCGAACAAAATCATTCTAATAGGCACCAATTACCGTAATATTATAAACAAGAATATACCTAATATGTTTGGGATATATCAGTGATATACAAAAAAATGACAAACTACAGTGCACGTGGCGTCTCGAGTAAAATCTACGCTTTATGCGATGGGTTTTTGGCTTCGGATCCTCATGGGTGTCTGTAATTTGTTTCGTTCATCTATTCAAGGACATCATGTTCAAACATAATCGAATTACAACTAATACACAAGCATACATATAAAATATTATCAATGATTCAATTGCTTATGGGCCTCATTCAATAGTAATAATTTAAGTTAATAAATATCATGATAGTTATATAGTAGAAGTAAATTGTGCACAATAAAATATATATACAATATTACAATTGATGCCTGGTACATATATAAAATGATACTTATGAATTCTTCGTCATGAACCTGTACTATGGGGATGGTATCCTCCCACCTGTGCGCACTCACTACTATCGACACCCGAAAATCTCACCATGGGAAGTCAACCCAACAAGCTTACTTAACCCTGAACCTAAGAAACTAAAAATATAATATTATATATTTTTTAAAAGTTGGCAAGATTCTAATGTCAAAACATTTTAGTCCTGGAGTGCAAATAGTCAAATAGAATTGATGCGTTATGCGTGAGGCGCGATCTAATTTAGGTAAGATGAAACTTGAAGATTAAAGATTGAAGATCATGCATCACCGCTCATTGAAGACTTCTGTTTCCATGCATTCACATTGAAATGAAGACATTGTCATTTTAGTAGCTTGTGAATTTATTATGGATAAACATACACACAAACACCAAAACATTTTTTGAAAATGTGTGAGGACTTTAAAAATTGATGGAACACGTGTATGAAATGTCTAAAGCAATCTCAGAGAGTTTAAAATATTTTTGAAACTCTTTTGGGAATTGATCAAGCCATTTTGAATTGTTAAAACCTTTTGAAAATGATTGTTGGTTTTAAGTGTTTGGAGGGCTACAAAGGGATCCCGTGCGCAAAGTCAATATCATGTTTCCACACTGCTTGGAATCGTGTGCACGACCAGATCAAACCATGCGCACGGCCGACCCAGATTTTTGAAAAATTCTATTTAAAGTCCAAGTTTCCTCTCACTTTTTTTACACCTAAAAACCTAATAATTAAAATACTCTGAGAGAATTTTTTAGGTTAAGAGGATTTTTTTCTTTGCTTCTCTTTCCAATTTCACTTGTTGCATCTAAAATGATTAAAACTTAGATCTATCTATGCTTTTGAGAAAGAATTGAGAGTGTTTTGGTTCATAATCACATAGCCTATTTATTTCAAATCAATATATATTTGAATTGTATGATCATTTACTCTTAGATCTAAAAGTGGATGCACTTCATTCTATGGGAGAAATCGGAGTGTGGCGCGGCTTCCAAGAAAGAGAGTGGACTTATTCATTCATGACGTAGAGCTCGTTGCGGATTTTCATTGCCTAGAGAAAGAGTTGTAAGGTTTATAGATAATTATACGAGAGTGATCATATTAGAGGTATCTTCTTACCTTGTGTAAAATTATTTTTCGAATAGAAATAAAAATTAGAGTGTGTCGAGGTTTTTTTTACCACTAGATGGGTGTTTTTCCTAGTAAACACGTCTTGTTAGTTTGTGAATGATTTATACTCATATGCACACATTTGATCACACACATCACTTATAATTAGTCTTAATCGAATTAATATTTACTTAGGTATGTTAGATTTAGTTTTTTTCATCTAGATTCACCTAATTCAATTGTTGTGTGAGTTAACCAAATTAATTTGGTGAAATTTGTATTAAGTAACTTGAATGTGCAAGCAAAATTATCTGAAATAAAAAAATGATCATAAGATGTCTTCAAACCTATTTACCCCCTCTAGGTTTGTTGTTGATATTTAGTGAACATTACACACTTCTTCAATTGGTATCTGAGATAAGTGCTCATTTGAATATTATTAACGTGCTTGAGTTGATCCTTGTGCGTTTTGTGTGCTTACAATTATATTTGCTTAGATCTGGTTTTATGACTATAATAAAAAATTATCTTTGTAATTTGGCTAGTATTGATTTTGCCAGACCTTTGAATCCTATGCTTGTGAGTCAAAGTGAAAATTTAGATCAATTTAAATCTAGATTCGATAAGAGTGGGGCACTATCATTGTTTTTACAGCAAAATAAATTTATTTATAAACAATTAGGGAAAAAAGCCTCCCCTATGTCTCTTACAGGCGCTAAAGAAAATTAAAATAGAAGAAAACTATAAAAATTATACCTGTTTTCGATGGGTTAAATTATGTGTACTGGAAAGCTAAGATGAGGTCTAATTTAAAATCTATTGATGAAAAAGGCTGGCTTGTTTGTGAAAGAGGGTGGACACCACTCACAGTGATAAGTGGCGATGTCATAGGTCCAAAACATGTCTCTTCTTGGATAGATTATGATTTTTATATGGAGTAATTTTAACTCACACTGTTTAAGTGCCATTTCGAGGGCCGATTCCCCTGACGAGTTCCATACATCATGACGTGCACCACATCTATGGAAGCTTGGAACACCCTCTAACTCAGTCACGAAGATACCAATGCTGTGAAATCTACTAAGCTTCAAATTTTCACCACACAGTTTGAGACTATTACCATGTTAGAGTTTGAGTCCTTCGATGAGTTTTATGCACATTTACTCGACATAGTCAATTTTAGTTAAATTCCTGAGACGCGTGTAGCTAAAAATATTTTGAGATCACTTCCGATCCATTTTATTCCTAAGGTTATTGTGATTAATTCATTGGGGATATTAGATACGCTAGGGTTAGAAAAACTCGTAGGATACCTTAAACACATGAGATCGATATGTTTCCCAAAACTGTTAAACCTGAGGAAAAGGGAATTGCATTAAAAGTTCAATCTAAAAAGAAAGAGGAAGTGTCATTTAATTCCGAGTATGATTTCGATCCTGATGATTTATCTCTTTTTGTAAAAAAATTAAAAAAAATCTCAAACTTAGAATAGAAAATACTTCGAAAGAAAATAAGAGTGTTGGAAAAGACAAGAATATAAATCAGGTAAGAAAAGTTTTGCAAAAGAAAGGAAAGATTACCATACTTCATCCACTTCCCATACTACATTGGAATCGGTTCCTAAATTTGTGGTAGATGGGCCTCGACCTAAATCACAAAAGGGATTTCAACATAAGAAAGTGAACCAAGTTAGACACAAACGAGTCTACGTTTGCACCTATTGCAAATGGAGAGGTCACCTTAGAGAGTTTTGCTACAAGTTAGGAAGAACTCAACGTTTACATACTCCCGCGCACCGCGATATTGGCTTTGTTAGTCACAGAGAGCAAGTTAAGTTCCTAGTCTCTACTTCACAAAGCTTAATGGAAGAATTTCAACGGATGTCTATGACATTTGAGAATGCTTTTAATGCTCCGACTAAAGCCAACAACAATAAGGGCAAATAAAATATTACCTCCATGTGGGTACCTAATCAAGACAACAAAGACCTTGTTATTCATATTGCTCTCAAGGTTAAAAATATTTCCCAATGGCATTTTGATAGTGGGTGCTCTAGGCACATAACTGGTGACATATCACTCTTCATTAAACTTGAGGATCGCAAGGAAGGCAAAGTCAGCTTTGAAGATGGGAGTAGGTTTAGTACTTTAGGATGTGGATATGTTGAGATACCCGAATTTCGTAAACTAGACAATGTGTTGTCCATAAATGGGTTGAAAGAGAACTTAATTAGAATAAGCCAACTGTGTTATGAAAACTTTAGGGTAAAGTTTTATCAGTATGAATCTAACGTATATGATCAATCTAGTGAACTTTTACTAGAAGGAGTAAAGGCTGAAGATAATTGTTATGGGATAGTACTCAAGTCCTCATTTCTATGCAATAATACTATGGTCTCCTCTATAGACCTTTGGCATTTATGACTAGGCCATGTGAACTTTATAGATCTTGAGAGATTAGAGAAAAAATACCTATTTTGTGGCTTACTGCCACTTGAAAAAATAACTTCCTCGATTTATGGACCTTATCAACAAGGAAAAAAAAATTAAAGTCTCCATCGAATGTTGAATACAATTACCACCACACATGGATCTTATGGGTCTTACTCGCTTGGAGAGTTTAGGTGGACAGAGATACATTCTCCTCGATATACCCATATATACCCTCGGCTAGGCCGAGGGTATCCTCCACCCAGATGAGGGATCAGGCCCAGGACGAGTCCAATTACCACAGCTCTATTACAAGAAGGATCAGCCAAGATCCAATGACCCCTTAAGGGTCCGACCCCTCATCATGGATCAAACGACCCTTCAAGGGGCTGACCACTCCTCATGACCCAACCGACCCTTCATGGGGCTGACCCCTCATCATGGCCCAGTCGACCCATCAAGGGGTCGACCCCTCATCATGGATCAGATGACCCTTCAAGGGGCCGACCCCTCAATATGGCCCAACCGACCCTTCACGGGATCGACCCCTCATCATGGCCCAGCCAACCCTTCGCGGGGCTAACCCCTCATCATAGGTTGGACGATCCTATGAGGGGACGACAGTGTGAGGCCCACATCCAATAGGGTCCACTGCCAGCATCAACTTTAGCCTCGTCCTGGCGTCTTAGGCCGAGGGTGACATCATCACAGTGCGTGATTTGGGAGACGCGTGGAACAGTGCACGTAGGATTTATATAGCACGTGGACTGGACCGTTATAACAATATCATCCCCTCACATGAGGGAATATTATGTCATCATTAATCACAAATGGAACCTTCAAGTGTCAGCAGGGGATTGGCTAATCATCACTCATATGCACCATGCATGATTGGGGGTACACTACTCCCCCAAAGACCTATATATACTTGTCTTCTTCAACCCTGTAAAAGGATCGATAATTGTAACCCTAGCTAAAACTCTGCTTGTACACATAGTAGAGAGAGAGTGAGCCTATGTGCATTGTATTCAAGGCCATTAGTGCCCATATTTAGTGGATCACACACTCACAGTGGATGTAGGCCTAATTGGCTAAACCACTATACATCATTGTCTTATTCCACTTATACTCATCCCATTTTATACTCTTATACACACATATACATATATGGTTGCCATTGTTATCATTGTTTGAGCTTTTACCTCTTATCTGGTGGTGCTTAATCTTAGCATCATCAGTTTGGCGACGTCTGTGGGAACGAGAAGACATCTCTTCCTTTATACACCTTGACCAAATCGGGCACTCTGGTGGTCAACCAGTTTCCCCCATTTTTGTGTGGAGTTATTTCACCATTGAAAGAGACCCATTAAGGTTATCAAGCTCATCAGTCTTTTAATCATTCATCTCTTCATAGATCAAACACATAGCACCAGAGATGCTACTACCACCTCCTCCATCGGATAGTGGAGTAGCACCTAGTTCCAGCCAGGCACCGCCTCAATCTGGGATGGCTGATGTGGATGCCGCCCTGAAGTCTTTAGTAGCAAGCCAGCGGATTATGAAGGAGTAATTTATAGTTCTTAGATAAAACATACTAAGACCACCAGGAGTCTCACCGTAGATGATCACTCCGACAGTAGCTCCTGGGCAACATGAGGCGAGGGGATCACCCCAGGCACCACGTAAAGACTTGCCACCTCCATATCGACGGAGGGATATTGCTGACCCTCGGCGTCTACGTCTGGTGAGGCAAGTAAACCCTTGCCCAGAAGACATATATGATGATCTAGAGGTGGAAGAGGCCTCCATAGAGTGCTGAGAGCCGTATGAGGTCTCCAACAATACTGTGCGACCTATCAGGAGAGCAAAAAGAAGTGTGAAAGGCAAAATCTCGATGATCGCCCGAGGGGCTCTGCTTTCGATCGTCTGAGCAGGGGGTTGGCCTTTGAGAGGGTGGGCCCTGTAAATGACCTGCGTGAAAAATTATCTAGATCGAGAAGTATTACGAGGTCCAGAAGAGAGGCAGTAGATGGCCGACCCCATAGGAGACGACCCCACGAACAGGACGACGGTCAGGGAAAAGTAAATAGTTGACACAGGACTGCCGCAGCAGAACCCTCCGTCCACCTCAAAAAGGCAGGAGGGGATAACATCGGCCAAGCCAACCCTACGAGGCCCTGGAACGACTCGATCCAAAGGCTAGAGGATAAAATTAGTGACATCCTGAAGAGCACGGAGCCCCTTCAAAGAGGATACTCCATAGGCTCACCTTTTGTGGTGAAGATAGTCAACTTCCCAACGCCATCTAATTTTAAGCCACGTGTGGTCACCCCAAGGTACGACGGGAGTACTAATCCTGTCCATCATATTGAGATGTACCAATCAGCGGCAGACATATACTCTATCTCAGATGAGATGAGGTGTAGTGCCTTTTTTGGCACTCTGACTGGGGTTGCACATGTCTGGTACATATCTCTTCCAAAGAACTCCATTGAAAGCTTTAAGCAATTAGCCGATCGATTTATCCATAACTTTTGCTTTGGAGTGAGGCCACAGAAGAAGACCACACACCTGATCTATGTTAAGCAGAGGAAGAATGTGAGTCTAAGAGATTACATAGCCAGATTTAACAAAGAAAAGTTAGAGGTCGAAGACTATGAGGAAAGCATAGCCATGACAGCCCTCATTGGAGGACTCTAGAAGTGGAATCTTTTATGGAAGCTTGATGAAGACCCTCCAAAGACAATGGCTGAATTGCTGTCAACAGCGGGAAAAGTGATGAATGCCGAAGAGGCGACGGCTGCAAAATACGAAGATGAAAAAGGAGGCACCAGTGGGGGTAAGTACCAGAAAAAGAACATAGAGGGAAGAAGAGGTCTGCAGACGACAAATTCGCTGATTACACTCCTCTGATGGTCAGCTGTAAACACATTCTGAATGAGATAAAGAGTTACCTATCCTTAAAATGGCCCGAGAAGTTGAGGTCACAAGAGGAATAAAAACCTGTGGTGTGAATTTCACCAAGACCATGTCCATGTGATCGAAAAGTGCTTTGCTCTGAAAGATGAAATTTGAAAAATTATTAAAAGAGGGGAAGTTAAGGAAATACATTGACAAGAGTGCCTTTAATAAGGGACGACCCTAGAAAGAAGAGAGGCGATGCGTGAAGAGAAGATCCTCCAAATAGAAGGGACGACCCTTCGGATGATGAGGATGACCCTGACCTCCCTCCGAGAGATGACCATGGCCCTGTAAAAAGACTTAATATGATCTCACTCGGTGTTGGGATGATCTTAGGGGGTCTAGCAGGAGGAGGGTCAGAGATCGCCAACAAGAAGGCCCGTGTAGCTGAAGCCAAGGCAGTGACAAAAGTTATACACTTGATCTCTATGGAAGAAAAGTTAGAAAAGAGGTAGAAAGTTGACATGGATACCCGGATAATGGGATTCTCAAGAATGGACTTCAAAGACCTCTTAGCCCCACATGATGACTCTCTCGTCATCACTACCAGGGTATATGGGTGCGAGGTGCAGAGGATCCTGGTAGATGGGGGTAGTTCTACAGATGTGATGTTCTGACCGTGCTTTAAAGTCTTGGGTCTAAACCATGCCAGGCTCGTCCTATACCATCACCCCTTGATTGGTTTCAGTGGGGAAAAAGTTCACCCTCTAGGAGTGTAAGAGATCGATGTTTGGATGGGGGACGAGTGGCCGAGATGGCTTACCAAGAAGGTCAACTTTTTTGTAATGGATGAACATGTCTTTTCAGATTACAACATTATAATGGGGCGAGTGGCCCTCAAGGAATTTGAGGCCATGCTGTCCATAGTTCATCAAATGATAAAATTCCCGACCTCTTATTGGTTAGGGGAAGTTTAGGGAGATCAGAAGACGGCACGGGAATGTTACTTCAACTCCGCTGAAGAAATAGAGGCGCACAAGAAGGCAATGACCACTTACAATACTGACACCCTCGACCCCAGGGATGAGGCAAAGTTTAAGAAAGGAGAGGCCGGAGAAGAGGTAGAATCCATCATCCTCACTGAGGATGAACCAGAAAAAACCGTCTAAATTGGCAAAGCTCTAAAGAGAGAGATAAAAGAAGATATCCTCAAGCTGCTAAGGAGGAGACAAAGCGTCTTTTCATGGAGTCATGCAAATATGAAGGGTATCGACCCTGAAATCATGTGCCACAAGCTCAACGTGGTATAGGGTGCGAATCCATTAAAGCAGAAGAGGAGAATTTATTCTCGAGAAAAATATGAGTTCATAAGGGACGAGGTCAAGAAGCTGGAAGATGCTGAGTTTATCAGAGAGGTCATTTATCCTGAATGGCTGTCCAATGCAGTCATAGTCCCCAAGTGGATGCCTATTCAGGTTACAACTAGATCTTTATGAGCCCTGAGGACTCATAAAAAATGGCTTTCATTACCAACAAGTGGACAAACTGTTATAGGGTCATGCCCTTTGGCCAAAAAACTGCGGGGGCAACGTATCAGCGCCTTGTGAATAAAATATTTGAAGACCAAATCGAGAAGTCCATGGAGGTTTATGTAGATGACATGCTGACCAAGAGTTTGAAGGCAGAGGATCATATGGATGACCTCGAGATAACCTTTAACACGATGGACAAGTACCGAATAAAGCTCAACCCGACCAAATGTGTCTTCGGGGTCAGAGCAGGGAAGTTCTTGGGGTTCATCTTCAATCAAAGAGGCATTGAGGCCAATCCTGAGAAAATAAAGGCACTCATAAAAATGAAGACCCCCAGGACCATTAAATTCGTTTAGAGGCTCACAGGGAGAGTGGCTTCTTTGAATAGGTTCATATCCAGAGCCATAGACAAGTGTTTACCGTTCTTCAAAATTCTTAGAAAGGCCTTTGAGTGGAACGAAGAGTGTGACCAAGCTTTCAAAGAATTAAAGTCGTACCTAGGGTCTCCCTTGCTGTTGTCATGACCAGTGCAGGGTGAACGACTACATATGTACTTAACTATCTCAGAATCAGCCATTAGTGCAGCAATTATGAGAGAAGAGGGCGGGGTATAGAAGCCTGTATACTTCAACAGTATGGCCCTTCAGGGGCAGAGCAAAGATACCGTAAGATGTAAAAGTTAGACTATGCCCTGATCCATGCATCAAGAAAGATGAAGTCGTACTTCCAATCCCACACAATGATCATCCTCACCGACTCTTCTCTTAGGCAGGTCTTGCGCATGCTAGAAAAATCGAGGAGGCTAATGGCCTAGGCTATAGAGCTGGGAGAGTTTGACATTGTATATCAACTTAGTGTGTTCATTAAGGGGCAGGCATTAGCAAATTTCATAGCTGAATTTACTTGGGAAGATGATGAGGCTGAAGAGGAGAGCCTCGAGAAGATAGATACCCGACAAAGCAGAATTGTTGACCCATCCGCAGATAAGGCTGAGACAAGCACCGCTAGAGAAAAAGTTGGCAAAATTAAAGAGGGAAGATATCTCTTTAGACAGGGGTCCCTCACCGAGGGAAATTTCTCAGAAGAACAAGAAGTGTGGAACCTCTTCGTGGATGGGTCCTCTTGCGAGAGCGAAAGTGGGGTTGGATTAATAGTATCAGCTCCCGACGGCACAGACATTATGTACACCCTGAGGTTCAACTTCAAAGCCTCCGACAATGAGTCTAAATATGAGGCCCTAATAGTAGGCCTCTCCTTGGATAGATCTCTTAGTGTTGTCCAGATCTTGGTCCATAGCGATTCAAGACTGGTAGTGAATCAGATACAAGGATCATATGAGGATAAAGATGAGAGAATGGCAAAATATCTTGAAAGAATAAAGTCACTATTGAAGAGCTTCAGTGAAGTTGAAGAAGATACCTAGGCTTGATAATGGCCGAGCCGATGCGTTTGCTAGGCTTGCCTCAACGACGAGGAGGACAGTCCCAGTGGAAATCTTGCTTCGACCCACGATTAAAGATGCAGACGGAACACTTGGCTCTTGCTTAAATATGAATAGGGAAGCTTCATGGATGGACCCTCTAATCATATACATTAAAGAGGGGGAGATTCCAGAAGCAAAACGAGAAAGGAAAAAGTTGAGATATAGAGCCGCGAAATTCACCATCATCGGAGACACCTTGTACAAAAAGGATTTCTTACTCCCCTTACTCAAGTGTGTGCACCTGTCTGAAGTCCCACACATTTTGTAAGATGTGCACGAGGGGTTATGTTCAAGCCATATTGGGGGCAGGTCATTAGCAAAGAGGATAGTAACCCAGGGATACTTGTGGCCGACCTTGGGGAAAGATGCCACGACATACGTTAAAAAGTGTGATAAGTGTCAAAGGTTCACCACCATACCCCACCAGCCCCATCAGCCTCTTACCTCCTTCACATCCCCATGGCCATTCGCAGTATAGGGAATCGATCTAGTAGGACCTTTACCTAGGGCCATCAATAACTATCGATACTTGATCGTAACAATTGACTATTTCTCAAAATGGGTGGAGGCGGAGCCGATGGTAACGATCACCGAGTAGAAGACCTTCCAATTTATCTGGAAAAACATTATATGCAGATATGGTCTCCCTAACACCCTCATCTCAGATAACGGGACTCAATTCAATAATGGATCTCTGGAGAAATACTGCGAAGGGTCGGTGTCAAATAATTCTTCTCAACCCCAGGCCGACCTCATGCTAATAGGTAAACTGAGGTTACAAATAGAACCATCCTAGACGGGGTCAAGAAAAAACTCGAGGAGGCAAAAGGAAGATGGGTTGAGGAGTTGTACGTTGTACTGTGGGCCTACAGGACGACGACAAAGACTCTTACCGGAGAAAGCCCGTTCATGCTGACGTATGGCTCAGAAGCCATCATCCCCACCAAGATTGGGTTTCCTACTCACAGAGTCCAAATGTATGACCCCCATAGAAATATGGAAGAAATAAGACTTGACTTAGACTTGATCGAGGAAAGGAGGGAAGACGCTGAGATAAGGCAAGCTGCCTACCAAAAGAGGACAACCAGGTTTTACAACCAGAGGGTGAGGCAAAGGACAATTGCTATGGGGGACCTAGTCCTCAAAAAGACTTGGCAAAAGCCAAACAAGATCCACCCAAATTGCCATAGTCCGTATAGGGTCACTGATGAAGTTTTCCTTGGAACCTACAGACTAGAGAACCTTGAAGGGGAGCCCTTTTCCAACCCCTGGAATGTGGATCATTTGAACAAATACTATCAATAATGTAATATCCGATTGGACCACGGTTGTAATAAATGTGTTGCTCCATCAGGACACTTTGAATGTTAATGATAATGTTGTATTGGACCCTCATCTTGTGTTTTCTAGTTTGATTAGGGTTATCCTCGTTAAACCACCCTCGACTATGATGAGGGTGAATGGTGGGGACGACCTCCAGTTCACTCTTAAGAAAGACAAGGGGGAAATAATTGAAAACATCATTAAGTTGGTGATAACCACCCTCGGCTATGATGAGGGTGAATGGTGGGGACGACCCTCCATTCATTCTCAAGAAAGACGAGAGGGAAATAATTGAAAATATCATTAAGTTGGTGGTAGCCCTCGGCTATGATGAGGGTGAATGGTGGGGACGACCCCCCATTCACTCTCAAGAAAGACCCGGGGGGAGTAATTGAAAATATAATTAAGTTGGTGGTAACCCTCGGGTATGATGAGGGTGAATGGTGGGGACGACCCCACATTCTCTCTCAAGAAAGACGGGGGGAGAAATAATTTAAAACATCATTAAGTTGTTGGTAACCCTCGATTATGATGAGGGTGAATGGTGGGGATGACCCCCCCCCCCCCCATTCACTCTCAAGAAAGACGAGGGGGGAACTAATTGAAAACATCATTAAGTTGGTGGTAACCCCCGGCTACGATGAGGGTGAATGGTGGGGACGACCCCCCATTCACTCTCAATAAAGAAGAGGGGGGAAATAATTGAAAACATTATTAAGTTGGTGGTAACAATCTTCGGCTATGATGAGGGTGAATGGTGGGGACGACCCCCCATTCACTCTCAAGAAAGACGAGGGGGAAACAATTGAAAACATCATTAAGTTGGTGCTAACCCTCGATTATGATGAGGGTGAATGGTGGGGACGATCCCCAGTTGACTCTCAAGAAAGACGAGGGAGGAAATAATTGAAAACATCTTTAAGTTGGTGGTAACCACCCTCGGCTATAATGAGGGTGAATGGTGGGGACGACCCCCCATTCATTCTCCAGAAAGACGAGGGGAGAACTCATAGGATGGTTAATTCAGTATCATAAGCTAAGGCAAGCATAGAAGATAGGAAGAGACATTATATTATAAGTCAAGTGTTATAAATGCTTGTCCAACAAAAATAAAGCACAAAAATATTTTTACAAGTAGAGGGTATTGGCTACAAGCAGCCACCCTACTGAGCAATATCAGTAGGCAAGGTTTCAACGTCAATCAGAGGAGTTTCTTCAATAACCAAAACAGGCCGATCCTCAGAGGTGCCGATGCCTTCGATGTGTACTTAAGACTCTACATGGGCTAGAGCCTCAGCTATGAGAGGGTCCTCCATCTCCACTGCTTCAAAAGGGACGGATGGACGACACGGCGTCAGCAAATTTTAAGACGACCCACCGACAGGCCGTCTTAATCCCTCTTTCCAGGTACTCAAGGCCAAAGCCCTGAAACTCGTCTAAAAGATTGTAAGCCGCCACGGCATCGACCTCGGCTTTTTTGACTGCCTCAGTAAGTTCAGCCTTGAATTGGTCCCCCTGGTTGGTCAAGGCCTCTTCCTTTTCTTTGATGAGGGAGTCCTTCACATTCAGGTCAGCCTCGTGCTACTTTGTCAGCTCATCTAGGACCTTGGCATGCTTGGTCCTCGCACTCTCCAACTCTGCCCTCGCAGTCTCCAATTCGGTCTTCAGATCGGCCTCATACTGAATAGCTCTCTTGGCCTCATGGAACTTCTTTTGATTCTCAGCCATCTACTTAGTGGCCAAAGTGAAGGCACAGATAAACTGTATAAAATAGGTGAAATCTCATCAGAAAGCCGAGGGAACACTTCATAAAATATATACGAATCAAAGATGATGAGACATAAAAAATACCTGAGCCAGCGTGTAAATACCGTAATCATAGACCTTGGCCGGGGGAATCCTTGATAAGAATTCATAATCCACGGCCGAGGGTGTAGAAAATATTGAGGCTTTGGCCGCCCTCAAGTTGGCTATGAGGGACGAGGGCTCAGCCTTGAGGAAAGCAAGATTCTGTGACCAATAGGCACCCATGCTAGAAGAGGAGTTGGTCCCCTCAGTGTGTGCCTGAAACACCTCTACCCTCGCCCTCGTCCGTGAGACAGGTCGAGACCCCTCAAGAACTTCGGGCTCCTTCCTTTTGCGACTGTCGGAGGTCGGCTCCACTTTCGTCGGCCTCACAGCCTTTCTCTTCTTCTGAGCATGCTGAGGCTCTTTGCATTTTTTCTTTCCCAAGCCAGACAGTAAACTTGGGGCATTCATCTCCTAGATTTGATCAAATATATTTGTAGGACGACCTGAAAAGGAGATGATATATCAAACAGATGCAGTGGCAAAGAGGAAACACTTGGAGAAAATTAAAAATTGAGCAAAAATCTACTCACATAATTCTGTCAAGGGGACGACCCTCAGACCAGCTTCTTTGGGAAGAGAGGGGTTATAAAATCTTCAAATTTGTGAAGTTAACCCTCTTTCCCTTGTTCCCTTGGGTAGTCAACAATGACCCCCTCCTCCAAGCTGAGTCCGGGGTCTGACTATGCTCTCATAGAAGGGTTGGACCATGACCTTGGAACCCTCGAACTGTCTTCTATGGGATCATCCCCGATGGGGAATTCCTAATCCCCAAAGAGGAAGAAAAACCTCCCAGTCATGATTGGAAGTCTGAGCTACGTGAAGAATTTTCTTATCGAACTTCCTAGCCCCCAAATGAAAATGCCCAGGCTACTTGGACGACGAGGTGATATTGTAACAGGCTACTGAGAAGAAGACATAGCCGAGGATAGTCCTCTATGAATTGGGAGGCAGTTGAGAAGGAGAAACTTCAAGGGCAGATAATATATCGACTATAGCAGGGTGCAGAGGGAACCTAACACCTACCCCGACCATCTGCTCAGAAACAGCAACTTCCCCCTCATTCCCCTGGAAGACTCTCTCGTCTGCACTTGGTACCCTCATAGTCACATTGAGCTTTATACCAAACGTGTGCCTCCACAGCATGAGGTCACGATCTCAAACGGACGAGATATATGCCGAGGCACTAAAAGTTTCAACCTGATCATCCAAATCCTCACTATCATCCTCTTCTCCCTCATCCCCAGACCTCTCAGCCTGAACGCCAATCGGTGGTCCATCTGGAAAGGCCACCTGGAAGTCAAGAGGGGACAGTGTTGTTATAGGGACAACCTCATAATGTACTGTGCCCTCGGCCTGTCGGCTTGGGCTAAGAGTGGACGTCTCTCTCCTCCCAGACGGCCCAACACCTGTTGGTGATGATGCTCTATCATTAATTTTTCCCTCGTATGTCTGTCTCTCAACTGGAAGACAGGAAAACCCACAGGACTCAGATGGTATTATTGTGGCTAAAGGGATGGGGAAGATGGGTCGTATCTAATTAGGGTCGGCCCCTCGTCTTCGCTCGTCCTCCTCCTCTAAATGCCTGATCTCGGCGAAGAATCTCTCCCTCAAGGATGGGAATTCCTTGACTAAATCATAAAGTCTTCTAAGTATTAAGGGGAAGACCCTACACTTAAAAGGAATTTGTTTAAGCCAACTACAAATAAGTTCACAATTGACTAAAGTTGACTTCTAGATCAAACCAAAGAAATAAAGGGTTTTTTGTTGATGAAACCCAAGAATAAGAGAAAATAGTTCGCCGGAGAAGAACGTCGAAAAATGAAAGAAAGCCCTAAGAATTCCAAAAGGGGCACCAAACCACCACTGAAAGATGTGGGATGAAATCTGAAGAACCTAAAACCTAAGTGCTGCCCTACAACCACCACTGCAAGGTGGGTCTCACTACACCAAAAACAGGATTCTGGCACAGTTTAAAACCGTGCCAGATCAAATCTGGCACGATTTTGAACTGTGCCAGAATCAGGTGTTCCAAAATGAGAATTTTTTTCTGGCACGGTTTAAAAGTGTGCCAGAATCAGTCAAACAGGAACACTTCTGGCACACTTTTAAACCGTGCCAGAATTTGATATTTTTGGCACAGTTTTTAACTGTGCCAGATTCAGCAAAATAGGAACACTTCTGGCACACTTTTAAACCGTGCCATAATTTGATATTTCTAGCACACTTCTGGCACAGTTTTTAACTGTGCCAGATTCAGCATATTTTTAAAAAAAATTAGCACAGTTTAAAACCGTGCCAAAATATGATACACTTTTGCCACGGTTTTGAACTGTGCCAATTTTTTAATTTTAAAAAAAATATTTGAAAGCACAAAATTCACAAATTAATAATATTGCGCGTTATTAATAAACTAATGTACATACAAACTTCAAAATATTACAAGTCTTTAACTGCTCACAACCCAAAAAAAATTGGGCAGAGTTTCCTTTATTTTCTGGACATTCCAAAACCTGTTAATACAAAACCTGTCTAACATAAACCCGCACGACCACAAAATATAACAATTAACATACAAAAGCCCTCATGGCCATAAAATTCAATAATAAAACAACAAAAGACCGTACGGTCATGACACAAAAAAATGGATTCATTAATAAACCCCTTGTTGTAAACAATTGAGTTCTTTGTGTGTTCCACGCGAATAAAAGCCAACCATAAACTGTTATCCTGCAAAAAAAATAGAATACAAAAAAGATACGATATTAGTAACCCAATAATTTACAAAAAAAAATACTCAAAACAAAAAAAATTACATATATGAATGGAAATTATCGTCATACTCACAAACCGGGAGACCCGGGACTACGCGATCAGATCCTACAAGTTACATTGGTCCCGTGCGAGGTGTTCGTGCCTCCTACGGGGTCGTTTGGGGGGTGGTTTGGGTTTTCACCCTTTAACGGCTTGTTTTTAAGTTTAAGTGTTGATTTTTGCCAATTATCGTCCTATTCACAAACCGGGAGATTCGGGACTACGCGGCCAGTTCCTACAAGTTACATTGGACCCGTGCGAGGTGTTCGTGCCTCCTACGGGGTCGTTTGTGGGTTGGTTTGGGTATTCACCCTTTGACGGCATGTTTTTAACTAACTGTTGATTTTTGCAAATTATCGTCATATTCACAAATCGAGAGACCCGGGACTACGCGGTCAGTTCCTACAAGTTACATTGGTCCCGTGCGAGGTGTTCGTGCCCCCTACAGGGTCATTTGGGGGTTGGTTTGGGTTTTCACCCTTTAACGGCTTGTTTTTAAGTTTAAGTGCTGATTTTCGCAAATTATCGTCATATTCACAAACCGGGAGACCCGGGACTACGCGGTCAGTTCCTACAAGTTACATTGGTCCCGTGCGAGGTGTCCGTGCCTCCTACGGGGTCGTTTGGGGGGGGGGGGGGGGTCACCCTTTGACGTCTTGTTTTTAACTAAGTGTGATTTTTGCAAATTATCGTCATATTCACAAACTGGGAGACCCGAGACTACGCGATCAGTTCCTACAAGTTACATTGGTCCCGTGCGAGGTGTTCGTGCCCCCTACGGGGTCGTTTGGGGGGTGGTTTGAGTTTTCACCCTTTAACGGTGATAAGAAGCTTTTTGCGTATGGTCGTTGTCGTGCAAAAGCCACTCTCAAAATTCCCTTGAGTACCTACAAAACTTGTCTAAAAATAACTCGTATTGCGGTAAGTACGGGTATCAATCCAACTTTCAAGGTGAAACAATTAATGTGAAAACGTGCAATTCCAAATTTTTTTTATGAAAATATATATATATATATATATTTTTTTTTAAAACAATTTCAAGGGAAAGATTTACTAACAAATGCTAAAAATTATAAAAGGACTAAAGAATGAATAAAAATGTGCAACCGAGTGTGAAATATTGTGAGAAGGTCAAGTGATGGGATTACAATGCATTTTCAATTATTTTAATTTCTCAATTTATTAATTTTGAAATATTTCGAGATAATATTAAATCGATAATCAAACTCTCGTTAAAATTATAAATTTAATAAAATCTTTTTCAGAAAATTAATTTTAAATTGTCACACGATGAAAAATTAGGACTACATTATTTTCAGAAAATTACCCGCTAGGATCAATTTAACGAAAATAATTTCAACCCTTAAATTTCAACGCCGAATTAATGTTCAAATATAGGAAAAACCTATCTCTAGTTCGATTCCTAAATTCAAATATTAATTTGTTCAATTAATTTACTAACTCTCGTTACATAAATTAATTGGTGACAGTTAAAGATTAATTTACCTAGAAATATAAAATTAATGAATCAACTAATTAAAATAACATCATTCGCAGTGCATCCCACCCCTTGAACGGGGTGTTTAGCCAAACATTCTCATGTGGGCATAAACAACATTCAATAACATATCAAAAGATGACATAAATGAATAGAGAAATAGAATACAATACGCAAGTCTCCTTGTCGAATCGCGTTCATAAAATGCGTCTCAATCTTCTCACTAATCCAGCACTTGATTACACCAAAAACAATAAAAAAAACAAACCTAAAAATTAGGGTATAGCTAAAAACACTCCAAAATTTCTGCACACACTCCAAAATTTTCTCAAATAACAATTTTACCCTTTATCCTTTAACCCTTACATCAAACCTCATTTAATAATTAAATACAATTTAAGCAAATATTTTTTTTTTTAACTTTAAATAACAATTATTAACAACTTAATCATTATTTAATTTATATTTTAGTGCTTACTTATTTTTTTACCAAATATGAACACGATCCAATTAAAATGCGACAAAACACGAAATCTTATTTTTTATTTAATAAAAACACGACTCAAATAAAAGTGACACGACACGAAATCTTATTTTTTTTTATCTTAAACGAACACGAAATATTTTTTTAACCTAACACGAGCACGATCCAAGTAAAAGAGACACGGAGTATTATTTTAATTTATTTACAAAAAACAAAACACGAGCGAATAAAAATGCGATAAAATACAAAATATTTTTTTTTACAAAACACAAATAAGGCCAAGTAAAAGCGATGCAACATGATTTTTTTCCAAACAAAAATATTAATTTTTTGGTAATTTTTTTGGGAGCGGCTATTGCCGCTCCTTTCAAGTCTGGAAACACTCCAAAATTTTAATCTAATGACAAAAATATCCTTATGATTTGTATGTTACTGTTTTAACCCAAAACATCAGTTGATAAAGACAAACATGATTTATCTATCTGTTATTTTTTTTGCTTTTACTTGTTTTAACCCAAATCATCCAAAGTTTTATAATTTTTTTTATCCGTATGTTATTGCTTTGGAGCTTTTAACCTAATGACAACATATGAAAATAATTATGAATATTAAATTTGAACCCATTTTTTTTTATCAAACACAAGCACAACCTAATTAAAACGCAACACGGTATAACATGACAAGATATATTATTTTTTTAATCTAATACAAACACGATAGAACATGAAATAATATAAACGACACGACACGCGAAATCTTATTTTTCAACTAATCATAAACAAGGTCAATTAAAATGAGACACAACACATAGAAACAACACAATTCAACACGACACGACATTGTTTTCTTTTTTAACCAAACATCAACACGATCCGAATAAAAGTGACACGACATAACATAAAATAATATTTTTCAATAAACCCGAACATGACCAAAGAAAAAGTGACACGCCACAATTTATGTTATTTTTTTTAACCAAACATGAACCCGACCGAAATAAAAAGGACACGACACGCCTCAAAATCTTATTTTTGCCTAAAACGAAACTCGAGTCCTATATTTATTTTTTAAAACAAAAAAATGCCTTGGTGAAGTCTTTTTTTATCTAAAACGAGCACGGTTTAATTACAATGCACAATCCAGTTAAAATGCGACACGAAACAATATTATACGAAATCTTATTTTTTATCTACCAAAAACATAATCCAAGTAAGAGAGACACGAGATGACACAAAATATTATTTTAATTTTTTTACAAAAAATACAAACACGACCAAATTAAAATGCAACACAATACATAATCTTTTTTTTTACGAAACACAAATATGGCCAAGTAAAAGAGACAAAATAATTTTTTTGCAAACACAAATAATACGAACACAATTTTTTTTCACCGAGCACAAACACAAATACGATCGAAGTAAAACATAAATAGCACACCACATTGGATCGTGTTTTTGTTTGGGTAAAAAAAAATCATGTGTTGCTTTTACTTGGCCATATTGTTAAAAAAAAAGATTTCGTATTGTATCGAATTTTAATTGTGTTTGTACTTGGTAAAAAAAATTACCAAAAAATTAATATTTTTGTTTGGAAAAAAAATCATGTTGTATCGCTTTTACTTGGCCTTATTTGTGTTTTGTAAAAAAAAATATTTTGTATTTTATCGCATTTTTATTCGCTCGTGTTTTGGTTTTTGTAAATAAATTAAAATAATACTCCGTGTCTCTTTTACTTGGATCGTGCTCGTGTTAGGTTAAAAAAATATTTCGTGTTCGTTTAAGATAAAAAAAATAAGATTTTATGTCGTGTCACTTTTATTTGAGTCGTGTTTTTATTAAATAAAAAATAAGATTTCGTGTTTTGTCGCATTTTAATTGGATCGTGTTCATATTTGGTAAAAAAATAAGTAAGCACTAAAATATAAATCAAATAATGATTAAGTTGTTAATAATTGTTATTTAAAGTTAAAAAAAAATATTTGCTTAAATTGTATTTAATTATTAAATGAGGTTTGATGTAAGGGTTAAAGGATAAAGGGTAAAATTGTTATTTGAGAAAATTTTGGAGTGTGTGCAGAAATTTTGGAGTGTTTTTAGCTATACCCAAAAATTATTCTAACACTAAACTAATTTTTTTGGAATTTTTTTATAAACCTAACTGTACATAATATACAGTATAGTTTTCTCTCTCTGCGTTCTCTTTTCTTTCTATCTGTTGAGACTCTCAACTTGAGAGTCTTCTCTTTTTTTTATAATGAGAGTTCCCTTTTCTTTTAAAACCATACCCACGATGCTTTGCCTTGAGAGATTTCTTTGGGATTTGGATGTGGCAAGTCAAGATTTGTTGTGGATTTGAAATGGAGAAAGTTCCGAATTTGTTGGGATTTGGGAATGGGTCTCGGATTGGGGAAAACGGGTTCGCGAGTATGGGACGACGTGGTTCGGGTTGGGCTGGCCCCGGATCTGGATCGGCAGGGGGTGTGGAGGTTGAGACTTTAGTCGCTGGAGAGGGAAGCCGCCGGGTTTTGGAGGGACGCCGGCAGGGGTCGCGGGTAAGGCCGGGCGGAAGGGTTGGCGGTCCGGGTCACAGATGGTTGGTGAGGTGGATTTGCTTAGTTGGGAAATGGGTTTTAGTTTGAAATGGAGGTTTTGGGTTTTGTTAATGGGGGAGGAGAGAGAATCGGTTGTTGGGTTGGAAAGATGATGATGAATAGTAGATGTAAGGTGTGTTTGGTAATAGAGTAGGAGAGAGGTATTTAGGTGAGGGTGAGGGTGAGTGTATGGGAGAGTATGGTGTAAGATAGCTAGTGTGGTGGTGAGTGAGGGTATGTGTATTTAATTTGTACCCCTAAAAAATTACACCTACTAAAAAAAATAAAAAAATAAAAAAAAACTAAATAAAATAAAAAAAACTAACATCTCAAACTCAAATAAAATAAAACTCTATTAAAACTAAAAAAAATATAATCCTAATAAAACTAAAACAAAAGAAATTGAAATCTAATAAAACTAGAAAATAAATTTCTAAAAACTAACCCTAATAAAAATAAAATAAAGATTAAAAATTAAAAACTAATAAAAATCAAAATCAAAATAAAGAAATAGAAAAATAGAAAATAAATCCTAAAAACAATCTAAATAAATCTAAAATAAATCCTAAAAATAAAACGACTCAAAATAAAATTCTAGAAAAATAATAAAGGTACAAACTAAACACACACCGGGCTAGGAGAATGGTCTGGGCTCGGTGTAGGCTTAGGTTTGGGTTACGGGACTGCTTCGGGGCATCGGGTCACATCGGGGTAGGCTTAGAATGGACTCCAGACTTCGCGATCTCCTTGATTTCTTTGTTGCAAGCTTTTGACCGCTATTGAGTTGCAATTACACTGATTTAGCATTGTTTGTGCCGCAACTGCGTATTGACCTGCAAAAATGATAAAATACGACATAAGGCCAATTTTAATTAAAAAGAGTGACTAAAATGCATCTATTCGGGGTATAAAATAGACACTTTTGGGTGCTTATCACACCACCCCCAAACAGAACATTGCTAGTCCTCGAGCAAAAATTAGAGAGAAAATAGAGATAAGTGATCAAAAGTGTGCCACTTTCGCAGGCACTGTCGATTGCACTTAGCATGTGCAACAAGCTGTTAAACCTGTAGGTTGCCCTACAGGACGAGTGGTGTCTCGTGAGGGTTTGCAGTGAATATACCCACAAAATTCAAAAACTTATTTAAATGCAGTATCTGAGTAGATGATGAAATGCTATACGACCCAACTTAAAAAGAACATCAAGGAACAATGTATTCAACTATCAAAATAAGATATGAAATTATTTAATCCAAAAGCGTAATCCTTCCTAAAACTCAGTGTGTGTAGTGTGAAACAATCTTAAGTATCATTAGAGTAATTCCTAGATTGCCTTTATAGAACCAACGCTTTGACTTCAATTCTCACTGAATATATCTCTCTGAATCGAACTCTCTGAGAATTGGGTAAGTGTATCTCTCTAGTGTGTGAGGATGTGAGTAAATGTAAGCAATGTCAAACGTCTCACACACTTTATATAAAAAAGAATGGATACATGAAAAAAATATGATCTCATGAAGGGATGCTAACCACTATGTCGAGAATGTCGATTTATTCACCATATAATCTTCTCGTTTGCCCGAACACTTTACCAAGGGTGAAAAATGGAGTCTATGAAAGGTATGTAGGGATAATGAAATGAAGAAGATGAATGATGGGGTGTTTTGAGAAGAGTGTGACACACTTTGATTGACTATTGTCTTCTTTATTTGAAATTATGATCGCATCTTTTCTTTTTCTTCTTTTCTATTTAATTTTTCTTGCTTTGCTTTTTTCGTTTTTTTTTTTTGTGTGTGTGTGCGATACATTTTTCTTTTCATAGCTCAAATGAAGACAATTTACATGGAAAATTTCAAACACTCTTTTTCTCAAAACGATGGCAATGATGGAAAATGATATGTGGATGGCATTTTAGGAATATGCATAAGGGTAATATGAAAAATGATAATGGGTGAATGATAATGTGATAGGAAAAATGGTATGTGTATGGAAAAAACGGTTTAGTGCTCGGAACAAACTACAAGACACATGTTTCTTACAACTCGAAAGTAATGTCATTCTCAGTGATTAAACCAAAATTGAAAAAAATAATGAGATCATGCAACGACTAAATGTGGTACCCAAAGAAACTTGAGTCAACTTGTGACTCTGAGATACGTAAAAACCCTCAAAAAGGTGAAAAGCTCAAATCTCAGGGGTTTAAGTCGCCACTAGTGATCTTTTAAGGCTCTCTTGAGAATATATTTACTCTTCAACTTTTGATTATAAACGTGATAGTGCAAAATTGCCGAGTTTAGAAATTCATGGTGCAAGTACGCTTTTAAGAGGTATTAATTAATTTATTGTAAAAAACGCAATTTTTGGGTCAAACACAGATATTCCGAGATTTCTAAAAGAGGGATGATAGACAAATCATATCATAAAAATTTATTTTTAACTGCACAAAAAGTTTAAAATCACTTGTTTCTGAAAATTTTCAAAAGATGTACGATTTTGATAAATTTCCCACCCCCAAACAAAAGAGAACATCGTCCTCGATGTTTAAAACCATATATAAAAATGAAAAGAACAAGGGAGGAAAGATAGTACCATAATGAACCACTAATGAAATGTACCGCATTCTAGGGCATAGATGAAACCTGAAGAACAGATGTGATACAAAAATACGTACAAGTCTATAAAGCATGTGAAAATCATTGGGTGGTGTGAAACACCACCCCCAAACAGGGTAAGACTCATACTCAGAAACAATGAACGACGGGCTGCCTCCCGGTAGCGCTAAGTTTAACGTCTTCAGCCAGACCGAACCAATCTCACCCTAAGGATAGAAACTGTGAAAGTGCGGGGCGGCAGAAAAATTGGGTGATGAGAATCACCCCCAAACAAGACTAAAGCGTCAGTCTTGTTAGATATGGGAGAAAATAGGTCAATGCACTTGTATAGCAAAGTGCATCACTCGATGCAAAGCATCGGTGGACCATGGGTGGGTGGGTAGGAGGGTAAGGTGAAGGGTAAGGAAGAGGGGGAAGAGGCGCCGATCTCGGGCCTTATTGAGCCGAAAGGTGAGGGCAACAAGGGCCCTATAGGAATGGTGCTCAAGTTGGTGGGGGAGGAAAAATGGTTTGGAAATAGTGATGGGGCGGGCCTCAGAGAAAGTGCACGACCTTTCTATAAATGGACAGTGATAATGGTCGTGCCGTGACACACCAGGGAGCGGTAGATGGAAAAAATCAACACCATAAGGAAGTGGTGTGCATAGAATAACAAGCTCGGTGTCACAGAAGTGAAGAATATCAAGAATACTCACATAGATGGTGGGGTCGATGAAAAGTGTACAAATGGGATCGTGTAGCACTAGGGTGGAGGGTGGGTAGAGGTGAGGATCTAAATGCTTAGATGGGAACAGGTGAGGTGCAATAACAAGGTCCCAATCAAGTGGTGGGGTGGAAGGGACAGTGGGTGGAAGGGGTGGGACAGAGGGTGGGGGAAGATGATCTAACTCATGAGTAGGAGACACACACTCCTCATGAGGCACTGAGTGATCCTCAATAGCACTCGGAGGAGGAAGTGTGGTAGCTAGAGATGGAGTGGTCATCGTCTCTACAAGAATAGCGTCAGTGAATGTGGTGGGTGGGTAAGATGAGGCACCGAGATCTAAGATAGAGGAATCATTAGAAATAATGGGCTCAAGGTGAGCCAAGCATTGTGGAACAGGATCCATATCCATATAGGTAGGAACTATCTCGGAAAAATGGTGAGCACTCGTAGTCGGAGCTAACCTAGGATGAAGTGGTTCCTCGGGAACACACGCAGTGGGCTCAATAGGTGTAGACGCGGGCATAAGTAAGGATTCTATGGAAGGGGAAAGGCGGAACTCAATGGTGGGTTTGAAAGGATAAGGTGGTGTGGGGTTAATCTCACAAATAGTGGATATGTCAACACAATTGTCAACTTGGGGCTCGGACCACTGGGTGGTCTTAATGTCGAGATTCTCGGGATGATAGAGTTGGTCACACTCAAAATTCGTAGCACAAGACGACACATCCTCATCCCACGTAGGTGGAATAAAGGGTCGACTTAGGGTGGAATCCACCTCGTTCGCACACGCAAAATCATATAATCGTTGTTCAAGCCTTTGAAGTGATTCAGTTTGAGATTGAAAAGTGTGCGCAAACTTGTGTAAGAGGATCTCGAGAGCGGATGTGCAAGGTGGTGTTGAAGTGGTGGCGGGTGGCAGTGGTGGGTGAGGTGGACATAACTCCCTAGAAACACTAAGATGTGGAGAATACTCATATGAAGTGTGTGGAGCAAGGTCAAGTGTAGCATTCACGGGAGAAGCATCTCCGTGAGGGACAAAAGTGTGATCAACATGAGGAGCATAGTAAGTGGACTGATAGATAAGAGGTGCACGAGGTGGTGAGGACGACTGTTGGAAACCGTAAGGATCCACAACATGGCGTTGGGATTCATATTGCATAGAAGGATGATCAGGCCTCCATGAATAGCTCGGGTACTCAGATGACTCGACATTAGATATGTCGTGACAATACGGCGAGGGTGGTTCCAAAATAGTGTCATAGGGGCGCACATGTTCCAAGGTGGATTCAGATGGAGAGAATATAAATGGACACTCATGGGACAAGTGATCGCTAAGAAAGCAGTATGTGCACGGTGAAGCATGGGATGGGTTGACACTCGGCACCGAAGGCGGTGGAATAGGAGATCTGGGCGTGGACGACACACGAGTATCAATAGTGGGCGTTTGAGAGTGAAAGCCATCAATTAATGAATGAAGGTTCGATTCGGGATTATCATCAAACAAACTTCGAGAGAATGGGAAATGGCCAAAGTATTCCCGTAAAGGACGTTCTTCGGCCATGACAAGAGGAATATTTTTTTTGTTTCTAAATATTTTTTCAAAAGAAAAGAAAATCTTTTTGTGATTTTTGAAAATAAAAAAAAAGGAAAATCTTTTTGGTATTTGAAATATGGAAGAAAAACAAATTTTTTTGGGATTTTTGAAAATATTTTGAAAAAGAGAAAAAATATTTTTGGTATTTTTTTGAAAAATGGGAGAAAATGGACTCTTGATATGGGCGAACTAACTAAAACCGACTACCGGAAGAATTGAATTGGACACACACGAGTCAAGAAAAATCCGAACGAGCACGTAGCCAATTATTATCTTCAAAATTAGTGAAAGGGGTAGTCAAATTATAATTAAGTCCGCGGGGGACAAAATGCACGGAATTTATCTTTGTGATCGCCTGTTGCAAAAATGTGTTCCTACGGGGCTAGCTAGTTGATTGATTTTAAATTTAATGATAGCTAGGGTAGCACACAATGGATAAGCGAGTGAGTCGGGTGATGAAATCCCTTCTCGTTTCAATGACCGGGTCCAGGTCTTAGGTAAATTAATTCATCAAACCAACCAATTTAAGTGCGAGACAAAAATAAAAAGCATATAGGAGCAAGTAGCACACAAAAATTGACTCGCTGACAGGAGATTCGCGAGGGATAAAGAAATGTACCTCCCACGGTTTTTACACACGTGGGGTGAAGATCGAGTTGAGTCGACCGGGGGGAGATCTCGCCTATCTCAGTCGTCCCCGGGAGTCCTACCGACCCAAAGTAGAGAGGCTTCAAAAATACTCGCCTTGGACGCCCTCTCTCTACCTTGTCCGGTTTCCCTTTTCGCTTTTTTTTATATGAATAATTATTACAAACAAAAATGGTGTCAAAATGCACCTAAATAAATACCAAGCTTTAAAAATCCTATACAACCAGTCTAAGGAGGAGGGAGGAGGAATAACTACAATAAAAAAAATGATAAATAAAATTACAAGTCTTCAATCATGTCTCCAGGCCAAGAAAGTGGCAACGGCGCCATTTGATAAGAAGCTTTTATGTCCCCGACAACGGCGCCATTTGATAAGAAGCTTTTTGCGTATGGTCGTTGTCGTGCAAAAGCCACTCTCAAAATTCCCTTGAGTACCTACAAAATTTGTCTAAAAATAACTCGTATTGCGGTAAGTACGGGTATCAATCCAACTTTCAAGGTGAAACAATTAATGTGAAAACGTGCAATTCCAATTTTTTTTTTATGAAAATATTGTTTTATTTTTTTATTTTTTTTTAAAACAATTTCAAGGGAAAGATTTACTAACAAATGCTAAAAATTATAAAAGGACTAAAGAATGAATAAAAATGTGCAACCGAGTGTGAAATATTGTGAGAAGGTCAAGTGATGGGATTACACTGCATTTTCAATTATTTTAATTTCTCAATTTATTAATTTTGAAATATTTCGAGATAATATTAAATCGATAATCAAACTCTCGTTAAAATTATAAATTTAATAAAATCTTTTTCAGAAAATTAATTTTAAATTGTCACACGATGAAAAATTAGGACTACATTATTTTCAGAAAATTACCCGCTAGGATCAATTTAACGAAAATAATTTCAACCCTTAAATTTCAACGCCGAATTAATGTTCAAATATAGGAAAAACCTATCTCTAGTTCGATTCCTAAATTCAAATATTAATTTGTTCAATTAATTTACGAACTCTCGTTACATAAATTAATTGGTGACAGTTAAAGATTAATTTACCTAGAAATATAAAATTAATGAATCAACTAATTAAAGTAACATCATTCGCAGTGCATCCCACCCCTTGAACGGGGTGTTTAGCCAAACATTCTCATGTGTGCATAAACAACATTCAATAACATATCAAAAGATGACATAAATGAATAGAGAAATAGAATACAATACGCAAGTCTCCTTGTCGAATCGCGTTCATAAAATGCGTCTCAATCTTCTCACTAATCCAGCACTTGATTACACCCAAAACAATAAAAAACAAACCTAAAAATTATTCTAACACTAAACTAATTTTTTTGGAATTTTTTTATAAACCTAACTGTACATAATATACAGTATAGTTTTCTCTCTCTGCGTTCTCTTTTCTTTCTATCTGTTGAGAGTCTTCTCTTTTTTTTATAATGAGAGTTCCCTTTTCTTTTAAAACCATACCCACGATGCTTTGCCTTGAGAGATTTCTTTGGGATTTGGATGTGGCAAGTCAAGATTTGTTGTGGATTTGAAATGGAGAAAGTTCCGAATTTGTTGGGATTTGGGAATGGGTCTCGGATTGGGGAAAACGGGTTCGCGAGTATGGGACAACGTGGTTCGGGTTGGGCTGGCCCCGGATCTGGATCGGCAGGGGGTGAGGAGGTTGCGACTTTAGTCGCTGGAGAGGGAAGCCGCCGGGTTTTGGAGGGACGCCGGCAGGGGTCGCGGGTAAGGCCGGGCGAAAGGGTTGGCGGTCCGGGTCACAGATGGTTGGTGAGGTGGATTTGCTTAGTTGGGAAATGGGTTTTAGTTTGAAATGGAGGTTTTGGGTTTTGTTAATGGGGGAGGAGAGAGAATCGGTTGTTGGGTTGGAAAGATGATGATGAATAGTAGATGTAGGGTGTGTTTGGTAATAGAGTAGGAGAGAGGTATTTAGGTGAGGGTGAGGGTGAGTGTATGGGAGAGTATGGTGTAGGATAGCTAGTGTGGTGGTGAGTGAGGGTATGTGTATTTAATTTGTACCCCTAAAAAATTACACCTACTAAAAAAAATAAAAAAATAAAAAAAAACTAAATAAAAAAAAAAACTAACATCTCAAACTCAAATAAAATAAAACTCTATTAAAACTAAAAAAAAATATAATCCTAATAAAACTAAAACAAAAGAAATTAAAATCTAATAAAACTAGAAAATAAATTTCTAAAAACTAACCCTAATAAAAATAAAATAAAGATTAAAAATTAAAAACTAATAAAAATCAAAATCAAAATAAAGAAATAGAAATAGAAAAATAGAAATAGAAATAGAAAATAAATCCTAAAAAAAATCTAAATAAATCTAAAATAAATCCTAAAAATAAAACGACTCAAAATAAAATTCTAGAAAAATAATAAAGGTACAAACTAAACACACACCGGGCTAGGAGAATGGTTGTCTGGGCTTGGTGTAGGCTTAGGTTTGGGTTACGGGACTGCTTCGGGGCATCGGGTCACATCGGGGTAGGCTTAGAATGGACTCCAAAATTCGCGATCTCCTTGATTTCTTTGTTGCAAGCTTTTGACCGCTATTGAGTTGCAATTACACTGATTTAGCATTGTTTGTGCCGCAACTGCGTATTGACCTGCAAAAATGATAAAATACGACATAAGGCCAATTTTAATTAAAAAGAGTGACTAAAATGCATCTCTTCGGGGTATAAAATAGACACTTTTGGGTGCTTATCAAACGGCTTGTTTTTAAGTTTAAGTGCTGATTTTTGCAAATTATCGTTATATTCACAAACCGGGAGACCCGGGACTGCACGGTCAGTTCCTACAAGTTACATTGGTCCCGTGCGAGGTGTTCGTGCCTCCTACGGGGTCATTTGGGGGTTGGTTTGGGTTTTTACCCTTTAACGGTTTGTTTTTAAGTTTAAGTGCTGATTTTTGCAAATTATCGTCATATTCACAAACCGGGAGACCCGGGACTACGCGGTCAGTTCCTACAAGCTACTTTGGTCCCATGCAAGGTGTTCGTGCCTCCTACGGGATCGTTTGGGGGTTGGTTTGGGTTTTCATCCTTTAACGGCATATTTTTAACTCTAAGTGTGATTTTTATAGATTATCGTCATACTCTCAAACCGAGAGACTCGGGACTATGCGGTCAGTTCCAACAAGTTACATTGGTCCCGTGCGAGGTGTTCGTGCCTCCTACGGGGTCGTTTGGGGGTTGGTTTTGGTTTTCACCCTTTAACGACTTGTTTTTAAGTTTAAGTGCTGATTTTTGCAAATTATCGTCATATTCACAAACTGGGAGACCCGGGACTACGCGGTCAGTTCCTACAAGTTACATTGGTCCCGTGCGAGGTGTTCGTGCCTCCTACGGGGTCGTTTGGGGGGTGGTTTGGGTTTTCACCCTTTCACGGCTTGCTTTTAAGTCTAAGTGTGATTTTTGTAAATTATCATCATACTCTCAAACCGAGAGACCCGGGACTACGCGGTCAGTTCCTACAAGTTACATTGGTCCCGTGCGAGGTGTTCGTGCCTCCTACGGGGTCGTTTGGGGGGTGGTTTGGGTTTTCACCCTTTAACGGCTTGTGTTTAAGTCTAAGTGTTGATTTTTGCAAATTATCGTCATATTCACAAATCGAGAGACCCGGGACTACGCAGTCAGTTCCTACAAGTTACATTGGTCCCGTGCGAGGTGTTCGTGCCTCCTACGGGGTCGTTTGGGTGGTGGTTTGGGTTTTAACCCTTTGACGGCTTGTTTTTAACTAAGTGTGATTTTTGCAAATTATCATCATATTCAAAAACCGAGAGACCCGGGACTATGCGGTTAGTTCCTACAAGTTACATTGGACCTGTGCGAGGTGTTCGTGCCCCCTACGGGGTCGTTTGGGGGGTGGTTTGGGTTTTCACCCTTTAACGGCTTGTTTTTAAGTTTAAGTGCTGATTTTTGCAAATTATCGTCACATTCACAAACCGGGAGACCCGGGACTACGCGGTCAGTTCCTATAAGTTACATTGGTCCCGTGCAAGGTGTTCGTGCCCCCTACGGGGTCGTTTGGGTGGTGGTTTGGGTTTTCACCCTTTAACGGCTTTGTTTTAAGTTTAAGTGCTAACTTTTTCAAATTATCGTCATATTCACAAACCGGGAGACCAAGAACTACGCGGTCAGTTCCTACAAGTTACATTGGTCCCGTGCGAGGTGTTCGTGCCTCCTACGGGGTCGTTTGGGGTTGGTTTGGGTTTTCATCCTTTAACGGCTTGCTTTTAAGTCTAAGTGTGATTTTTGTAAATTATCATCATACTCTCAAACCGAGAGACCCGGGACTACGCGATCAGTTCCTACAAGTTACATTGGTCCCGTACGAGGTGTTCGTGCCTCCTACGGGGTCGTTTGGGGGGTGGTTTGGATTTTCACCCTTTAACGGCTTGTGTTTAAGTCTAAGTGTGATTTTTGCAAATTATCATCATACTCTCAAACCGAGAGACCCGGGACTACGCGGTCAGTTCCTACAAGTTATATTGGACCCGTGCGAGGTGTTCGTGCCCCCTACGGGGTCGTTTGGGGGGTGGTTTGGGTTTTCACCCTTTAACGGATTGTTTTTAAGTTTAAGTGTTGATTTTTGCAAATTATCGTTATATTCACAAACCGGAAGACCCGGGACTACGCGGTCAGTTCCTACAAGGTACATTGGTCCCGTGCGAGGTGTTCGTGCGTCCTACGGGGTTGTTTGGGGGTTGGTTTGGGTTTTCACCCTTTAAAGGCTTGTTTTTAAGTTTAAGTGCTGATTTTTGCAAATTATCGTCATATTCACAAACCGGGAGACCCGGGACTACGTGGTCAGTTCCTACAAGTCACTTTGGTCCCGTGCAAGGTGTTCGTGCCTCCTACGGGATCGTTTGGGGATTGGTTTGGGTTTTCGCCCTTTAACGACATATTTTTAACTCTAAGTGTGATTTTTATAGATTATCGTCATACTCTCAAACCGAGAGACCCGGGACTACGCGGTCAGTTCCTACAAGTTACATTGGTCCCGTGCGAGGTGTTCGTGCCTCCTATATCGTCATATTCTCTAACGGTATGTTTTTAATCAATTTAGAACGTTTATGAATTTTAGAAAATTTTGACATAGTTTCATTTGTTTATTCGTTAAATCCAACATGTTCTAACATTTAAAATAAACTCAACAGCAACAGCAAATTCCAAAACCAAACGACCAGCAAGTCCCTTCCACCAATTTAACTAAATAAGCTCATAAAGTAAGTCATGTAGTGATTTCCAAACTTTAAAAGTAATGATAAGATATAGAATGAAAAAGATAAACTATAAATATTTAGTAGAAATAATCCATTGCATTTTAAAAGGTTAATGAATGGGTACTAAATAATAGTTACCTGTAGTAACTTGATTAAGATTGGATGGAACTGGCCTAAGTTGAACATTCGTAAAACAAAACCAAACAAATCACTGGCAGCCTATGCTGGCCTTTTGATCTCCAAACCTCCCCAATACCTGCATTCAATTCCCACCGAGCACTGGATCAAACTCTTTAATATTACAGTACCCATATATGATTATACACACACGTGTGTGAAATTGATAACATGTCCCTTTTATGAGTATAATTAGTTATCATTATGTGCCATTAGGACACGCGTTATATTGTGCTTTGTTATATGGATATGTATCGATATAAATTAACACATTTTTGCATATAGTGAATAATCTACCTTTGATTGTGCTTAATATGTATTGAATTGATCTAGAGATCAAAGATTGTGATGGAAGATGATCATGGTTAATCTTTATAAGAAAGTAGTCTATGAAAGAACTTGGGATCTCCATTCAAGGTTCTCAAAACAAGAAGCGCCATTCTTTGTATGGTTTTTCCTTCAAATAAAAATTTGGGATCTCGTACCTACTCACAAAAATCCATATGCCCATTACATATAAGAACATATCAGAAAGGAAAATGGATCAATATATAATGAAATAAATAAATATTCACATTAATTTTTCTCTCACCTATAAATCAACAATGGGAGGCACTTCAATCTCCTCCATTTTTATTGCTAGCGAGAAACAGGCCACAGCTAACAATTGGACTATCCAAGCTTTACCCCTCTATGTGCACATTAACATTGTCACAAACATGAACAGGCACAATTAGCATTTAAACACTTAAATATTAATATGAGATTATTATGCCCTAAAATGCATTTTGTGCACATTGAACCATTTTTGTGCCAAAAAAAATGCATTTTGTTGCAAAACAAAAAACCCATTCAAAAAATTAATATGAGAAATACCTCAGAAGGGTGACAACCGTCTTGGAGGGAGTGTGCCCTGACTGGGCCTTTGAAAACACAATCACCTCACGTGCTTGGAAATCCCATCACCCCCATCAGATCTTGCTAAGAAAACACAATCACCTCCTATATCACCCACCTCAAGATAGGGATGGCAACAGGTCGGTTCGGGGTCGGGTTTTAACTCCCCATCCCCGTTAAAAAAACCATTACCCGTCCCCGCCCCGTTCCCCGTTATAACGGGTTCGGGGATCCCCGTCCCCGTTTTAAATGGGTATCGGGTTCCCCGCGGGGAACCCGTTTTATTTTTTTTTCCTTTTTAAGCACTTAAGTAAAAATTACTTTTAAATTACATCTTAATTAGAAATGTATGAGATGTAATTAATTTAATTATCTGTTAAATCTAAAAAAATATAGGCAATCGAATTGAATGGTAGTTATCAATATTTTTCTAGGTAAATGGCATTTGCTAACTGAAATAATATTAAGTTCCCCAAAAAAAAGTGAAATTAAATAATTTCGTACTCTTGGGACTAAACCTAAATTTGTTTTTAATTCAGTGGATTTTTAAGCTTTTTCGGTGTTTTTAGGAGTTGTTCTTTGCTCCATATCATATGGAATTAATCAGGGACGAGATGAGTAATCAGTTTACCTTACGAGGCAAAAACGAGGTAGGGATGAGGCAGAACAGGGTCATCATAGGAAGGAGATGAGGTCGTCGCCGGCGTGGGAGGTCGCTGCTCAGCTCATCGCCATTCCCTTTTAGACAGAACAGGGGAGAAAGAACAGGGTCATCATGGGAGGGAGATGAGGTCGCTGCCGGAGTGGGAGGTCGCTGCAGGGGATAAACCCAAGGGGGAGGTGACCCCGATGAGGAATAGGGCCGACGCAGCAGGGGGTAGGGCTTGGGTTTTTGGTGGAGAGAGAGGGGAGAGCGGGGGAGAAGACGAAGGAGGAGAGAGAAAAGGAAAACTAAAATGTCCCAAAATTTTGAGGTATTTTATATCCTAGTAAAGTGTCCTCAATTTTGGCACGCTTTAAAACAGTGCCAAATTTTGGCACTGTTTTAAAGTGTGCCAAATCTCTTTAAAACCTTGCCAAAATCTGGCACAGTTTTAAACTGTGCCAGATTTTTAATATCAGGGTGTGCCAAAATGTTGTTTTTGGTGTAGTGTCTACACGTCGAAAAGGCAAAGCAACTAAGAAAAGAGGGGAAACAAAACCAAATGCAAAAAACAAAATGAAAATAGAAGCTAAAAGAGGAATTAGCGGCAGAAGAGTTACATGAGGACAAAGATGACGACTAAGCAAAACTTGATACAGAAGAAATCGCAGAAACGGCGGTGTGAACTAGTAGAAAGTTAGAGAGAGAAAGCTGGCGTACGAAGAAGAAGGAGAAGAAAAGAATAAATGTTTCAAAAATCCTTTATATACTTTGTTAATTAATTGGCCCAATAATCGATGCAAGACACAACCCATGAGGAGAGGCATCATTAGGGCACAAAATCCCAAGTTGAGTGTGCAGCCGCCATATCTGGGAAACTGAAGCGACGATGAACACCTGACAATATGCAACTTGACAGATGTCACTTATCCATCTGACCACCCACTTGAGAATTCCAAGGCAACATTACTCCTCAAACATCTCAATAAACGTTGATGGCTAAGGACTAGAGGGTGATTGATATACCCATATATACCCTCGGTTAGGCCTAGGGTATTCTTCACCCAAATGAGGGCTCAGGCCCAAGATGAGTCCAATGACCACAACTCCATTACTAGAAGGATCAGCCAAGATCATCCGATCCCTCATCATGGATCAAACGACCCTTCAAGGGGCTGACCACTCATCATGGCCCAACCGACCCTTCACGGGGCTGACCCCTCATTATGGCCCTGTCGACCCTTCAAGGGTCCGACCCCTCATTATGGATCAGACGACCCTTCACGGGGCTAACCCCTCATCATGGCCCAGTCGACCCCTCATCATTGGTCGAACGCCCCTATGAGAGGATGATAGTACAAGGCCCACATCCAATCAGGGCCACTGCAAGCATCAAGTTTAGCCTCGGTTTGGCGTCTTAGGCCGAGGGTGACATCATCACAGCGCGTGATTTGAGAGGCGCGTGGAATAGTGCGCGTGGGACTCATATAACACGTGGACTGTACCATTATAACAATAAATATTATGTCATCATTAATCACAAATGGCACTTACATGTGTCATCAGGGGATTGGCTAGATAATCACTCACATGCACCATGTATGCTTGGGGGATACACTACTCCCCCAAGACCTAATATACTTGTCTTCTTCAATTCTGTAAAAGGATCAATAAGTCCAACCCTAACTAAAACTCGGCGTATACACACAGTAGAGAGAGAGAGAGAGAGAGAGTGAGCTTATGTGCATTGTATCCAAGGCCATTAGTGCCCATATTTAGTGGATTACACACTCACAGTGGATGTAGGCCTAATTGGCTGAACCACTATACATCATTGTCTTATTCCACTTATAATCATCCCCTTCTATACACTTATACACACATATACATCTATGGCTGCCATTGTTATCACTGTTTGAGCTCTTACCTCTTATCTGGTGGTGCTGAATCGTAGCATCATCACTCTTCATGGTCGATAACTTTTCGACCATGAGGAGAATGTATTGTCACATGAGCATATATTTGATATGTAATCTTGACACGAGATATAATGCCACATGAGCATTTCTTTATTTGATACCGTAAAAGTAGAAGTGTCGATTAATTTGATGATAGTGTTCGTACCAAAATTTACCACCCTACGTGGACCAATTACAATCCAGTACATGCCCTCTAATATGGCACAAGTCCAAATTAGCATGATACAAAAGCCCGACCAATAGGGACCCCCTACTAATAATGTAGTCCGACCAACTGGGAAGCCCGACCAACACCCAAAATTCACCCTGTACAACCAACAGAGTGATAACAGTCATACTACCTGTATAACCAGTGAAGTGACAATAGTAGTATATTTAATTCTCATTATGTATTGATGTAAATGCCTAACAAATGAAGGCATTCCATCCTTTCACACGATAACTTTCAATACCCCTCTTGGGATATAAATACATGGTATCACCCTTATTACAAGGGACCGAAAAATAACTCAAGGAAATAAATACATAACAGTGGACGTAGGATATTCCATTAAGCCAAACCACTTTAAAAATCTTTTTGTCTAGTTTGTTTTACTTATTTTATCTGTGATCGGTTAATTAAGCCTAGTATAGTTTTTTGCATCAACAAATTGGCGTCGTCCATGGGAACGTATTGCTAAATGTTTTCACTAATTCATCATCCATAGCTGAAATTCCTAAATCAAGTACCAAAAGTGAGGGAATTCTGCTTAATCCCTTTACCCCTTCAAACAACAATGATTTCACTAGAATTTTGGCTAGATTGGCCATGAGTCAAGAGGCTATGCAGGATACGATATGATAGTTGGCCCAAACTCTGCAAGTTGGAGTTCCTACACAATTCCATCAAAGGAGTATGCCACCACCGCCAATAAGGAGTGTTGGACATAGTCATTCCAGAACTTTAAGTGATCCTTCGTACCTTCCTAGAGCAACTTCTTCTATCAGGATTACTAATTCCTTTGATGGACAACCCTCATCCCAGAAACATTGAGTTCCTTAAAAAGGCTAAGTAGGGCCTCTCCTTTTGATTGTTTGGGATCCAAGGGGAATGCCCTCCGAGTTGGGTTGGGAAACACTCAATGACCAAGCGATCTGAGGGAAAGTTTATCCCAATCCATATTAAACACCTGATGAGCTTCTCGATCTAGTTAAAAAGAAGGTTCGCCAGAAGAAAGCTCAGCACGATCAGTTGGTCAGCATAAAAAAGTTGCCACCTATAGATCTAGTGTTGGTAGTGATCCTTAGAAGGGTTCCATTAAGCTCTTGGAAGATAGGTTGCCAGAAATGGCTAAGGCCAAGAATCCCTTCCACAAAAGTTTTATTAAGGGATCTCCCTTTGTGCAAACCATCGTAGATTCCCAACATCAACCAAGTTTAAAGCCCCTGTGGTTACTCCCAAGTATGATGGGAAGACTGATCCGGTTCTTCATATAGAACAATACCAAGCAACGACTGATATATATGTTATTCCTAAGGAGATGAGGTAGTGGGCATTTTCAGGAATAATCATTGGATCTGGTTAAATCTGGTATAATAGTCTTCCTCGGGGGTAGATCCCTTCCTTCCAACAACTCGTCGAGCTATTCATTGGTAATTTTTACTTTAGAGAAAAATGAGTGAAGAGAGTAGCTCATTTGCTTAGTGTGAGATAGGAGGTGGGAGAAAGTACCAGGGATTACATCACTCATTTTAATAACGAGAAATTGGAAGTCATTGATTACAAAGAGAAGGTTGCAATCACTTCCCTCATGAGTGGTTTTCTCCCCAATAAACTGTATTATACTTTAGCAAAAGATCCCCTGAAGACGATGACAGAATTAAGGGCCAAAGCAGCGAAGATTATGAACGTCAAAGAAGCAATGGCTGCTGAAAACAAGTCAGATGCAAAGGTGGAGGCAAAGATAGAAGGAAAGTCAGACAAGAAGGAGCACAAGAATCACAATGAGCGCAGGAATTCAAAAGTAAAAGAAAGCCTAGATCAGCTCAAAAAATTTACTAATTACACTCCCTTAACGTTGGATATACATAATATTTTGGAAGAAATCAAGAACAATAATGATTTGAGTTGGCTTGAAAAGTTAAGGTCACTTGCTGATAAGAGGGATAAGTCTAAGTATTGTGAATTTCATAAAGATCATGGTCATACGACCAACCGGTGCATTGCTCTCCAGAATGAGATTAAAGCACTCATCCGAAGGGTAAAATTTGACATATTTGTTAATCGGTAGGTCGATGGAAGAACTGGATGTAGAGGTCGACAGAATTCTAAATCACCTGTTAAGCCTAGAGAAGATAAGAAGAGGAACCATGAAGATGATTCAGAAGATGCTCTTGATCTTTTTATGAAGCCTAAATAACCTGAACGCGATGTATTCACACTCAATTTTGGATATTTTAGTTGCCATGTGATTATAGGTGAGGATGCAGGAGGAGGAGATCATACAGCTGAAAGGAAGGATTACCTTAATAAGGCTCAAGCTTGTTCCTATATCCAGCGAATCAACCTTGCCGAGGAAAATCGAGAAAGAAAAGTTAACAAGGATAAGTTCATAATTGGATTTTCCAAGAGCGATCTATCAGGAATGTTGTATCCTCGTGATGATCCTTTAGTGATCAGAGTGAGGATGAATTAAGTATTGGTAGCAAGAATAGTAGTGGATAACGGCAGTTTGGCAGACATCATGTTTTATCCCTGTTTTGATAGTTTGGGTTTAAAACTCAGCCAACTGGAGCCTTACCACATACCATTTATCGAATTCTCTGGCGAGAAAGTATTTCCATTGGGAAAAATTAAGTTAGATGTGTTGATCAGGACATGGACGACAAGCAGGACAGAGAAAGTGAGATTTTTTGTAATGGATAAAAATGTTCATTATGCCAATAACATGCTCATGGGAAGAGTTGGTCTAAAGAAATTCGAAGTTGTACCTTCTACTGTTCATCAATACCTGAAGTTCCCGACCAACTTTGGAGTTGGAGTAGTAAAAGGAGATCAGAAAGTAGCTCGATAATGTTAGTATTCATCTGCCAAGGAGGAAGATATGCTAGAAATAAAGAGGTAAACAACCACGTATCAAGTGGATATATCTGAGCCGAATAACGAATCTGAGGTTGAAACCTTAAACCCAAGAGATGAATCTGAGCTCGTAAAAGGCCAAGTGATGGGGGAAACAGAAAGCATTGTTCTCAACGATGATAAACCAGAACGAACACTCAAAAAAGAGCGTCATTGGAATCATTTCTTAAACAGGAGTTGGTGGCCTTCTTGAGATAAATAAAGTAGGTGTTCGAGTGTAGACATGAAGATATGTCTGGTATAGACCAAAATTCCCTATGCCATGAGCTTAATGTTAATAAGGATATTAAACCTGTGAAGCAGCGAAGAAGAGTTTTTTGCCCGGAGAAGAACCAGGCAATACAGGAAGAAGTGGAGAATCTTTAAAAAGCTTCCTTTATCAAAGACGTAAAGTATCCGGACTGGTTGGACAACGTAGTTATAGTCAAGAAGTAAAATAATAAGTGGAGGATGTGTGTGGATGTTACTGACTTGAACAAAGCGTGCCCAAAGGATCACTTTTCTTTGCCACGAATTAATCAATTGGTTTATACTACTTTGGGGAAAGAGCTGCTGAGTTTCATGGATGCATATTTTGGTTATCACCAGATCAAAATGAAGCCAGAAGACAGAGAAAGTACTTCCTTTATTACTCCCTGAGGAACTTATTGCTATAATGTTATGCCATTTGGTTAAAAAAATGCAGGTGCCACTTATCATAGACTGGTTAAGAAAGTATTTGAAGAGCAGATATACAAGAACATAGAGGTGTATGTTGATGATATGCTGACTAAGAGCAAAAAAATTGGCGATCATATTACCGATCTCAGTCAGACTTGTAATCAATTGGAAAAGCACTAGATGAAGTTAAACCCCACCAAATGTGTCTTCGGAGTTTAGGAGGGAATGCTCCTAGGGTACATAGTAAATCAAAGGGGCATTGAAGCTAATCCTGATAAGATCAAAGTCTTGATAGAAATGCAATTTCTGACCTGTAAAAAGGATGTTTAAAGGCTAACAAGGCGTGTAGCAACACTCAACAGATTTGTGTCCCGAGCAATAGACATATGTTTGCCATTCTTTAAGGCACTTAGAAAAATCTTTAAATGGAACGATGAATGTGAAAAAGCCTTCCTGGAATTGAAGAAGTACCTAGGAGCAGCACCACTCACTACACCAAATCTGCCCATTTGTCAAGGTCATTGACCTTGACAAATCCACCTTGTCAAGGTCAATGACCGTGACATTTCGAGGCGAGACAACTTTTTTTGTCACGGTCGTGTCACGGTCATTGACCTTGACAACCTTGACAAAAAACACGCGTTTTGTGTCACAGTCGTGTCAAGGTCAATGACCGTGACACGTTTGTCATGGTTTATAATCGTGATAAAGCCGTAACCCTTTTTAAAAAAATTGTCACGGTCAATGATCGTGATACGTCCGTGATAATTTTGTCACGGACGTGTCACGGTCAATGGTCGTGACAATTCTGGGCAGAATTAAAAAAAAAACTGCTGGGCAGTATGGCCACTGCCACTGCCCAGCAGTATATTTGTACCTGTTATAGCAACGTTGTACCTATTCCAAACATCATATATCCGAACAAACTAAAGATAATGCAAATATATATTCAAATAAGAAACTATTTAAAAAGAAACAACATCACCATCATTTTATCTCAAATCTACAAACTATTTGCATGGAAAAGAGATTTTGTACCGCGACGCTCGGGAACACCTCATTATCCTTCCCTTCTTGTCCGAATAGCCACATAAGTATAGAGCATATGTGGCCTACCCTTAGGACCACTCCGTGTCCCCTGAATTGAAATAAAGTAAAATTAGTATCCGCCCCTCAAATATAGATAAATATAAATCGTAATTGAAATTGAAATCGAAATCGAAATTGACATATAAATATAAATACATTACCTGTAGTGTCACTCAAACAACTAACTTGAGCTCATATGGCACCTCCTTCCAACTAATGTACCCCGGGCAATCGTGTCAATTATAATTCTCTTCATATCTAAACACTAAGAAATACCATAATCCTATGGAGGTATGCGTTGCAAATTCCTTCCAACCGTTGTGTAGCAAAAAATCAGCAGTTGAAGTTGTCAACTCCACCTTTGAATGGTCTCCCATGTTTTGCTAGAAGTTCCAAGTGGTGGGGTATGGAAAGTGGAATTTACAACTCCAACCGGTGATGTTTGGCTACATAACGGTTGGGAGGAATTTTCAGAGCATCTCTCCATAGGATTATGGCATTTCTTAGTGTTCGGATAGACGAAGAGATTCAGTCTCCTCTCCACAAATAGGACACCCCAAATAACTATGTACTAATCACCTATTAAAGGTAAGAAGCGTATATTCATGGATTATTATAAACAAAACTTAGATGTAGTTGGAATATTTATGTATTAATCTCCTCTCCACACACGCACACTACACAAGAGTGAAAATGATAATGTGCAGATCAAGTAAAAGCATTAAAAATGGATGTTTCGGTACAAATTGAAATATTTATTACAAATTGAAAAATTGTTTCAAATTCGGGTTATCATAAAAAATGGATTGATATTCGGTAGGAGCAGCCAAGTCATCCACACTACTATTTAGACGCCTTGGCGCGTGTTGGATAATTGACCACGGCTCGTTGCTGATATACTCCGAGTAAAACACTTGCTTAACCTTTTGAAATGCACAAACAAACGGCTCATCGCTCACGTGGTCGTTGCTCTTCAACTTGGACAAGTCAACCATGATCAAATTGGTGACAGGATCAACTTTACAAGCATTTTTATCCTCACTCTTACCCATTCACAGTAAAATACAACCTCTTTGAAGCTTATATAATCCAATTCAAATATATTTTGGATTACACCATAGTAAGTCATTTCAACTTCAACGAGGTTTTTATCTTTTGCGCTCGCTCGAAAGAAAGTAAGAGCCTTGTATGAAATTCCGTAGTTCTATACATTTGTACTTTCCTCTTACACTTTAGCGCCGAAAATGTAACCGTTCAATCGATATTTTTGTACTCTTGTGCCACGAACAAGGGTCCAGTGGCTATACGAGCAAGCCTTGATGTCGCATCACCCATCTTTAGGAGCTGAGAATATAGATAAATTAATTATATTAGTGGTAAAATTTGAGTGTAATGTAACGTTATATAACGACTGCTTTCATTGTAATTACCTCTTGTGTCAACCATAGCCTAAATTCGCTGTCTGATTGTACCACTGTTTTTTGTCTTTTATTGTTCTCACGGGCTTCATATTTACTGCATATTACAAAATTAATCATGTATAAAATAATCTAAAATAATGTTAAACATTATAATATTTGAAACTTACTTTTTCCATACTTCGACATCTTCATGTGTGTCAAATAGATAACGAGCTACTTGTTCATGTTGCAAACTCGTTAATTTCACTTGTTTTCCCATTACATTACCACCATCATCGAGGAATTCATTAGTGTCATCAACGCTGGTCGAGTCAGTCATATATTCCCGAGTATATATTGATGACTCCACGGTGATGTATTCTTCTACAATTGATCCTGCAATATATCGCGTATTCTTGACGTAATCTTTAAAAACTTTCATCAATCTTTCAAACGGATACATCCACCGATATCAAACTGGACCACAAAGAAGTGCCTCATCGCATAGGTGTACCAATAAGTGAACACTTATATCAAAGAATGTTTGGGGAAAGTACTTCTCCAATACACAAATCGCTTCGTTCACAGCCAATTTTGCGGCCACTATGTGTTCTCGATTCACTACCTTCTCACACAAGAGGGAGAAGGTAATACTAATTTGCATAATAGCCCTACGCAAATCCTTGTGCTTGGAGAAACAGTGCTTAAACAATAGAGGAACCAATTGCATGATCACATGCCAATCGTGGGACTTACACTTATGTAAATCATGAGTAACATAATTCACAATCCTTTGCAAGTTGGACGAAAAAGTAGATGGGCCCTTCAAATTATATATTGTGTCTAGAAGCACCTTCCTTTCCTCACTAGTCATAGTAAACGTACCAGGGGGAATTACTGTCATTCCCCTACTATCTTCTTTCAACCATAGTTGTGGTTTAAGTTTTAACGTTTTAAGGTCCTTTCGTGCATTTTCTCCATCCTTCGAATGAATCCCCCCAAGGCAAGTACCCGCAATATGTTCAGCGAAGTTCTTCTCTGCATGCATCACATCCAATACATGGCACACCGGGTTTTTCTTCCAATAAGGCAAGTCAAATAAAATTGACCTCCGAGACCATGCCTTTCTTATCTCAGTTTCATTCCCAGTTGGGGTCTTCTTATGCTTGACATTCTTAAATTTGGGATTCTTACCTGGCATATTTGGGCCACATTCAGAAGATTTACTTTTAATTTCTGAACCCAAAAGTTGTCTCGGTGGTAGCCTATGTTCAGCTCCGCCCAATAAAAGATTGAAAGCTTTCTCAAATCTGAAACTATGAGCTGGGGGTAAAAACCTCATGTGGAAATGGTATAAATTTTTTAAGCTGGAGGATAGACAAAGAGATTCAGTCTCCTCTCCATAAATAGGACACCCCAAATAACCATGTACTACACATCCGGATAATGTCCCATAAGCTGGAAAATCATGAATTTCCCACATCAACATAGCTTTCAGCGTAAACTCTTCTTTTCTAAAAGAGTCAAATGATTGCACACCCTCTTCCCACAACTCATTTAATTCTTCTACCAAAGGAGCCAGGTAGATATCAATGTCTTCACTTGGTGCCTTTGGCCCAGGTATCAATAAAGCCATCATCGAAAATTCAGGTCTCATACACTGTGAAGGAGGGAGGTTGAGTGGGGCTAGGATCACTGGCCATACACTCTGATTGGTGCTTAGATTTCCAAATGGATTGAAACCATCTGTTGATATAGCCAAACGAATGTTGCGTTGTTCTCGAGCAAAATCGGGATACTCATAATTCATCCTCCGCCAGGCAGTAGAATCAATAGGATGACGCATGATATTACCCCCTACTTCTGCCCTAGCATGCCAAGTCATTGCCTCTGCAATCCATGATACTGTGAAAAATCTCTTTAATCTAGGCCCAACGGGAAAATATTTCAATACTTTTTGAGGCACTTTTGAGCTTGTGCCTTCCTTACTAGTAGATTGGACATATCTAGGTTCATCGCATACCGGACAACGATCAAGATCTTCATACTCCTTTCGGTACAGTATGCAGTCATACACACAAGCATGAATCGATTTATACTTCATTCCCAAACCTTTCAAACTGTTCTTTATAACATGATAGCTATTTGGAAGTGTATTCACCTTGGGTAATAAGCCCTTCGCCCATTTCAGAATTCCCGTCACGCTATTGCCAGACAAACCGTACTGCGTCTTCAAACTGTGCAAACCAACCATGGCATGTAAAGTTGTTTGATCTTTCTCACAGCCAGAGTATAACGGTTGGGTCGCCTTAAATTTTAAACTTTGGTAGTCATCGTCAAGATTTATCGTGTTATCTTCACGAGCACTTGAATCTTCTACATCATCAGTAACCTCATTCTCCTCAGCTTCATAAACTCCGTACGCATCATCAACTAAATCCTCTAACATATTATGATCTACGTCGTCCCCTTCTTCATCTATTCTACTTGTTGAAAGTTGTTGTGAAAGTTGGTCAGGGACAAATGGAACTTTCAATTCACCGTGAAAACTCCAAAATCGATAACTATCTTGCATAACCGATCTTAACAAATGTAGTTCAACTATTTTCCACTCAAACACCTTACCATTCTTACACCTAGCACACGGACACGGAAACTCTTCATCATTACAAAATCTCTTTGCATATTTCACAAATTCGTTAGCACCTCTGCGAAACACATCCCCTATTCTATTAGTCTCACCCATCCACTCTTTGTATTTCGGATATCCCATCACAGCTACCACAACTAAACACCTATTAAAGGTAAACAAAACTTAGATTTATAGTATGTTTTATTTAATTATCCCATCATTTAATTATCCTATTAAAGGGTAAGTGGTCCTATCCCATTCAAGAATGCATTTTTCTGTAATATACTTAACAACTCATGCACATTGTTACGATTTGAAAAAAATTCGACAGCATATCCCCTTAGTTCTCCAAGTACACGACGTAGATTGGCAGGTGTGAGTGTTATTTCAATTGGTCAATTAAAATAATAGTCACACTTGTCAATCTAGTATGTACCCAGAGAACATTAAGATACGACTGCAGAACTTCCTCCAAAAGTAACAACTTTAAGCCAATAATAATATTATACAGAAATTATACAGTCTCAAACTGTCCAAACGGGACAATTCGAGAGATCTCATTACAGGGGTAATGACTCTCAAACGGGTCTAAGGGTTATTGAATGCGTACGCATAAGAACTAGAATGCTAGTATCTATGCGCACTATATTTAATTTCAAGTATGCTTCATATAATGGGTTAATTCAAATACAAAAATAAATTCATATATTGACCACATACACACACAGACACACACTATCTAAGCTGTCCTATAGGTATAAAAACAATTATTGTCCAATTATTATCCAACTATTATCAATTATTTATTTTGAATGTAAATAATATTCAAAACCCCACCCACCCCCACCCCCACCCCCTCCCCCTCCCGATGTTTATTATCCAATTATTATCCAACTATTATCAATTATTTATAAAATTGGTGTCTACTTTTAGTGTTGTGTATACCCCACCCCACCCCCTGCCCCCCTCCCCCACCCCCTCCCCCACCACACACCACCACACACACACACACCACCACACCACACACACACACACACCCCACCCCCTGCCCCCCTCCACCACCCCCTCCACCACTCCCTCCCCCACCACACACACACACACCCCACCCCACCCCCTGCCCCCCTCCACCACTCCCTCCCCCACCACACACACACACACACCACCCCACCCCCTGCCCCCCTCCACCACGCCCCACCCCCTACCCCCACCCTGCCCCACCCCGCCCCACCCCCTACCCCCACACACGCACACACATACACACATATATATATATACACATACACACATAAATATACACACAAATATATATATATAAATGGAAGAGAGAGAGAGAGAGAGAGAGAGAGAGAGAGAGAGAGAGAGAGAGAGAGAGATAGAGAGAGAGAGGGAGGGAACGGCGCGGAGGGAAAAAAGGGGGGGATAGGGCTTTTGCTGCGAACATTGTCACGGTCGTGTCAAGGTCTTTGACCGTGACAAGTATTTATACTATTGTCACGGTCAATGACCGTGACAAGTAAATTTGTCACAGGCTTGTCACGGGCTTGTCACGGTCAATGACCGTGACAATTAGTTGTCACGATCATGTCAAGGTCAATGACCGTGACATAAAACGCATGTTTTTTGTCACGGTCATTGACCTTGACAAGGCTGGCCGGCTGAAAGGTGACAATTTGCCCATTTTGGTGTAGTGACTACTCTCCCGACCAGTGTTGGAAGAAAAGTTGTATCTATATTCGGTAGTATCTGAGTCAGCTGTTAGCTCTGCCTTGATCAGAGAGAATAATGGAGTTCAAAAGCCAGTTTATTACATTAGAAAATCTTTTTGAGGAGCAGAAGTTAGATATCCCAGACTGGAGAAATTAGCATTGGCATTAATTGAGGCTAGTGGACGGATGGAGCAATATTTTCAAGCTCACACCATAGTGGTATACACCGACATGCCACTGAGGCAAGCCTTGCATAAGCCAGAGAAATCTGGGAGATTGATGTATTTTACTGTGGAGTTGGGGGAATAGGACCTTGTATACGAATCAAGGACTGCTTTAAAAGGCCAAGATGTGACTGATTTTATTACAGAATTCACTTACCCAGAGGTCCCCGAGCAACAAGGGACTTTGGCCGAGCAACTTTCAGGAGTCAACAAACCTACTGGAGATACGCTTGACCAACTCCAAGCAAATAATACTACAGAAGAAGTTATCAATGACCAAACAGAACCGTCCAATAGAGTACAGAAGATGACAAAGAAATATGAGGAGGTGAAGGATAAAATCTTCCATCAAGGGATTCTGACAAACCAAGCATTTGACAGTAATATTCCCATAGTCTGTATGTTGATGGGTCATCCTGTGCAACTAGATGTAGAGCTGGAATCATTCTCTATACTCCGGATCAACTCGATATAGAGTATGCTCTACGATTTCAATTTCAAGCCTCTAATAATAAGGCAGAGTATGAGGCTGTGATTGTGGGTTTAAATCTAGCTAAATAGTAGAATACTGAGCAAGTTGTGGTACATAGTGATTCACAGTTGGTGGTAAATCAGGTGTTGAACTTATATTCATCTAAAGGAGAACTGATGTCCAGATACTTAGCTAAAGCTTTAGAGATAATTGCCACTTTTCTAGATATCCATATGATCAGAATTCTAAGATTAGGAAAAATGCTCGAGCAGACGCACTTGCTCAACTAGCTTCAACAACCAGAACTGTGCTATGAACAACTATTCCTATTGAGATACTCGCTAATTGGAGCATTGACGAAGATCTGATGGTTAATTTTATTGCAGTTGATATGGGGGCATCTTGGATGGATCCCATAAGATCTTATATTGAAGAAGGAATTCTACCAGCTGACCTACTTGAAGCTAAGAAACTGAAATACAAAGCGACGAGATATATGCTAGACAATGGTGTATTGTATAAAATAAGATTAATTGGTGGACTACAATGATGTGTGCATCCAGCTGAAGTAAAGGATTTGATTGAGGAAATCCATGAAGGTCCTCTGGAACCCATGTAGTAGGGAGAACTTTATTGTGAGGAATCAACACACAAGGGTACTATTGGCCAACTATGCGAGCAGATTGTGCAGATTTCGCCAAGAAGTGTGATAAGTGCCAAAGGTTTTCCAGCATATTTAAGTCTCTACAATATCTCTTAATACCAATCACTTCACCTTGGCCCTTTTGCTATGTGGGGAATTAACTTGGTCAGGCCTCTGCCGACCATCCGAGGAAGGTTCGAGTACCTAGTTGTAGCTGTTGATTACTTTACTAAATGGGAGGAAGCTGAACCATTGATCGATATGTTCTATGAAAAGGTTTATCAATATATTTGGAAGAATATCATATGCAGGTGTGGCTTGCCCTACGCCTTTATCACTGATCATGGCATACAATTCGATAACGACGAATTTGCTGCTTATTGTACCCAATCCAACGTTCAAAAAATCCACTCTGCTCATGGCCATCCTCAAAGCAATGGCCAAACAGAGGTAACTAATAGAACTTTATTGAATGGATTGAAGAAAATGATAGAAAATGTTAAAGGAAATTGGATCAATGAATTGCATTTTGTCTTGTGGACTTACCGAACAACTCCTAGAACAGCTACTGGAGAAACTCTCAACATGTTAGCATTTGGTACTGAAGCAGTAATTCCTGTCGAGTTAGGTTTACCTACGCACACAATTCTTAACTCCAATACCCCAATTAGTGATTTGATGAGAAGGCTAGACTTAGACAAACTGGAAGAGGTACGTGAAGATACGGCTTTAAGGAATGCATCTAATCAACAACGGACGACGCGTTTCTATAATAAGAGGGTGAAGCTGAGCAACTTAAAAGATGGTGATTATGTTTTGAAGAAAGTGATTCAAAAGAAAAATAAGCTGGAAGTCAATTGGCATGGACCTTATCGTATTATGGAAGTCATCCGACCAGGCACATATCGAATTGTGACTTTGGAGGGTGAAGAATTCAAGAATCCATGGAATGCAAAACACCTGAGGAAATACTATTAGTGATGTAATCATGTTGTATTAAATTTATTTTAATATTAATGAGAATGTGATTTCCCCAATATTGTTAGTTTTTTTCAGAGTACTGGTGCTATGACAACATTATGCATCTACAAAAATACCAACAATGTTGGTCGGCAACAACAAAGGCACCAACAAAGTTGGTTGTCAAGATAAAAATACCAATATTATTGGTCGACATCAACAAAGGCACCAACAATGTTGGTTGTCAACATATACAACACTAACAAAATTTTGGTCGGTATCAATAAAGGCACCAATAAATTTGGTTGTGAAATACATAAAAAACCACACAAGGAAATATTGTAGGTCCCAAATGCTTGGTTAACGAAGACCCGGATGAATAATTTTCATCTAAACTAGGCTAAAAGATGGATAAATGTTCCACTCATGCCTGGGAACTAAGGTAGCTAATGCAATTACCTAAAAAACTTTAGGTACATTAATAAAACCATGGTGATGCGTTCGTAATTAATATAATACTTAGGATAATCCGAAGGATATATATAAAATCGGTGAAAAACTAAATATTAACTAAATGTTGATCCATTCATAGTCAAAGACTAAAGAAACATTCATATATGCAAAGATTGACAAAAAGTCGATCCCTTCGTAAAATAAGCTTTTCATTAGATCAAATGATTACATATTATTGCTTAAACATGCAAAATATAAAGCCTTATTCTACAGGGCATTCTCCTTCAGTCTTAAAAGCAGGATCCATGCCAGCTGGAGGATCATCCAAAGTATAAGGAGGAATGATGAAGTTAAAATTCTGAAGCATCTTGGTATTGCTGGTACTAGGACGATCAAGTAGATGAGGAGGTTATACGATCTCTAGTTCATCATGTAGCTCATAGTCTCCTAAGTATTTTAAAATCAAGCACTGAGGAATATGATGAACAGGAATCCAGTTAACATCAAACTTGAATAGAGTATTGTCAAGCACCAACAAGCCTGTGTTATACCAATCCCACAAAGAGTTGTTTCGATCCACCTTAATCACGATTAAAGCATTCATCCAACCCCATTTATAGGACTCATTCTTAGCCTGTTGAAGCCTATCATCAATATGACCTAAAGCTTCATTATACTGATCCATCCAAACCTCCCTTGGTTGCTTATGGAATTGAAAGGTTAATTTATCAACTTGAGACTATATCTTCTTCAATAATCCATCCTTAACCTGTAATTGGGAAGATTGAGTGGATAGTTATTCTGACAAGCTCTGCAGCTTCTGGGACATCTCAGCAATAGCTCGATCTTTAGCTTTTAATTGTGCAGCTTGATTGGCAAAGGCCTGTTGGGTCCTAATTTCTTTTGTGGTTCCTCGACCAAGCTTATTTCTTGCTCGAAAAGAGGATGGAGACTTAATCTTTTTCAAGGCTTTCAACTCATCCCTTAAAGTTACATTTTCAGTTTCTAAAAAGGAGTACCCCACATTGGTAGTAGCAACAACAGCTCCAGAAGCAAACTTCAAAAGATTCACTTCATCTCTCAAATTATTATTCTCCTGTTTTAGAAGTTTGACAACAGTTATAGTTTCTTGAACTTCAAGCTGAAATAAAGATTTCTTTTTATTGTAAATAGAAACAAAGTTATCAAAACTCGGACCAACACTTAAACTTTGATATTTTTTCTCAGAGTTCTGGTGCAACAACGTAGTTGATTCTTTATACTGTTCTTGAAGTTCTTCTATCATCTCATAGTAGGCAACATTGTTTGCTACCGCCCGATCAAGTAAGTACTTAAAATACTTATAGGCTTCTTTAGCTTTCTCTAATGCATCATTACCGAGCAATTAAATAATTTCTTCATCGAATAAGTAAGTATGACCTGCTTTGAAAAAAGCATTACATTTTCTCAGTAGCTCGGTATCATTAGAAGACAGTTGTTTCATCTTCGCTATAAACTAGCAAGAATAAATAACCACCAATCAACAACAAGAATGGAGGAAAGGTGTAATCAACAAGTGACAAAAAGGAGTAAAAGGTTCTTTTATTGATAACAAAGAGTTCAAGTACAATAAAAAAAGAAATAAAAAAGTAAAAGAGGAAATGCTGAAAAAGTTTTCACCTTCTCCCTATCATTCTCAACCTTTTTATCCTGCTTAGAAGAAGGGGATACAGACTGGAGTTGCTCGATTTGCTCGGTTAGAGGAAGAGAAGATTCATTAATTTTAGGTTGGTCTATTACAGATTCAACCATAAGAGAAGACTCTCCAGAACCAGCTTCATTTTCAACCTCATCCTCAATAACTGGAGGAGGACTATGAGTATATCTCTGAAAAAAGTTTAGAGCCCTCAATAATATTTAACTTCTGAAAGGAAGAAACCCAACCATATCTGAAATATTTTTATTTTGCGTACTCAATTTGAGCAAAGGCAACAAAAATGTCTTTGTTCCAGTCCTTGTCCCAACCAGCACTGAAGGTTGTCTTTACAGAAGACATCCTTTTAGACCTCTCAGAAGACACAAGCTCCTCAGTAGTCTTTGCTCTGCACTCCACTTCCTCTGCCCGAATCTCAGCTTCCTTTGCTCTGCTCTCCGCCTCCTTTGCCCTGCGCTCAGCCTCAAAGGCATTTTCATCAGACGTCTAACGAGAAGTTTCAGCTGTTTTCAGTTTATCTGCCCAAGAACTCTTCTCAGTCTCCAAGGCTTGCTGAGATTCGAGCAGAGACTTCTTAAAGCCAACCATGGCTTCCTCCACATCGTTTGAAGAAAAAGCCCTATTTGCATCATCCTTCTCTAACATATTATTAAAGTGCACCAAGAACTGCAAGATAAGAAGAGGAAGTTAGTACATGAGAAATATAAAAGACAACGGTACCCAGAAGATGGAAATCACTTATTAATGTAAGGATCTGGACAGCCAGTTTAAAAAACTTTACTCGGGGTAGCCTGGCATCCACTCCCCTCTTGTCTGGAAGATTACCAGACTTGATCAACTTCCTGGACAAACCAGGAGTAATAATTGCTGGACGACCGGCCTCAAAAGAAGGTATTTTGACCAAGGATAGTTGGTCGGTCACCTGTTCGACCCGCTTCTCTGCAAGACCTCTTGTAAGTCTCCTCAAAGGGAGAGCATAACCTTTGGGAGTTGCATCTTTGAAAGCTGTGTCTTTGGGTACTGGGGGATTTATGACATCCCTTGTCTTCTTCTAGACTCCTTCAGTAAGCGCTTGGGAGCCAGAAGTGCTACCACTAAGAAGATTAGGAAATTTTCTCTTTTTCATGATATCAGAAAGAGGAGTGTCTGAATCTTCCTGATCAAGATCAATCACCGTAGAAGGAGGAGCAGCAGGTCGGGCTATGAAGGAAGAGACGATATTTCTTTATTGAAGCAAATAAGAAGCAGACCTAATGTGTTCCTCAACAATCGTCTTGTGAAGTCCCCAAATGAACTTCAATTATTTTAAATTTACTTCACTCTCCTTGGGGAATTTTCTCTTCCTTTCAACTGCAGTCATATTTACAAAACAACAGTCAGTACAATATTTTATCAAACATAAATAGGGAGAAATTATTAAAACATATAACAACATATCTCGTTTCCAAAGAGAGGACATTTAGGACCTCGATATTTAGCACCTTCAGTTAAGGGAGCATGTTGCCTATTTTTTACAACTACCCCATGATCAAAATAATCTCTCTTAGAATCAGGGAGATTAACTACTAAAGCTTTACTCACTACCGTAGTTTTCAAATAATAAGTGGTATCACCAGTTACCCATTTATAACAAAACATTATCTCTAGAATCCCTATATGGGTTCCATAGATTTGATTTAACCTATATACTCCATTCACCACTCTCCACGTGTTAGGAGCTATTCTTGCAGGTACAACATCAAAATATTGACAAAACTCTAGACACGGGGGATTGGGAGGAAATGTGAACCCACACTCAGCAATAAAGATGGAAGGAACCAATGGCCCTCAACAAGAGAGAAAAAATCAGAATCAAAAGTGGGATGTTCCAGCACAATCTAAGATGGAATGTTAAAGTCATTCCTGAATTTATCAAGCGACTCAACAGAATAAATCATGATGAAGAAACAAAGAACAAGAGAGATTTTTTTTACAAAAGTGTAAGGATTCAGCAAGAACTGAAGACGGAAAAAAAATGATCGCACGAAAGTTCAAAGAACACAGCAGCAGAATCAGAAGTGAGAGATAAAAGATGATCGAAGTTTTACCGCCCTTTTTATAAGTCGCCTCGAAAACTGAAAAAAATAATGATTAAAGTGAACGACGGTTGAGTTTACGGCGGTTAACAAGGGAGAAGACGAAGATAACTCATAAATTTTGCTAAAATTTAAAATATTTACAAAATTGCTATTCGCGCTAAAAAATTGCCGATTAAGAGAATAAATTTCACAAGTCTGGAAAGTCTGCAGCCGATCAAGCAACCCGAACTACTGTTAAAGCATAATATTCCACACTTTCGCATCATTTTCAAGTATAAAATATTGGGGGCTTCTGTTGATACCAAAATTTACCACCCTATGTGGACCAATCACAAGCCAACACGTGTCATCCAATGTGGTACAAGTCCAAATCAACATGATAGAAAAGCCTGGCCAACAAGAAAGACTGACCAACAACGTAGTCCGACCAACTAGAAGCCCAACCAACAACCAAAAATTCAACCTGTACAGCCAACGGAGCGACAACAGTCATACAACCTGTATAACTAGTGAAGCGACAACAGTAGTATATTTAATTCTCATTATGTATTGATGTAAAGGCCTAACAAATGAAGGCATTCCATCGTTTTACACGACAATTATCAATACCCCTCTTGGGCTATAAATACATTGTATCACCCTTATTGCAAGGGACCGAAAAATAACTCAAGGCAATCAATACATAACAGTGGACGTAGGCTATTCCATTAAGTCGAACCAGTTTAAAAAAAAAATCCTTGTTTGTTTTACTTATTTTATATGTGATCGGTTAATTAGGCCTAGTCTAGTTTTTTGCATCAACAAAACTTTTATACCCGATTTAGTGAACATCGTCTAATATTTCACAAAAATATATTATTTTATAATCATGGGAAAATGATCTTATTAATCCAACAATAAAGAACATCATTTAAAAAAAATAAAAAATATAAGGAAATAATTTTATACCTAATGAGAAGCTTTCCAAGGAATTTGATTCCGAATGCACCTGTTTTTCACACAAGAACATAAATCATAATACACTATATTAGTGGGCCAAAATGAAAAAAAAAGGGGGGGGGGAAATGGACAAAATACAACCAATATTTTTCTTTTCTTTTTTTGTTCATTTTGCCCCATTTTAATGTTCCCCATTTCAACAAGAACATAAGGCGATGGTTTTAAGCCAAATAATGTTGACATATAATAAGGAAAAAATCGAAGAAGAAAAGGTGGGTTTAATGGTTGGGAAAAAAAGTATAAGGCTAAACTTTTTTTTTTATTGTGAGCAACACCATGTGTAGGAAATGTTAATGAAATTTTTTTCTAATAACTCAAATATAATGATAGGACAAATAACATAAACATTTTATTTATAAATTAAAAACTCAGCATAAAAAACATGAATCCAAAAATGCAGTCGGAAAACGAATAAAAAACATGGATCCATAAATGGAGCTTTAATGGATAAAAAATGAAAAAGAGAGAGATGGTATGATATCACAACTCACAAACATTTTATTTATAAATAAAAAACGCAGCAGAAATAAATGGATCCAAAAGCGATACCACGCAATCGAAGCAAAAAAAAAATCCATCCATAAATGAAGTGTTAATGGAAAACAACGAAAAAGAGAAAAATGGTGGGAAGGTTATATCTTCACTTCCAAATGTGTGGTTGATTTTGGCATAAATGGAGGATTTATGAAGAAAAAATGTGCCTCCTCTCCCATCAATTCAATTTCGCCCCGTCTGCTCCTATTAAATCACTTTGGTTGAAATGTTTGCGCTACAAGACTTACCCAAGTAACCATTCGTTTCGCGCAGGGGGGGGGGGGGCAAGAGTTCAATTCCACAAAAAACAGGCGAAAAGGGTCATGTGAGGGGTTGTAGGGAATTTATTTCCAGGACAAATTTGACAAATCGAACGACACAAAAGGTTGAATTTAGGGTGGATTTGGACATTTGTCAAGGCAAATAACTCCTATCAAACAGGGCCTAGGGTCCGTTTGGTTTGGGATGTAATACTTTTAACCGCGTTGAAATATTTTTCACACATTTAAAATCATTTTTTTTTCAATTTGAAATTGTGTATAAGTGCATACCCAATAATTATGTAATTTTAATTACAAATAGTTGAACAAAATTTAACTTTATATAAGTGAAAATATATTTCATCATATTAATTTTTATTACAGTAAAAAATATTTTATCCTAAAGCAAAAATACCTAATGAACAAAATTTTCATTCATTCATAGAAGATTCAATTTCATGGTTAATGAGATTAAAACTCACATTATTTTTCAAAATATGAAAGCTCAAACGTGAGCTAAAATATTGAGACCAAGGATTAGATATCTGGCCCCCAAGATTGACAAAACTGTGAAGTCAACAATTTTGACAGCTTGTCTCTGTGTAGTCTTCTTTGGCAGTGGGTGCGAGAATGCGCTGCCAGCTGAATTATAAGAAGAGTCCATATAACGCATGTCTTTGCGTCAATAAATTCGTACGATTAAAGATGAATGAGAGAAATCAACGAAACCAAATGACAAATTTACAGTTTCTAACTTTTACACTGTTCACATTTTTGGTACTGTGTAGACAGTCTTCGGTGTCTCCTTTGTTTGTTTATGAGATATTTCCTTTGGGTAAACATAACTACATTCCAAAATTTTTTAAAACACTCCAAATATTTTTTCAAAGATAAAGTTATCTTTTGCTCTAAAAATCAAATAAATACTTTTTTATTTGTTAATTTTTTTCAATAAAAAATTATATTTTAAACTGTTTTTTAAAATATTTTTTATTTTTTAAAATTAAAGAATAACTGTTTTTTTTTTTATAAAAATTGTTATGATAGTTTTAAAAACCTTTTTTTATTTAAAAAACTGTTATGATAGTTTTGAAAAAGTTTTTTTTAAGATAGATTTAAAAACTGTTTTTTTTCAAAAAATATATTTTTTTTACATAACACTGGGAGACAAAATAACAAATAAAAAAATTATTTTTTATATTGAAAATTGTTTTTTATATATTTTAAGTAGCACGATCACGACCCAGACAAAACGCGGTGTAGCATAGAGTCGTATTTTTTTTCCATATCGGTGGCGAGGACCATTATTTATTATTTCAAAAATAATTTTTTTACTACTTAAAAAAATGGTCCCCCCAGCGGTATGCATAGGCGGTCCAATCACCTATTCATACCGCTGGCGTGGACTATTTTTTATAATGTGTTGGTACGTATCAGAAGTATATATAGGCGGTATTATAAAATATTTTAAATAAAATGCAAAAAAAAAATAGTTTTAAACGAATTTTTAACTACCTAAAGATTTTATTTTAAAAAATCAAGATTCTAATAGTTACTGTATGGTAACTACCGACTTTTTATTTTTTAAAAAACAATTTTTGTAACTATTAGAATTTTTGTAACAATTTTCTTAAAACGCTCCCAGTTTTCGATTCTATTTAAAACAATTTTTTTAAATAAAATATTTATGCACTTAAAAAATTGTTTAATTAAACTGTTTTTTTTTTGTTGTACATTTTGTTTAAAATGTTTTATAATAACCCCTATATATACCGCTGGCACGTACCAACATATTAGAAAAAATGGTCCGCGCCAGCGGTATGTATAGGTGGTTGGACCACCTATGCATACCGTTGGTGCGGACCATTTTTTTAAGTAGTAAAAAGATTATTTTTGAAATAATAAATAAAGGTGCTCGCCACCGGTATGAAAAAAAAATACGACTCTATGCCACGTCGCATTTTATTTGAATCGTGATCGTGTTATTTTTTAATATTAAAAAATAAATAAAAGTTTAAAATACTATTCTTTATTAAAAAAAAATAACAAATAAAAAAATATTTGTTTAACCTTTAGAGGAGCAAAGGCAACTTTGTCTTTTTAAAATATATTTTAGAGTGATTTAAGAATTTTTGAAGTGTGATTAGCTATGCCCATTTCCTTTCTCTCTCTCTCTCTCTCTCTCGTACAAATACATACACGGTACAATATAAATATAATACTAGGCCTATCTAAAAAATATATTCGAACTTAAAACATAGTAGTTGTCTCCAATAAGTGATGTTTTCAGTTAACTCCATTTCAACTCACACTTCATATGTTTTAACGGGATAAAAAGTAATATGATAAAATATATTATTATTTATTTAGAGTTTAACTTTTTTTTTATTTAAAGTTTTATAAAAATTTAATTTTAAAGATATGAAAAAATGTTTTATCATTTTACTTTTTATTGTGATTAAAAATATTTCAACCCGAACCACATGTACCTTAGGTGAGTTTAATTTACGAGTCTATTTTCTAGGTAAAATGGTAAGTATCCACCAATATTCGTTAAAGTAATTCACGGTCTCTAGTATTATTAATTTTTTATATATTATTTCATAATTATATTTTATTATGATTGAGACAACTTGAGCTTAATTAATCATTGCATGAATATGATTTATCTATATGTGCGCAGGCTCGCGTGTATGTAATATTAGTTATGCAAATATTACTTGAATCCATTTTATTTGGGAGGAAACTAGGGGGTAAGCGGTACGGTTTGATCGGTAAATAGTAGATACTAATACCAAAATTAAACTCTAGATGGTAAAACCAAACCGTACCAGTTTACCACCCGGTACACCAAAATCGATACCAAAACCAAACCAGCTGGTATTTCGGTTTTTTCGGTTTTTTTCTGGTTTCGGTAAATTCTGGTTTTTTCTGGTTTCTTCTGGTTTCGGTAAATTCTGATTTCTGGTTTCGGTAAAAAAGACTAAAAGTCTCCTCAAACCAAAACCAAAACCAAAAACAAAACCAACCAACTTTTTTAAATATTAAAACCAAAACCAACTTTTTTCTGGTTTTGGTAAATTCGGTACGATAATTTTGGTAAATTCGTTACGGTACGATAATTTCAGTACGGTTTTTTCTGGTTTCGATAAATTCGGTACGGTATGGTAATTTCGGTACGGTTTTTTCTGGTTTTAGTAAATTCGGTACGGTAATTTCGGTAAATCGGTTTTTTAAAAATTAAAACCAAAACCAACCAACTTTTTTGCGGTAATTTCGGTTTCGGTAAGACTGGTTTCTGGTATTTTAATATATGAAACCAAAACCATTTTTTTTCGGATCAAAACGGTACGGTACGGTAAAAACCCGTCCCGCTTCCACCCCTAGAGGAAACGAATATGATAAGTTGTGTGTATTATTTATAGACCATCTCATCCTATTTGATTTATAAAGCTTGAGCCAATTAAATTATGTCCAATTTGAACCAAAATTTAAGCTTCAAATGTAGTTTGGATTGAGCTTAAGCCACACATACACGGGCCATATTATTATAAGATCAAATATTAAAAAGTTTCTCATATATTTTTTAATACACATTTAGTCAAATTATTTTATTTTGTATCAAAAAGTCTCTTATTCTCTTATCTTTAAAGGTCCGCGCCAGTGGCATGGTAAAGTCTTTTTGGCATAGTGAACGACTTTTTGGTGCAAAATAAAAAGACTTGGACTAAACGTGTATTAAAAAAAGTTCGAGGGACTACTTGGTATATGCCCCATTATTATATTGCACATGTACAAACTTTAACATAACATAATTTTATTTATCAATTATAGTTTTTTTAAACTCGAGCCGAAAGCCCGTTCAAACATAATTTGAGTTAAATACGCATTTTCACTTTATTCGAGTTTGGGTTTGGGAATGGCGATTTCAATTCCACTAATATTAAGTAACCCCAAACAAAGCACACTCGGTCCAAATAATGGATTTATAAAATACTACACGGTATAGTATTTGCAACCTTAACTAGGCTAAAATAAATTGGGTTGTTAATTTATTAATCCTAGTGCCATACAATACTTCCTCTACAGCGAACAAAAAAGAAAAGAAAAGGTATATGCATTAAAATAGTGAAATAGCTATTCTCATACGGTCTATATCTCCTCCGACAACTTTTGAGTAGTAAATGATAATTATACCCTTAAGTTATAAAATTTAAATGTTTAATTTTTTCACCTCCAACTAAAATAATTACATTTGATAAAAAATAAAAAATTATATTTTCAATAAAAAAACTGTTTTTTTTATTAAAAAATTATTTATAAAATGTAAAATCTTATTTATCTTTTTTTTATTAAAAAACTGTTTATAAAACGTAAAATTTGTTTTTTCAAAAACTGTTTTTTTTTTCTATTTTAAAAATATTTTTTTTACTATTTAAAAAAATGATCCGCACCAGCGGTATGTATAGACGGTCTGACCACCTATACATACCACAAGCGGAGACCAACATATTACAAAAAATGATCTGTGCCAGTTGTGTATATAGGTGGTCGGACCGCTTATACATACCGCTATCACAGACCATATTTTTTTTAAATAGTATAAAATTATTTTTAAAATAGTACAAAAAACAGTTTTTAACCAAAAATAAATTTGTAAAAGAAAACACTTTTTTTAAGAAAACAGTTTCTTAGGAAAAACAAATTTTACGTTTTATAGACAATTTTTTTAATTTAAAAAAATAGATAAGATTTTACGTTTTATAAGCAATTTTTATTTTATTTTCTAAAAAAAATATTGAAAATATAATCTTTTGTTTTTATCAAATATATTTATTTTAGTTGAAAGTGAAAAAATAAATATTTGGATTTTATAAATCTAAGAACACAATTGTAATTTACTATCCAAAGAGTGAGGAAAAACATAGAAGCTATGGGAATAGATATTTCCTAAAATATAACAAACACCACTCAAAAATATAAAAATAGACAATTAAAAGCACAATCTCTACTACTTAAAAAGAGGGTAAACCCTTTAAAATGATAATTTGTCCAAAATACCCTCACATATTCATAATTTTCCTTAGTACCCTTCATTTATCTCCACTCTTTCTACCCTATGTGAAAACCTAACGGACACCATATTGAATCGTCACCACTCTCACTCTCTCTAACATATGATCTGATCTCAAAATAGAGACCCAAAATAGAGTAAGTAAATTTTCATGAAAATTTTGACGAGAACCAGAAATCGAGACTCAGGGTCGGAGTTGAGGCTCTAAACGTTTTGACGAGACCCACGTTGTAATTGTACGGCCAGCTTTATATCTTGATAGTTTTTACTCCTTTAGCTAGGATATCACGTGTGTTGTATGTTCTTGATGTGTACAATTATGCCTCCTGTTTTATATTTGGGTATTTTTTAAATAAAAATTAGGGCCATTTTCTTATTTGATTTAGGGACTTTTTTTTATCTTTTTCTGATTTACTACCGAGGATCGAGAGGGAGTTCACAACGAAAGTGTTGAATGAAGATGTTTGATATCAAACCTCATAGACTTGTGTGCTTCTCAAAATTAATTGTCTCAATATTTTATTAATGGATTGCTTCTCTTGAAAAAAGGATTTTAACTATTGTATGTTTCTTATTTTCATAACTGCAATTTAATTTTGTCATCTTTTTATCGTACCCTATTATCAAGAACATAGGAGCTATAGGTTTATACATGTATTATAATTTTGTGAAATATTTTTATGGCTATTAATTAGACCTATGTGCATGTTTTATGCTTATAAAATTATAACCAAACTTTTTAGTAGTTTGAAAGGAAGTGGGTAGAGAGGTTAATTGATTAATAGATCTATAAGTATATTTTATTTGAATTTGGTTCCAAGTGTGTGTAGTTAGTTTGTTCTTCTTTGTTGTATTTTAAATGTGTAATTTATTGCATAATTTTTAATATTGAAAAATTAAAATTTGATTTAGATGTGAGAACAAGTGAGTTTTGAGTAAAAAATATTTTCATATTTTAAAAACTCACACAAAATATGCATTTATTATGACACAAAATATGTATTCATTATAATAGTTAGTTTCTTATATTTCAACGACAAAAAGTTTAGTTTCAAAATGATAATATTAAAAGGGTCAGTCATTTGTTCGTCCTTATGTAGTTTTTAGAGGTGAGAGGTTTGTGTCTATGGCTAAGCATGGGGTTCTTTCTTTATTTTTGTCGGTGTTGGCATCTAAGTTCTTCAGTGTGGGGTTCTTCCTTTAGAGAGAGAAAGTTTGAAGATGGGTCTATAGGTTTAAGTTGCTTCGCCTTTTTTCATGTGTTTTGGTTAACATAATTTATAAGCACACAAAAAACTATGAAGGAAATAATTTTAATTTCAGTCATTTAAATATATATTCTAATTGATACGAGTTCACGTGCAATGCACGTGGGTAGGGCTGTCAACGGATCGGAGTCGGATCGGATTTAGAGAGATCCAGATCCGTGTAATCGGCTCTTCATCGGGTTTGGATCCGAGTTTTCATCGGATCTACAATATTGGATCCAGACATGGATCCGTTCGGGTCTTCGGATCTCGAGTTCGGCTCCGGATCTGGCCAAATATATACATTTATTTTATATTATCCTCCTTCTTTATTTTTTAATCTTAAATTAAAATATTTTGTAATGTATTATAGAATATTATTAGTATAAATAAAACATATAATATTTATATTTATTATATACATAAATTTATATTTTTATATATATTACTTACATGTTATATTGATAAGATATATTTATAAATATATATAAATTTAAAGTATATGTATATATATTTAAAAAATAATAATATACAATTCAGGTTGGGTCTTCGGGTTCGGATCTTGTATAATATCCAGACCCTACCCGTTTAATAAACGGATCTTCGAATATTCGAGTCTCGATTCAAAAAAATATGCTCAGATCCTATTATACGGATCGAGTCCGAATCAAATCCGACTCCTAACTCAACCCATTGACATGCTTACACGTGGGCACACCAAGTACTTCTAAAGGACACACGAACTCAAACTAAAGCAAAAAAAAAAGAATAAAATATGCGTTAGTTTCAAAGTAGACCTTTCATGATACGTGGTTTCAGAGGAGATATAAATAAAGATTTATTTGGAGAATAGATTAAAGGAATATAGAAATAAACAAATCCTATTGGGAGACCCAAGAGGGAGTTGATCATTACAATAATTAAAGTTTACTCTTAATTTTTTTCTTCACTTAAATCATTCTTTTCTTATCCTCCTAATTTCTTTCTTTTAAATCATTCTTTCTTTCTCACCCACCTATCCCCTCTTTCACATCATTAGGTCATTGAAAGCTATAGCAACTGTAACCAAAATGTGCCGTAACTTACTTGCACCACATGACAACTGCAATGTTTTAAAAATAAAAGAAATGAGTGATGCTAACTTTCAAAAAAAAAATTATAAAATTCTTTACAAATTGACATGACAATAAGAGACGGGTAATTAATCTTTATTATACCTTTAATATTATAATATTAAAGGAATTAATAAGACATGAATACTTTTTTTTCCTCTCATTTTGAACATTGTGTTTTTTGAAATAAAAAAGATGAAAAAATTAAGTCTCTTGAAAATTAAAAGATGATAAATTCTGGACTTTATTAATTAATCTGTTGATCTAACACAATCTAAATTTAATTAATATATTTTCATCATTCTCCACTCAAATCACATTATACAATGCTACTAATACTATTACATCTATATAACGTTTTCATTTCTAGAAAAAAGTTAAATAAAAAAGTCTTGACTATCAATTTTTTTTAATGTTGTATTTATAGAAAAAGCTTTAAGTTTTTATCTAAAAAGAACATAAAGTTTTTAAACTAAAAACAAATAAAATATGTGTAATTTTTTTTATATAAAATCTGTACAATTTTTGGAAGTTTTTATTTATAAAAATTAGTTTTTGACTTAAAAAAGGTTTTCAAAATTTCAAATTATTTTTAATATAAATAAAAAAAAAGGTTTTGGCTACAAAAATATTTTTAAAGTTTTATTTATAGAAAAAACTTGAAGTTTGTATTTATAAATGACATGCAGTCTTTTAAACAAAAAACAAATAAAAATATGTAATTTTTTTTATATAAAATACGTACAGTTATTTTGAAGTTTTTATTTATAAAAATAATTTTTATGTACTAAAAACATTTAAAAATAATAGGCAAATTTTATTTATGAAAAAATTAACCTTTTATAATGACTTTAAGATAAGATATTAAATTTATGAAGTATACTAACTTCAGGGCCGGTGCAGAGATTTTAGGGGTCTGATGCGAACTCTTGAATTGGGACCTCATATTTAATAAGAGATTTTTTTATTAATTTATAAATTGTAGAGTTTTTTTAACCGAAAAGATGTCGACTTAATTTTTGAAAGTTGCGACAAGTTTAAATGTTTATCTGTTCAGTTTTCAACAAATTACTTTGGGGATAATCGAAAAATGACGCTATTGTTGATACCAAATTTAGTCTGCGGACATGACCCAATTGAATGAAGACACGTGGCAATCTACGTTGCAACAACAAACACTTTCGAAGAACTCAGACGCTCCGAGAAACCATACTACAACGAGGAACACTACTTCCCCGAGGAACTCAGACGCTCCGAGGATAAATATATATATACATATAAAATTTTGAGGTCCCTAAAATGCATCGAAAATCATGCGCCCGAGGCAACCGCCTCCCCTCAAAATCGGCATTGACTAACTTTTATAATTATTATTATATTTATTTATTATACTGCATCACATGGATTCTATACAAGTAATAATAGTATGAAATTCATTTATGGTGCTATAGTTTAATATATTAGCTTGTAATTATACATTTTTTTCTTGTTTCCAAAAATAATTCTATATATGGAAGAATAGTGTCCACTGAGTTCGTGTATAATATGCTGTAATTTGGATGGTGGCGATATAATATTGGCTATATTAATAGTTTTGGTGGCAGTTTTTCTATTTTGGTGGTATGCAAAGGTTTAAAAAGCACCTTTCCATAATAATAAATAATAGTGACAACTTTTTTAGTGGAATAGTGGTAGAAAGTTTTTTTTTTTTTTTTTTCCCGATAGCATATCATGAGATTTTTTGTCAGCTTATGCGCACTTCGATTAATTTTTATTTTGCGATTCGTAATTTTCGCTGATCAAACATTATTTTGACAATATCAAAAATTAAACTAAAAACTAAATTCAATTCACCCCTAAAATTATCTTAATGACAGCATTATACCACTTAACAAAGTGGGAAGCTGCATCTCATTTTGCAGCTCATTATATCATAATATGGTTTTATTTTTGGGCGAATCATTGAAGGCTTCAATTTGAAGCCCAATCATGTCAGATCAGATCATTATAAAAAAATATATAAAAGATTTATGTTATTTGAACGGTATAGTATTTGCAATCTTAACTAAGCTAATATAAGTTCGGTTGTTAATTTATTAACCCTAGCGCCATACCGTACTTCCACTGCAGCGAAAAAAAATAAACGGGACATATATCAAATAGTCCCTCGGACATTTTTTAATACCCATTTAGTCCAAACTTTTTTATTTTGCCTCAAAAAGTCCTTTGCCACATATTTTGGAGAGGGAGTGCCGCTGGCGCGGACCTCTAAAAATAAGAGAATATTGAGTGCTTGAGGGACTAAATGGGTTAAACTAAAAATATGTGTCCTTTTTAAAAAATATATATTTATAGTAGGGACTATTTAATAATTGACCCAAAAATAAAATAAAAGGCATATGCATTAAAATATAACAAACACCACTCAAAAAAATAAAAATAGACAATTAAAAGCGGAATACTTCTAAAGAACAAATGAACTCAAATTAAAGCAAAATAAGATTAAAATCTGCGATAGTTTCAAAGTAGACATTTCATGATACGTGGTTTCGGAGGAGATATAAATAAAGATTTATTTGGGGAAGAGATTAAGGTCCCGTTTGATTGTCCCAAAATTATAAATTGGCTCATTAGTAAATTGATCTATTTACATATTTACCCATTAATTGTGTTTGGTTTCATTAATGAAATGATTTATTAATTGCCTCATTTTAACTCATGTCTAAAATCTGAAATTGGATCATTTCACAAAAAATATGAAATGCATCCATTTGAAATAAAAGTCACATAAAGTGCATTCTCCCCTCTCTCTTTCCCCCCCTTACCCCCTCCCCCTCCCCCTCCCCCTCCCCAGGGACGAAGCCAGCTACTTTTGGAGGGGGCCATGGCCCCCCTTAACTTTTAAAATATTTTAGATAATGACCCCTTAATTTTTTCATAGTACAAAATTTAGTCATTTTATTCACAAATTTTACCAATACAATGTGTATTGGCCCACCTTAAGGTCGATTTCTGGCTTCGCCACTGCCCCTCCCCCTCTCTTAATTAATTTTTATCTTTTTTTCTTATAGAACCTTAACATCAATTTCAGATTACCAAACATTACGTAAAAATGGATTTAAACTTATTTCAAATCCACTCACTCACAATGAACCAATTTACATAATCAAATAATTTGCGCAACCAAACAGGACCTAAAGGTATATAAAAATAAGCAAATCCTATTGGGGAGACCCGAGAGGGAGTTGATCATTACAATAATTAAAGTTTACTCTTAATTTTTTTCTTCACTTAAACCTTTCTTTTCTCATTCATCCTCTTAATTTCTTTCTTTTAACCACTCTTTCTTTCTAACCCATCCATCCCCCAATCACCCTACCCACATCATTGGGTCTTTGAGAGCTATAGCAACTGTAGCCAAAATGTACCATAATTTACTTGCACCACATGACAACTACAATGTTTCAAAATGAAAAGAAATGAGTGATGCCAACTTTAAAAAAAAAAAATGATTTGCTTTACAAATTGGCATTACAATAAGAGATGGCTAAATAATATTTATCTTTATTAATTGAATCGATATTCTGTTGATACTTACTATTTTTTCTCTTTAAATCAGAAGTCTCTTAAAAACTAAAAATAACATAAATTTTTTAAACTAAAAACAAATAAAAATATGTGTAATTTTTTTTTATATAAAATATATACAGTTTTTGAAGTTTTTATTTACAAAAAATAATTTTTGAGTTAAAAAAACTTTTCAAAATTTCAAAATTATTTTTAATATAAATAAAAGAAGTTTTTGGTTATAAAATATTTTTAACGTTTTTTTTGTAGAAAAAAACTTGAAGTTTGTATCTATAAATGACATACAATCTATTAAACTAAAAACAAATAAAAATATGTATAATTTTGTTTATATAAAATACTTAAACATTTTTTATTTATAAAAAACAATTTCTATGTAATAAAAATATTTAAAAATAGTAAACAAATTTTATTTATGAAAAAATTAACTTTTTATAATGAATTTAAGATAAAATATTAATTTGATGATATATTTTAATTTTTATAATTATTATTATATTTATTTATTATATATTATCCGTACATCACATGAATTCTATGCTAGTAATAATAGTATGGAATTCATTTATGGTGCTATAATTTATTATATTAGCTTGTAATTATACATATTTTTCCTGTTTCTAAAAATAATCCTATATATGGAAGAATAGTGTCCATTGAGAATTTGAGTTCGTATATTTCGAAGATATGCTGTAATTTCTGTGGAGATATAGTAAAAAGTAATATTTAGCTATATTATTGGTTTTGATGGCATTATTTCTATTTGGTGGTATGCAAAGGTTTAAAAAGTACCTTTCCATAATAATAATAGTGACAGCTTTTTGGGTGGAATAGTGGTAGAAAGGGTTGGGAAACTGGTAAGCTGCATCTCATTTTGTGGCTCATTAATATTATATCATAATGTGGTTTTATTTTTGGGTGAATCATTGAATCCCAATCATATCATATCTGATCGTTATAAAATAAAGGATAATATTAGAATTATTTCTTTTTATTATCTCTTTTGTTATTTTATATTTTAAAGTATTGTATGGATTTTGTGAGAACATAAAAAATAAAGTAAAATATAACATTTTTATATCGGAGGTACCCAAAAGGGTAGCGCTAGTGTTACTCTAAATAAATAGAGTAGCACTAGGGAGACCCAGAAAAAAAATTCACTTCGTAAACCCAGTGCATAAGACAAAAATAGGTACAAGTTTTTAATGCCCATTTTGATGCCCTGGCGGGATCCACAATAATAAGGTATAAGCTTTTAATGCACTGAATTTACGAAATGGGGTTTTTTCTGGGTCTCCCTAGATTGATTCAAATAAATAGGATTCTCTTTTCCCACTCCATCAAATATTTCTCTCACTTCATTTTTCTGTTTAAATACCAAAATATTCTTAAATCCATTAATTCTTTTTCATTCATTCAAAATTTACATTTATAGTCAAAACATATATTCACTTTTTTATCTCACCTAAAATAAGTATTTTATTTATTTATTAACAAAGTTTTATTTATATTAAAAATTATTTGAATTATAAAAAACTGTCTATTATAAAACACTATTTTTGTTTTAAATTATAAAAAAAATGTTTTATCTTTTTATAACTATTTTAAAAAATAAAAAAATCATTTATACTGTCTTAAAAACATTACCTGCTGTTTTAAAAAAACATCATTTCCATAATTTTAAAAACATTTTTTTTACAAAAATAAAATATTTTAGCTATTAAAAATTTCTTTATATCTATTAGATAACAATGTTAATTTTTTATTAAACAATTTTAACTAAAATGTTTAGTTTATTTTTATATAAAAGTGTTGGAAATTAATTTTAAGTGTCGAAATTAATTATTTAATTTTAATTATATTAAATTCCGAATTTATGAATTTCCCAATTATGTGGTCTTGATAAATATCATATAATTAATTAGGAACGTGATAAATACGAATATTAGAAGATTTGGTCAATCTTATTTGTTAGTCACATGATGGTTAGTGGCATTAGTGGGAGACTTGAAATAGAGTTCCACCTTGACTAGGATTCCGGCCATTTTCCCCTTATAAATAGAGAAGCCCTACATCATCTGGGGTTATCTCATAACACACTATTTCTGAAGTGGGAGAGAAATTCCGAGATTCCAATTGAGTGTAATTTTTCATGTTTAGGAGATTGAAGGAGCAATTAATCAAGATTGATCAATGCATTGGACTAAGGTAAGTCTTATTTTCTATTTTTTAGACGTATTTTGTGAAAACATGAAGATCCAAGATCCTTTTAGTAAGAACAATTGTATGTTAAAGTTTAATCGTATTAATGTGTTCGTGATTAATATTAGTTGTTCTTAAGAATGTTTTTACATGTGGTATCAGCGCTAAAGTTTAAGATCTCATGATTTTCCTTATTGATGTTCGTCTATAATGAAATATGTACCTGAGACTTTCTGCGATATATTTATTTATGTCATTAAATCTGCTTATGCGTGAGATTTTTCGCGACGTTTTAATTTATGTCATTGAATCTGCTCTTAAAGTATGTCTGAGACTTTTTGTGACGTTTTTCTTCTGTCGCCAATACTCACTGGTTAGAATGAAAGGTCAAAACTTACTCGGAATTTTACGAAACGGACATGGTCGACTGAAAACGTCGAAATAAACAAAACCTATTGTTTACAATGGACACCACCCTACTTTTGCGTTTTTGCCATTTTTGATAATAATGTTGACGTCAATATCTCACTCCAGAAAATTGATTTTTGAATTTCGCAAATTGTTTTGAGATCCTGTAGTAATTATCTATATCCCTGTGGTGCTAACTCAAATTTTTTATTTTTGGCAAAAATTACGATTTTTCCCAAATATTATGTATTTTTTTCACCACGGTGGCTGTTTTTAATGTTCATGGTTGTTCTAATATTCATGTTATATATTATTTGGTATTGATGAAAAGGTTCAATATAAAATTTTGAATATTAGATGTATGATTATGTGTCTGACAATAACATTTCGATATATTAGGTTATTGTGCATAATCTCTATTTGGTAGCCCAAAGGTCCTAATGTAATTATATATTAATGTTTCGACAATAATATTTATATGATGTTGGATGGGGAAGACATGAAAGTGTCTTAATCTATAATTATAAATATTAGATTATTGTGTTTGCATCTATATTTGGACCATTAATTATACATTAAGTTTTGAGTATAATATTTTTGGGGGCGTCGATCTTACATAAAAAATGTTTGACTTCCAGAAAAAATATTTTTGAATTCCGTCGAATATTAGAGATTCTGGAGTAATTTTCTACAGTTCAATGATGCTAACTTTTTTTATTTTTGGAAAAATTTAAGTTTTTCCATATTTCATGTATGTTTTATCTAGAACTGTGATAAAACCTTGCTCTAATGATCCTTTTTTAGTTGAATATTCGTGCCAAACACAGGCCAACATATTTCATATGGTAGGATATTAGACTTACGTTATTGTTAATATTCATATTTTGACGAGTCTCGTGCCAAACACGGACCAATGATTCATATTGTTGAATATTATGATATTCGTGTTTTAATGAGTCTCGTGCCAAACACAGGTCAACGATTCATGTAGTTGAAAATCAAAATTATTGTTTATTCTAAGGCTAGTACTCCCATTAAGTTGAATTAAATGCCAAACACATGCTACAATTCATATGTGCAGATACTAGATTTATTCATTGCATACATGCATATTTAAATGCATGACTTGCAAATTTTGAGACTCATAAGTAGGTATTCATTCAGTTTAATCAAATGCCAAATACAGGCTAAGATTACATGTGAAGATATTATACTTGTAGTCATTTCAGATTATCCTAATGTTTGTTATAAGGTTAAATTGAAGCGCAACACATGCTGAAATTTGAATCAAATAAACATTGGAATTTTTGTAAATGTTAAATAATTGGCATAAATGTTAAAAAGTCATATTTACATATGCCACTGGTATGATAATTGTGATTATAACCGTATTTTGCATTAGTATGACCATGAATGATTTGAGTCAATATTTCTTATTTGTTACTCATACATAAGTGATGAAGCGAAAGTAAATGATTTATGTCTTCCATTTACTATTATTTGTGCAGTATCTCATGTAAACTCATTTCTCTATTTGATTTTCACATTATGTCTAATTTTTCGTGAATTTCAAATTAAGGAATATTCAATAATATAATTATTCATGTATTACGGGTATTTGAACATGTATGCGTATCTCTAATATATAATATAAGGTTTGGTGTTCATTAAAGTGTTCCATTCCAGAAGATATAAATATTGGACTATTGCATTAATATCATGCATATTTTGGTTGCATATAGGTCCATGTATGATATTGAATGCTAGGATGATGATACTTTATGATGTTGCATACATATTATTGTTTATTCATTTATTGTGATTACAATAATTGAAAAAAAAATGTAAGTGGTGATATATATTTTGGGAAGGTAATAATGGTCGCCAAACACAGATGCCATAGTTTCTTTCACTATCATATCACCATTTAAGTTTATGAAAGCCATAAACATGAATAATTTAGTTTGTTGATCATGCGATATTTAATGAAAATAAGTGAAAATTTATTAACTTGTGTATGTAAGTCTTTACGTAATGTAATATTCATATTATGAAATGTTTGGTAGTCACTACAGTGACCCAACTAGAATGGAAATGAATATTAAATGTAAAGATGATGGTAGTAGTAACTCATGTTGCTTATAATTGTAAAGATATTAATGGGGCATATTGAGTTTATTTCTTCAAGCAAGGTTATTCCTTACAGGGAATCGATTTTGAGTGATTGAATGAATATCATAGATCACATACATTATTATAGTATGTGAAAATAAGTTGTACACAAATATCGTGTACAATATAATGAAATAACATTATACCCAATAAAGTAATTGACAAGCATCATATAATCGATATTTCACGCTTACTACTGAAGAAAACTCACGATTATGCACTCAATTTATTATCATGTAATCTATGTGTGTGTTGTTAAATCAAAGCATTAATAAAGTGATCAATTTATCTCATTATCTTATCACATATTATTGTATCCCATTTTGTTTCTCTAAAAATGTCATATTTAATTTGGTTAAACAAATTAAGTTTGTTTACATGTTGCACACTCGGACTAATAATGATAAAGATAATATGTATCTTTTATGATTTGAAATGAGTTTTTCATCTTAGTAGAGATTGCAAGTTATACTTATTGTGTTATAGAAAGTATTTACTTTTGATGCAAGGATTTCTTACAAAACAAACTAGAAATGCTGATAAGATTCTTTTTCTTTTGTTCTTGGGAAATCAAATCGCCATTTGTTTTCATAAACCCTCAATTTTTTTGGAAAATATTTGTCTAGATTTGATCGTGAGGGATATGTTCAAAAGAATCTTTTGATGTATATTTTTTTCAAGGGTTATGGTATTCCTTTTGATGTTTTGTACAAAATAAAGTTTGGACATAGTTCTTTAAAGATTTTTTTGATCCCGCATCATAATCGTAGCGTTATTGATGAAATTCTTTTAATCTTGTGCCAAATTAAATCTAGACTCCTTTTCATAATTTTCGTAGATAATATTTTTGTAATGTCTCTTACAAATTTTGATAGTCGAGTTGTGCTCTTAAGGTATTACGATGTCTAATATAAGGATGACCTATGTGGACCAAGTGGGAGATTATGAGAAACTTCCCTTAAAGTGGACCTACATAGATCATATAATTGTCATTGACACGTATTTATTGCATTAAAGTCAAATTCATTATGAAAGGTGAAATTAGTGGTAGAAGAAAATCATGAAATATGGTTATAAAGGAAGGTAGGGTACTTATCCCATTAATGATAACCTTCTTGAATAGTTGTTCTTTTAGTTGTTAGATTGTCTAAATAACAAAGAACAAATAAATGATCAACCACTAAATGATAGTATTGTCACCGTGAGAGAAATGTAGATAAAATCATAAGGATTAGTATTAAAAAGATCCTAAATGATTATGTGGTGTATCGGCATGAATATGAATTTGGCGTAGGGATAAATAATGACATGGTTTTATTTTCAAAAGTCATAAGAAGTGAAACTAATAGACTACAACTAAGTTTAAAATCTCGTTGAATTACATAATTGATGCACTAAAGTTGGATATGAGAGGGTCATCAAGACCAAACGCGACACTAACGGTAGTTAAACGAGATAAAGCTAAATTGTAGTAAAATATTTCACCATTAATGAAGAAAAGGTTATAAATGAACCTTCTCAATTATATGTAAGGACATGGAATTCTTTTGACATTAGTAGCTCATTATGATTGAGAGTTACATGAAGTGGATATGAAAATTACTTTTTGGAGTCTTATAAACCATGCGTATATATTTAGGAGATCATTTTATAAACATAAGTTTCCCACATGACGTATTTTAAGAAATAATATCATTATTTTTTTTAATCGTTGTATATTTGTATACACTTTAAGATCAGTGAGAGTAAGTTTATATATTTTCTCTATATACAAGCACGGATTTAGAAAGTAGAGATTCAAAATAATTTTATGGGTTTAAAAGTTGTGTATGAAGTAATGAGATACTTAAAGGACTATATGCTCACATTTATGATGTATGTGTTCATTTAAATCTGAACAATTATTGTGACTCGGATTTACTAGTTGTACGGATGGTATGAAGTTCAATCTTGCTTAAGTATATTTGTTTTGGTTTATTAACCAATATAATGAAAGAGTGCAACACAATCCATCTATTAACTATTGTGAAAGTTGAGTTTATAGCATGCTTGATGCTACAACTTATGTATTTTGGCAGCGTGACTTCATTTCGAAAACTTGGAGTTGTCGACACTATTATCAAGCCGCTGAAATATTATGATAATGTCGTTGCAATCTTCTTTATGAAGAAATGTTAGGTATTCCTAAAGTAACTAAGTATGTTGAATGAAATACCTATCAGTGAAAGAAGAAATTCAAAAACAAAGAGTAGCAGATCCTTTTATGAAAGGATATCTCAAAAGATCTTATGGAACGTGTCAAAGAGATGGGTCCCAATTAGTAAAATTATGATTGCTATTTGGCTTAGTTGTTTGACACTATTACTTGAATTCAATAAAAGTGTTTCTGATTTCAATTATTTCTGTCTTTTGTGAATGCATGCATATGATTATGAATTATTGTTGACATAAATAGTCCTTATTCAAAAGGACACAATGAGGCCATTATGATACTCAATATTAAAGGCTTAGTTGAATGAAACATTGGTGTTGTAGTACATGGAATGAACCATGCTCTTGAATAGAAGCTTTTGTCTCAATAATCAAGTCTTGGCGCGAGTCCTCCAGTAACTTATTTTTCGTTCACTCCCTTCTGCACTAACTGGTTCCCTTGTGCAAGCGACGCTTTAAAACATAGAGTGAGGTTAGGTAGGATTTGTTGAAGCGCTATTTGAATTACAATGCTTGCACCTCAATGTGGCATATGTTGAATTTTGTTTTGTTTGGATTCAATGTTGGTTTGGGTGGCTCTCAAACAGAACGCATTTAACTTGTTTAATGAGCGCGTCCCTTTTCAGGAGGTAAAGAAATGAAGTTTTTCATCAAATTTGGTGGAGATGATCTCTAGGCCATCTTCACCAAAATATATCAAAAAAAAAAAAAATGGTACCTAATTTAATTACGAGGATTATTAAGACCAAGTGGGAGACTGTTGGAAATTAATTTAAAGTGTCGAAATTAATTATTTAATTTCAATTATATTAAATTACGAATTTATGAATTTTCCAATTATGTGGTCTTGATAAATATCAGATAATTAATTAGGAACGTGATAAATACAAATATTAGAAGATTGGGTCAATCTAATCTGTTAGTTACATGATGGTTAGTGACATTAGTGGGATACTTGAAATAGAGTCACACCTTGACTAGGATCCCGACCCTCTTCCCCTTATAAATAGAGGAGTCCGACAGCATCTGAGATTATTTCATAACACACTATTTCTGAGGTGGTAGAGAAATTCCGAGATTCCAATTGAGTGTAATTTTCCATGTTTAGGAGATTGATGGAGCAATTAATCAAGATTGATCAATGCATTGGACTAAGGTAAGTCTTATTTTCTATTTTTTAGACGTATTTTGTGAAAACATGAAGATCCAAGATCATTTTATTAAGAACAATTGTATGTTAAAGGTTAATCATATTAATGTGTTCGTGATTAATATTAGGTGTTCATAAGAATGTTTTTACAAAAGACCTATTTTTCACAGCTAAAAAGTTTATTTTTGTAAAAAAATATTTTTTAAATAATCCAAACAGTTTTTAATATATAGAAAACTTCTTTAATAAATAAAAAAATATTTTTATAATATTAATATTTATTTACGTATATTTTAAATAATTTATACAACAACAATGTTTTATTAAAAACTGTTTTTTTGTTATAAAAGTAACTTTTATTGACTATATAAAAAAAGTGTTTTATTTAAAATTGTCAATAAAAAGCTGTTTTTTTTATTTAAACCGTTTTAACTATTTTTTAGAAAACATTTGTTAAATAAAAGTATTGTGGTGGAAGTTTGGGATGGAGTGGGAGTAGATGGATCATAGTATTTAGACGGTGCATAAATAATACATGTTTGTGGTGGATCAAAGTTTCATCATTATATATAAAAGAAAGTTTTTTAACAGCTAGAACATTTATTTTTTGAAAAACAACAGATAATGTTTTTAAGACATTGGAAATGATTGTTTTATTTTTAAAAATAGTTATAAAAAGTTAAAACATTTTTTTATATAATTTAAAAAACTGTTTTTTATAATAAACATAATTTTTAATATAAATAAATCTTTGTTAATAAATAAATAAAATGTTTGTTTTAGGTGGGATGAGAAAGTGGATATAAGTTTTGGATATAAATGTGAATTTTGAATGAATGAAAAAGAATAAATGAATTTAAGGGTGTTTTGGTCTTTGAACATGAAAATGAAGTGGGAAAAGTGTTTGGTGGAGTGAGAATAGAGGAATCCAAAAAATATCAAAGATTTATGTTAGTAATTGTGTGTTTGATTGTAATAACATGTCTTGATTTTTTTAAAATGTTTAAAGTACAGATTTGGGGAAGGTTTTATTCACTCTGATCAAACACATCCCCCGTTGTAAAATAAAATAAAAATTGGAAGATTCCATACCTTTCAATTTTTTGATTACACCAATTAACTTGAATTTTATTTTTCACTCACCTGCCTCTACAACATGTTACAACATCAAGCTTATATCTTCCAACTTTTATTTAATACCCCCTCGATACCTTAGTGCCCTAATCCGTCCTATAAGGCCAACGTTCCCGCCCTTAAATCGCGGATTGATAAATCCGTTGCCAATTCGGCGTGAATGCGCGACTTTACAAAGTCAAAGGCGCGAATTCATATGGTCAAACACGGACTAAAGAAAATTTGAACTAGTTTTGCTTTTGCTCCCCTTTTAAAAAATCGGGCCAGAATGCAAGAGAGTCCAGAATTTTATCTAGACAAGTGCATTGGCCCAACAAGAGTTAACCCTTATTTATATACTCAAGTCATGAGCCTTTACATCCCATCTTCCGATGTGGGATTTCATGTTTAGCCTAAACATTTACTATATGTTATAACTTATAAGCCTTGGTAGTTGCGTGTAATGTTTGTACATTAGTATCGAGTAGGTTTTCGAATATCTAGTTTTATATTTGAGTTTTATCTCTCAATGCAACTTATTTTCTCAACACAAAAATAACTCAAAAGAGCAATGACTAATGGGGACGGGCTCCTCTGCAGGATCCAAAATGAGGGATCCCGTGCGAGATCTTTCTTAGAAAAAAAAATTAATTTTTATTTTTTTTGTGGAGGTTATAAACATTTCAATGTATCTTTATAAAAAAAAATCAGCTCAAAATAGCATTTTTTTGTATTCTAAAAAAAACGGGTTAATATTTAACAGTATTTTAATCAACTTAATCACTGTAAAAAATTGACCTATTTTTTTAAAATACAAAAAATGTTATTTTGAACTGCTTTTTTTATAAAGGTATCCTGAAATGTTTATAATCCATACAAAAAAAAAATTTTAAAAAAAATATTTTTAAAAAAAAAAATCCCGCACAGGAGTCCCTTGTTTGGGCTCGTGCAGAGGGACCTCTCTCATGACTAATGTACAAACAACTCGATATCCTCCAAAGCAACTTAAATATCTCAGTACCAATTGCTAAATTTCCTATGGTCTCTTCACAAAAACCTTTATCAATGGTGGATAAGCAAAGATTTGACAAGGTTCTTGGATTTTAAAAAAATAATGATTCATTTTTTTTTACTTTGGTAATAGTATGAAATTTCTTAGGTGTCTTTAGCCGCCACTATTCTAAAATATTATGTATGCAGCTGTCACGAATGTATTTACCTTTAAACATGTGGAGGCAGTCGCACCATCTGTCTTTTGGCCTTTATATATTGTTTAATCGTTATTGTAAGGACTTGTGCAATTTTATCAAAGTAATTATTTCTTTTCAATGTTATATAAAAAAAAGAGTAGTGCTACACTACCGGCGCTTAGTGCACACTAAGTATCCTTTTATTGAGTTGGACAACGTTATCATTCGAAACATGCTTCCAAACATTATCCGTCTATTATAACTTGGAAATAAAAAGTTAAAAAAAAATTATTTTAATTAATTTTTTTTTTCAAAGTTGGAAGAATTATTTTTTTCAAAATAAAAGTTAAAATTCCAATATATATATATATGTTTTTAAATCCGAGTTTAAAAAAAGGGATAAAAAAACTTTTTTTTCCATTTTAATTTCATAACACCCAGTTTATTGTTTTTAGTTCAGGGACAAAAAGAAACAAATTAAAAATTATATAGGAAAGAATAAAAAAACATGTCCCTCATTGTAGGCGCATAAAAAACTTGTTTGTTACTTAAAAAAAATCTATTTTTTTTATTAAAAAACTGCATATGTTTTTTTCAACTTTATATGTTTTAAAAAATAATTGTACAATAATGAATGTGTCCAAGTACGATAATGAATGTGTCCAAATAAATTTAGACATCAACATATTTGTAATTTTAGACTAATCATGTATTAATATTTATTTAAGGGACTAAGTATTTTTTTAATTGTACGATAATGAATGTGTTAAAAAATAATTATTGTTTAATGAATGTGTTTAAGGAACTAAAAAATAATTGTATAATAATGACAGTGTTAAAAAATATTTTTATTGAAAATACAGATTTTTAGTTTTTATTGAAACAGATTTTTAGTTAATTGAAAATACATATTTATACTACTTTTTTGAAAAAAACTATTTCAAAAAATAAAAGTTAGTTTAATATAAAAAAATACTTTTTTTTTTACATTTTAAAACATTTTTTAGAAATAAAAAAATTGTTTTAAATGTTGTAACAAAATATTAAGTTTAAAAATAAGGGGTGCCGCTGGCGCGGACCTTTAAAAATAAGTGAATATTGGATAAATGGGTGTTTGAGGGACTAAATGAGTTAAAAATAATTATAAAAAAAGGCAAAAGAATAATACTAGACAACCCGAGAGATAGTGTCAGGCTAATTAAAAAAAATAAGTTTAAAAATAATGGGTGCCCCTAGCTCGGACCTGTAAAAATAAGCGAATATTGAGTAAATGGGTGTTTAAGGGATTAAATGAGTTAAAAGTAATTTTTTAAAAACAGAAAAACAAACTAACTAAAAAACAAAAAAAATTATTCTAATATTTTTTTTTTTATTATTTTATCTCATTTCACATCATCTTAGCATTTTTTTTAAAGCAAATATTGTGCTTTCTTGCTTTGAATTTGTTGTCCACCTAAGCACCATGTATTAAGTATGTACTTAGGACCGGGTAGAGCAACATTATCCTAAAAAAAATTCTTCCATAATTGCATCTTCCTTGTTTAGTGGAGTTCATGGCAGTCAATTATCAGCTTTGAGTAGGGGTGTGTTTCAGATGGATCATATCGGAATAGGAGTATTCGAAAAAAATTCTAAAATTTTCGAAATTTTAAAATCCTTTCCAATTCGGGAAAAATAAAAATCGGAATATAATTTTTTTTCCTATTCGGCGGATTCGAAAATTTCATTATTTGTAAAAAATTCGGAATAATCGGAATTATCAATTATAATATTTTCGAAAAATGTCGAAAATGTTATTTTTGAAAAGGATATTTTTAAAATAAAAATAAAAATCAAACACTTCACTTTACATCACCTATGTAATAAACTACGACGCTATGTGACTGACAAGACTATGCATCTCATACCATTTTGGAAATGCAATAAACTACAAAGCTATGTATCTCATACCATTTTATAGAAAGATCAATCACGGCTTAACTACGATACTAAGAAACTACAAAGTTATGTGAATGGAAAAAAAACTAATGTTTACCTACTTAAAAAAAGGAAATGCAACAAAGGTTAACAACTGTCACAGAACCTCTACATCAGTTTTTCAGATACAAAAAATAAACAAAAGAAAGATGAGGGAAACTTAATATAAATCATTCTTGCAATCTAAATTTGCATTACAATTGAATATAATTTCAGATGTTGTCTTTCAATTTAGGATTAGTGTGATGTAGAAGGTTAATATATATGGGTATATGTGGTGACAATTATTATGCAACACAAATAGATAAGAGAAAGGCAATCACCAAACAAGAGTAAGGAATACAAAATGACAATCACACAACAAAGGATGTACGTGGTTCGGTAAAGAAGTTCCTACGTCCACGGTGATGCAGTCAATGTAATTTCTATATACCCCGGAGAGTGGTTACAGAGAATACAACTTGTCCTTTGCCCCGGACTTAGGGTTTAATACATACATGTTCATTTTAGTAAGTGGGGGAGTTGGACTCCCCCACGTCTTCCATCTATCCCTTGAACCTCCCTTAATGAGAACGTGGGAAGAGAATGGATCATAATCAAAATAAGAGATGGGGGGTCTAGACTTTGGGCCGTCAAAATTGGGCTACTCGTCTAGGCCCATCATCTTAATTTCAGGTACCCACAATTGCCCCCAAGTTTATTGGGCCATGTTTTGGGGCTCAATAAATTTAAATGATTTGCCATAATGGCTGCTTCGTATCTCGTGCAACTCTTCAAAATTTGAAGAACTGATTTTGGCGGCATCCGCTTCGAGGTCTGTGCGTTATGATTAGCAACACTTAAAGGTTTTCTAGAACAGTTACTTTTCGTCCGTCGTTTCAACCTTCCCAGCATTCTTCCCTTCCCTGTGAGCTCTAGCGATTCGTACTTTCTTCTCTCAGTCTCCATTCTCATTGCTTCCCTATTATTCGGGCTCGTGCTTCTTCATCGTTCGAGTCGAACTTCCATCTTGTAAGTCTCCTGTGCATTTTCTTCGTACTTTCTCTTTGAATTTGTAGTTTTCTAGGGTTTTCCAATGGCGAAGATTGGGAATAGGTCGGTCTCTGAATTTAGGAAGTTTTATAACATCCCAGAGTGGGTAGATATTGAGTGCTGCGCTTCCCCCTAGAAACGTTAGAGAGATAGAGGATGCCCATTGGCTCCATGTTTTGTTACTTTCCCAAGGGGGACTCACTTTTCCTCCTAATGATCTGTTCTTGCACTTCTTTGGCTATTTTAATATTGTTCCTGCACAGTGCTCGCCCAATGTATGGAAGATAATTAATGGCATCCATAGAATAAATCAATTATATGGTACCAAGTTAGGGCTTGCTGAGGTCTGCTTTTGCTATTCTTTTTCTCGAACTAGTTCTGGTGTCCTTTACCTCAAAGCCATGAGTCCTGATAGGGTATTGGTAGTAAACCTACCTGATTCCCATAAGGACTATTGGCAAGAGGGCTTTTTTGCTAAAAATTAGCAGTTTTCTCCCCAGTTTGAAGGGTCGAGGTCTGATAGGTTCTTTGTTCCCTTTTATGGGGAAGAATACATAGGTAGACTTTGCTCTGCTCTTTTAATTTTTGTTGACTTGTGATCTTTTTAACTTTTCTCTGTTTTGTCTTCAGCGAAGTCGAAGAATTTGGAACCTGCTCTCAGCGAGGTTCGTATCTCCGAATTGGTAAAGGCGTGGAATATCAAGGAGCCTTTAGCTGACGGAGAGCATCCTCGGTCTGCTGCTTTTCTGCTCGAATACAAGAACATTGGCTCCAGTTTTATAGCAAGGCCGGTGGACAGTATCCCTGAGTTTGATACTTCTGAAAAGACTGCTACGAATCCTATCCAGTTGGACGAGGAGGAGAACAGCTCTGAAAGCGATATCACGGGTGGTAATGGAGGTAATTTGGGTGAAGGAAGATCCAGTAGTAGCAGTTCCTCTGAGTGTGGGGAAGTTTCTGAGGTTCGAGGGTCGTTGAGCACATCTAGCAGTTCGAGCGAGGAGATGGCTCCTCCAAGGAAGAACTTAATTCGGGATGATGATGATGAAGATCATGTGCTCCTCGCCCAGAGGTCGAAGAAATAGAAGTCTAGCTCTGGGGCCGTGGCTACTAGTTCTCGGTCTTCTGCTCTGGAGCAGGAGAAAAAGAGGAAAGAAGAAGAGCAAGTAAGGGAGAGAGAGAAAAAAATGAGGAGGAGAGGAAGAAGGTGGAGGAGAAGAAGAGGATAGAGGAAAGGAGAAGCATGGAGAGGGAGAAGGAGGAAGAGAGGAGGAAGATGGAGGTTAGGACGAAGGTTGGGCAAGCCTTAGTCCCGGTGTCTGCCCTGCCTGAGGGGGCTTCAGTTATAATTTCTCCTCAGTTGGCCCCCGCGCTGCTCGAGAGAGCAGTTCTTCCTGCTGATCGCCAAAGGGCGTTGGGGTTTGATCAACTGGCCCTACAGGCTAGCCAGAGGCTAGATTTGGTAAGACTATTCCCTTTTCCCCAATTTTTTAATGAATACCATTATTTCCTTATTCTAATATTTACTTCTTCCTACAATTTGTGACTGACTTCGCTGTGCTCTATCATTCTCGCGATGAGCTGGTGAAGAAAAATGGTGAACTGAACAGAGAGAATACTGCCTTGAGGTTGAAGGGTACATAGCTCAAAGTTGGTTTCAAAGCCGTTGATGCTGCTCGGATATCATCTGATCTGGCTCTTGCTACAACCAACCGGGAGAAGGACGCGATAGTTAAAGAGCTGAAAGAGCTGCGAGAAGCCTACGACTTGGTTTGCTCGAGCAAGCTGGCTGTCACAGAGGAGAACAAGGTTCTGACCGAGCAGTTAAAGGAGAAGGATTCCCAGGCAGCCACAATCAAGGAGGATTCATACAACTTTGGGTGAATTGCTGCATATGAAAATGCTGAGGTTCATATAGGCTACATCAGCCGTCTGAACTTCAAGAAGGGTTGGAACAAGGCCCTCTTAGCTGCTGGGGTTGATATCGACTCTCCTCTGTTCGACGAGCATGACCCGGGTCCGAAGCCGACTGTGGATGAAAAGGCTCCTGCCCCTGCTCTTGAGGGTGTTGATCCTGTCTCCCAATCCCTCGTTGTGGCGACAGAGGTTACCCCTGCTGAAGGCGGTGCTCCCGCTGATGCTGATAAAGGGAAGCAGCCATCGACCTATGAGCAACCTGAGGTTGCTAACTAGTTGTCTTCTAGGATTACTTTGTGTTTTCGCTTTTTTCTGTCTGTAAATTTTATTTTTGCTTCTCGATGTACTTTTAATCCTTATCAATGAAAAGGTTTCTTTTTCCCAGTGCACTGATTCTGTCTTTCTTTTCGATGCCTTCTTATGTCTTATAGTTGGTTGATGTAGAAGAGTATATTACTGCCACATCTCAATTGGGTAGGACCCTTGGCCCTAATGCGAGTCCTCAGGTTCGCCAGGCCTTTGTTAAGCTTTGCAAATCCTTTAGGTCTAGGAATCAAAAGTATAAGGATCAGTCTGAGCTTATGGCCAAGTTGAAGGACGGGCTCCAGGAGATGGAAGAGGTTGGTGCTTCAGTGTAAGAAGAGGTGAATGCGTTGAGAGCAAAGCTTCTCGATGCTTTCGAGATCAACCAGGTTAACGTACGTGCTCGCGTTCAAATGATAAACTTATATATTAAACACCTTTTAACCCAAACAAACCCTAAACATGCAACAATATGTGATTGAATACGATAATGAACAAAGCAAGAACATTCAAACACATGCTTGTGAGGAAAAATCCCCCAAAGGGGCAAAACCATTTATTTTCATTATAATATTGTAGGCTGTACAATTTCGGATTACAATGAAAATACAAGTGATTAAGAATTACCCTCAGGTGTCGGATTCTGTAGTCGGCGGCTGGAAATATCCCTTTCTAGGAGGGCTACAATGAAGAAGAGAAACGACTTCTCCACAAGTTTGTCGGCTGGAATTTTCCCTTTCCAGGAGGGCTGCAATGAAGAAGAGAATGGCTTCTCCACAAGGGTTGAACAAACTCAAAGTTGTGTTATTGGGTTACCAAAAAGATTCACAAAGGATTTGTAAATTGTGTGAATCAAAAACCTAGAGTCTTGGGCTCAATAGGTGAAGACTTAGAGCATTTAGGACTCTGAAAATCGTCTTGAAAAGTCTTAGAAAACCACTTCCCGTAGTGGGATTAAATAAGAATTCTCGGGCCTTAAAAATCTGAACACGATTTGAACACGATCTGTTTAAGTTTATCCCAGGCGGACCGATCTGGGTCTGAGGCGGATCGGTCCGATTGATCGGATCGGTTCTTTTATTCTGAGGCGGATCGGTCCGTTGATGATCGGATCGGTTCTTTTCCAGGCTTCATCGGTTCGCTTGCGGTTCGGGGTATACTGGATCTGCATCAAACGGATCGGTCCGGTTGAGGGCGGACCGGTCCGGTCTGTCAGACTTGATTCCTCTTCTTCTTTTGATATTCGGATCCGTTGATGAATGTATGAATCTTGAATTTCTTCAACGGTGTAACGGCGTGCGACATAATAAATTGTTAATGGACAAAAATGTCCTTACAAATCTCCCCCTATGTCTATGCCGGTACATACATAAAAATAAAACATCCGAATTATCAAACAACTAAAAATGCCTATACAAATCTACCCTTCCATGAACCCAAAACTGAAAAAGGTACAAATGAATAGTCTTCATCGTTTGTTCTTCAAATCTTCAGGAATCTCAAATCTTTTCTCATCAGGGTGTGTAATCCAATGATAATCCATGTAGTACCTACACACATGAGAAAAAGCAAAATACCAAGTGATATATCGAGTTTGAAATGAGATAAACATATATATCAATTTATGAGCAAACTCTCAAACTTTCAAAACTCCCCCATAATAAGATAATTCTTTCTCCCCCTTTTTATGATGTCCCCAAATAGACAAATAAGAAGAATGAATCAATCAAGCAAAATCGGGGTGTCACGGTATACAAACAAACACAAACAATTTTTGTTTTTTTTAAAAAATATTTCATACAAAGATAGGATACCAATATGAACAAAAATGATACAAAAATCACACCATGGATTTTGACTCAAACAACCAAGTCATGGAAATGGAATGAATGGGTGTGAACACGTTCGATAGGAAAATCAACTCAATCAATCATATGTGCACGATGCATACGTGTACTCCTAACGAATGAATATCAAAGGTATCCTTAGGTGTAAAAGTTTGTTGAATTTAGATGACATCGTCTTATGCAAATCAAAAAATCAAAGTCAAATGATTTCCACACCAATAACGTCCAAAACTATATAGCGCATTTTCAAGAATTTCAAGGACGTGCAAACCCGTTTTAAATTCTCCAACCAAACTCCCTCATATATATATTCTTTTAGAGGTGTATAAACTAAATTCTCAAACTTTGGAGAATTGGTGCAAAAACCTAAATGGCCCCTTTTTGGCATGAATATCTTTTTATTGCCTTTAATTTTTTTGGGCTCTTTTAACCTCTTTGGACCTCGGATAATAAAATTCCTCAATTTTTTAGGTCCAATTTAACGGTGGCTTTTGCGCAAAGGATAGATAATTACCTTTCGCAACCCCTCCCCGTTATAAAATAAAGCACACAAACTCACAAAACGGTTTTTATATGCACAATTTCCTTATCAAAATTTATCGCGCTTGATTCATTTTAAGGACAGGATTGAAGTGAAAACACCCAGCCAACATGTGATAAGACAAGCACAATAATCAAACAAATCCGTGCAAGTGTGCATTAAAGGAAACATGAGTCAAACATGTTGGAAATAACATTTAATTACATCTTAATGACTCCAAACATTATAAAGCACATGGATGAATTGACCTATTGTCTCAAAACACTATCAAATAGTCACATGAAAATAATGGAATGATGTTGTGACTTGGTCATCCAAAGTGTTCATCCATAAACGGTGCAAAAAAAAAAATCTTTTTAGATTTTTCAAAAATTTTGTCATGATAAAATCTTTTTGTATTTTTCAAAAATTTTCAAAACAAACATATATACAAAAAGTACACATGTCATAACACTAGCAAACAAGTATAAATCATGAAACCACAACTAGTGTATGACAAACATGCAAACACAATCATCTATATGATATGGCAAGTGAAGAATCATGTGCAAGCAAACGGGAATCAACTATTCTAAAATCAAGTGTATCCAAAAGTGATTTCCTAACCCAAATGGATGAAACACGTCGACAAGGGGTTTTGGGAACCAACAAAACACTAGACTTCGAATTCCTAGGACCTCTTCCAAGATCAAAACAAAATCGCTTAAGGTGACCATTCCTACCACAATATGAGCATGTGTAAACGGGTGGGATGACACCTAAAGTGTGATCTTTTCTAATGTCCTTGGGATTAATTGACCCTCTACAACAAATAATGGTTTTGGCTTTAGCACTAGAAGCATGAGAACAAGATGAGCCATTACCATCACAATCAAATCTACTTGAATCGTTTAAATCATTTTTCAACTTCAAAATATTTGATTCAAGCAACAAATTAGACTCTTCCCAAGACAGGGATTGCTTTTTCAAATTTTCGACAATTTCTAAAAGGGTATCCCTCTCCCCCTCAATTAATGCAAACTTTTCCCTAAGAGTCTCTTCACGTGCCACAGACTCATTGATTAAAATATTTCTTTTATCTTTGGCACAAACACAAACCATCGAATTTTTAAGGTCCTCTAAATCTTTTTCTAAAAATAGGACCCTTTCATCACTCTCCTTCTTGGACAATTTTAAAGAAACAAAGTCATGGTCCAAGGAAATAACCTTTTCACGATAAAAATCTCTTTGATTTTGAACCGTTTGCAAAAGATCCATCGCGGATTTAAAACGAGAATTTTCTTTTTCCAAAACTTTAATTCTTTTGCAAAGTTTCAAATTTAAACTTTTTAAATTTTTAGCATGGTCGTGAACTTTTTCAAAAATAGGCATCTGATTATATAAGTGCTCCATAGGAAAAAAATGCGAATTTTCTCAAAATTAATTTTTCAAAAAAAATCAATATCACACGATTTTGCGGAAAATAGGAATACGCAATAAATTAACGTAACCTGCTCTGATACCAATTTGAGAACGTATGTGCTCGCGTTCAAATGATAAACTTATATATTAAACACCTTTTAACCCAAACAAACCCTAAACATGCAACAATATGTGATTGAATACGATAATGAACAAAGCAAGAACATTCAAACACATGCTTGTGAGGAAAAATCCCCCAAAGGGGCAAAACCATTTATTTTCATTATAATATTGTAGGCTGTACAATTTCGGATTACAATGAAAATACAAGTGACTAAGAATTACCCTCAGGTTTCGGATTCTGTAGTCGGCGGCTGGAAATATCCCTTTCCAGGAGGGCTGCAATGAAGAAGAGAAACGGCTTCTCCACAAGTTTGTCGGCTGGAATTTTCCCTTTCCAGGAGGGCTGCAATGAAAAAGAGAACGGCTTCTCCACAAGGGTTGAACAAACTCAAAGTTGTGTTCTTGGGTTACCAAAAAGATTCACAAAGGATTTGTAAATTGTGTGAATCAAAAACCTAGAGTCTTGGGCTCAATAGGTGAAGACTTAGAGTATTTAGGACTCTGAAAATCGTCTTGAAAAGTCTTAGAAAACCACTTCCCGTAGTGGGATTAAATAAGAAGTCTCGGTCCATAAAAATCTGAACACGATCTGAACACGATCTGTTTAAGTTTATCCCAGGCGGACCGGTCCGGGTCTGAGGCGGATCGGTCCGATTGACTGGATCGGTTCTTTTATTCTGAGGCGGATCGGTCCGTTGATGATCGGATCGGTTCTTTTCCAGGCTTCATCGGTTCGCTTGCGGTCCGGGGTATACTGGATCTGCATCAAACGAATCGATTCGGTTGAGGGCGGATCGGTCCGGTCTGTCAGACTTGATTCCTCTTCTTCTTTTGATATTCGGATCCGTTGATGAATGTATGAATCTTGAATTTCTTCAATGGTGTAACGGCGTGCGACATAATAAATTGTTAATGGACAAAAATTTCCTTACAGTGAGATGCTTCAGCAAGAAAATAAAACTATAAGGAAAGAGGTCTCGCGTCTTAGGGAGCACGCGCCGAGCACCGCTCCTTCAGTGTTGCGAGGCTCTTCATCAACGCAAGCTAAGGCTGGCTCGAGTGATGTTCCCCCTGTACTGCGAGGTTCTTCATCGACGCGAGCTAGGGTTGGCTCAAGCGATGTTCTCCTTGTGCTGCGAGGTTCCACTGGTCCATTCGTTTCGCGAACTGGCAGGAGCACCAGGAGCCGAGATAGGGAAATAGAAGAGCTTCGAGATAGGGAATGGAAAAGTTTTGCGGTGATGTCCAGCGAGCATATATGATCGCTACTGGGCTCCAAAGGGATGTTACTCGGCTGCGGCACCTGTTTAAAAAAGGACCTCGGCGGGTATGGGCCGACGGTTACGATCAGGGTTGGCAAGATGCTCCGACTAGGCTGATAGAGTTTGAGGAGCTCGCCTTCATCAGGGGGTGGTTGAGTGCATTGAAGGAGATGAAAGTCCCAAGGAACTTAATGCTCTGATATCGCCATGAAATCTTCCCCTCTACTCGGACGCCCAATCCCTTTCGGAGAGATGATCAGTGGATACCCATCGAAGCCATCCCTCGGCAGCTGTTGGAGTCGGATGCTGATGAAGTTGAGGAGGGGTTGGCCCCTCATCCTGATGATGGCCGAAGAGCCCAAGTGGCAGATTACCTTGCTCTGAGGCCTCATCCTCATTAGGATTTTGTTAGTAGTTTCTCTGTGTATTTTTTGTAGTGTAAATGCTTTGGTCGAGTTCGCCAACTAAACATGTATTACCATTGTTGTAAATATAGTGGATTAATAAAATTTCTGTTTTGGGCTAATTTAGCCGACTAAACAAGTGCATTATATTCTCCAAGTTCTTACTCCTTTGTGATCTTCTAAGTTTGTATTATCACGCAAGCGTCCTCCCAGTCCAATATAACATCAAGATACCATTGTGCACCACTTTAACTTTTAGGTCATGTCGTCACACTCCCTTAGGCCTAAGTGTGGCAATTGGCGATGACACACCTGTTGTTGGATATTCCATCCGATCAGGATTTTATTTAACCAAAGAAGGTTTGGTGACCAGTTTAAATTTGGCCATTTTGCCTAAGGATCTCCTGTAGGACTTCATATATTGCCAGGGGCAATGTCAAGAGGTCTTTCGGGTTTCATAACGACAACCTGTGGAGGGACAATTTCCTGCTATGATGTGATGATCAATGTGTCTTTTATTTGGAAAAGATGTGCGATAAAGCTCGTATAGTTGTTACTCATTAGAATTCAACCGTTTTAAATAACTTTCATTAATGACAAGGAAAACGAACTTCTAGTTCCATAACAAAAGAATAAAAGAAAGATCTAAAAATAGAATCTCTTGAGATTGGCTGCGTTCCATGCTCGTGGTATTTCTCTGCCTTCCATCGTTTCCAAGTGATAGGCACCCTGCAGATCGTCTCTTGTTATCTTGAAGGGTCCTTCCCAGTTTGGTCCTAGCTTGCCATCTGATGGTTTTACTGCTCTTCCCAGGACTTTCCTCATGACGTATTCCCCAACTCAGAATGTCCTTGGGTTGACCCTTTTGTTGTAATGTCTTACGAGTTATTACTGATAGTTAGCTAGTTTTACTAGGGCTAACTCTCGGCGCTCGTCGGATAGGTCGAGCTCAACGAGCAATGCTGCATCATTATGGCCCTGATCGATAAGGTTGGATCTCATTGTTGGCAAACCTGCTTCTAGTGGGATGACTGCTTCCATCCCATATGTCAGTGAAAATGGGGTTTCTCCTATTGCACGTCCTGGAGTCGTTCGGTAAGCCCATAGAATGTGTGGTAATTCATTTACCCATGCGCCTTTGGCTCGCTCCAATCGCTTCTTTATCACAGTTCTGTTGGAAGCCTCAGCTTGGCCATTGCTCTGAGGGTAGGCCCCCGAACTGAAGTGGTGTCTGATACCGTGTTCGTTACAGAAACTCTGAAAAGATCCGCTTTCGAACTGCGTTCCATTATCGGTGATGATGGTTCTGGGGATGCCAAAATGAGTGATTAAATTTCTCCATATGAATCTTATCATATTTGCATCTCGGATGTTTGTCAGGGGTTCCACCTCGATCCATTTGGTGAAGTAGTCGGTTGCAAGCAACAGATATTTACGATTGCCGATGGCGGTGGGCAGTGGTCCCACGATGTCAACTCCCCATTGGGCGAATGACCATGGGCTGGTCAGTGATTTTAGGTCGCTAGCTGGTTGGTGGACCATAAGAGTGTGAAGTTGGCATTTCAGGCACTTGCGGACATATATCGCAGAGTCCCTTTGCATATATGGCCACCAATAGCCCTCCTTCATTGCTCGAAAAGCTAGAGACCTTCCTCAGATATGGCTTCCACAGGCTCCTTCGTGAAGCTCATGTAGCACTTGCTTGATATTCCCTGGGTGAACGCATTGGAGGTAGGGTCCAGAGAAGGATTTCTTATACAAGTTGCCCTCTGGGGATAAATGAAAGCGAGCAGCTTTGACTCTTATCTGGTGGACAGTCTTCTTGTCATCCGGGAGCGTGCTATCCTTCAAATAATCCCTTAAGGGGTCCATCCAACTGGGAGCTGATCCCACCTGGAGTACCTGTTCCATGTCTGGTGGCTTGCTGCCGCGGTTAATGCTCGGATGAGTAATGAAATCGATGGGGATGGTTCTTTTTAGGTCGGAGTTGACTGCCGAACTTAGGGCAGCTAGGGCTTCAGCATGGCTATTTTGCCCTCTGGGAAACTGCTGGACATTGATTTCTTCGAAGCTCGCCATTAGTTTTTTCACTAAGGCGAGGTAAGCTGTCATTCTTTTATCTTTTGCATTATAGTCTCCACTTATCTGATTGGAGACTACTTGGGAATCGTCGAACACCTGTAAATGCTTTACCCCCAAAGTGTGTGCCTTCTAGAGGTCGGCTATTAGGGCTTCGTATTCTGCTTCGTTGTTGGAGGCTGCAAATCCAAGCCTGATTCCTTGTTCAAGGATTGTATTATCTGGAGTAACAAGGACAATGCCTATCCCTGCCCCCTTTGAGTTGGAGGCTCCATCAACAAACAGTTTCCAGGTTTCCTCTGTCGTTTGGTTCTCCTTTTGCCTTGTTGGTTGAGGTTGGTTGGAAGGTTCATCGCCCGTGAATTTGGCTATGAAATCAGCAAGGATCTGCCCCTTGATTGCGTTCCTTGGTTGAAATTGGATGTTAAATCGCCCGAGCTTGACTGACCATTTAGACAGTCTGCCCGACAAATTCGCTTTCCTTAGGATTGCCTTAAGGGGGTGCGATGTTAGGACGATGATAGTGTGGGCTTCGAAATAGTGCTTCAGCTTCCTCAAAGCCACTACTAGTGCAAAGGCGAGCTTCTCTAGTGGTAGGTACCTCTGCTCGGCGTCTAGTAGGGTCTTGCTCGCGTAATAAACAGGGTGCTGGATACCTGCAACCTTGCATATTAACGCAGAGGTGACATTGTGGTTGGAAACGGAGAGGTACAGGTACAAAGAATCTGTTTACCGTGGTATGACGAGTAATAGTGGAGAGCTTAAGTAATCTTTGAGCTCGTTCAATGCTCGCGAGCAATCTGGGCTCCACTCTACCGTTTTGTTCCCCTTTAGAAGCTGGAAGAAAGGCTTGCATTTCTCGGAGGATTTAGAGATGAAGCGATTTAAGGCAGCGAGCATTCCAGTGAGCTTCTGTACGTCCCGGATTGTTCGAGGAGGTTGTACCCTGTTAATTGCATCGATCTGGTATGGGTTAGCCTCTATGCCTCTCTTGCTGACCAAGTACCCAAGAAATTTTCCTTACTGGACACCGAAAGAACACTTGCTCGCATTAAGTTTCATTCGGTATTTCCTGAGGATTTAAAAGGTGTTTGACAGGTCTGAGAGGTGGTTTTCTTTCTTCTTTCTTTTAACGAGCATGTCATTGATGTAGACCTCCATGGTGTTTCCCATCTGGTCCTTGAACATCTTGGTGACCAGCCGCTGATAGGTTGCCCCTGCATTCTTGAGCCCAAAGGGATGACCTTGTAGCAGTATAATCCAACTGTCGTGATGAACGCTGTTTTGTCCTGGTCTGGGGCATATAATGGGATCTGATGATACCCTGAGTATGCGTCCAGAAAACTCATTCGCTCGTGAGCTGCAGTGGCGTCTACTAGTTGGTCTATTTTTAGGAGGGGGAAACTGTCCTTAGGGCACGCTCTGTTGAGGTCAGTGAAGTCGATGCAAACTCTCCACTTCCCGTTGCTTTTTGGAACCACTACTGGGTTGGATAACCACTTGGGGAATTGTACTTCCTGTATGGATCCTGCTTCCAGAAGTTTTTCAACTTCTTTTTCTATCGCTTTTGCCTTCTCGGGTGCGGTTCCTCGTGCCTTCTGGGTGATTGGTTTGAAGGTGGGGTCGACATGCAACTGATGACATACCATACTAGGATCGATTCCAGGCAGCTCGTATGGTTCCCATGCAAAAACATCTACGTTGCGTCTCAGCAGAGTTGTCAATTCCTTCTGTTCCTGGTCAGTGAGAGATGCTCCAATCAGGAAGACTCTATTACTGTCGCTATCTCCAGCCGTAACTTCTACCAGGTCCTCGACGACCCGCTCAGAGGGGAGAAGCCTGGTCTCCTCTACTCCAGGTCTTCCGTACTTTAATTGTTATTTAGAAGGTGTCAGACCTTCTTCAACTTTCTCGCTGGGCTGATCGGCCTTCTTCTCTGGCTTTGGTCGGATGGTTGCTGTGAAGCACCTTCTTGCCATCGCTTGATCATCGTGGATCTCCATTACTCCTCGCTCAGTTACCTACTTGAGTTTCTGATGGTAGGTCGAGGAGACTGCTTTCATTGCGTGGGGCTATCCCCTACCGAGGATGGCTTGGTATGGCGAGTCGATGTCCACCACTAAAAACTCAATCATCTTGGAGACGTTTCCCGCGCGAGCTGGCAATATAATCTTTCCCAGAGGCATAGTTATTTTTCCAGCAAAGCCAACTAAAGGGACATTTGCTTCCTTTAGGTCGGCGATGCTTAACCTCAATTTTCTGAATAGGTTGATATACATTACCTCGGATGAACTTCCTTGGTCGACGAGCAACTTGTCGACGTCAAAGTTAACTATTCTGAGGGTAATGATCAAAGCATCGTGATGTGGGGTTCTTACTCCCACCAGATCTTCATCTGTAAAAATAATATGCTTGTTATAGTTGACGTCATCTGCTCGTCGACGCTTTCCTGACTGTGACTTTGCTGGATCGATCTGAAAAGCTTGCATTACCGCTGTAAGTTTCTTCATCTCAATCCTAGCTGAATTTCCTTGGATCTGCTTGCCATCAGATGCCCCATGAATCACCGCGAACTCATGTCCAGCGTTATCTTCGAGCACGTTGTCAGGTCTCGCCTCTCTATTGGCAGCCACTTTCTATGCCTTTTTCTACACAAACTCGTTCAAATTCTCGGATTGGGCTAGCTCTTCGAGGTGGGACTTAAGAGATTTGCAATGCTCAGTCTTATGTCCCCCCTCTTTGTGAAAGGCGCATCTCAGCGCATTGTTCATTTTCGTTGGATCTCCTCCCATCTTCCTGGGCCACTTGATGAATGGCTCGTCCTTGATTTTTGTGAGAATTTTGTAAATTAGTTCCTTGAAGACGGTGTTGACCGCCTGAAATGCTTTCGACATATCATTGTTGCCTCCGTTCTTGGAGCCATTTTTGCCCCCGTTCTTTCCTCCCTTCTTCTGGTTCTCAGTTTTGTCATTGCCCTTGGTAGTGAGTTTAGCTCGACCGTTTTCCCCTGTGCTGAGGCGGGTGACATCTTCCACCTTAGCGTATTTCTCGATGCGAGCCATTAGGTCGTCAATAGTCATAGCCTCCTTCTTCGTCAGGGACTGGTATAGAAGGGAAGAACTGGGTAGCCCAATTTTGAAAGAGGCCACTACCACTTGCTCCGAGCAATCCTCGACCTCGTTGAATAACTCCCAGTACCTCTTTGCGTAGTCTCGGAGGGTCTCTTGAGGTGTTTTCTTCATCGTCAGCAAAGCATCCATCCTTTTGGGATGGGAGCTACTGGTAATGAATCGGGCCATAAAGAGCTCGGCCAGGGATTTAAAACTCTTGATGAATCGGTGGTGAAGCCTTTCGAACCACTTCTGCGCTACGTCATGCAGGCTCGAGGGAAAAATTCGGCACATTAGTGCGTCCCGGTGGTTTCAGAGGGTCATGGCCTGCCGGTACTGCCTGACGTGATCAATGGGATCAGTCTTACCGTCATAAATCTTGAACCTAGGAGTGGAAAATTTCTTGGGGGCTTCTTCTTCTTCTTCTTCAATTTCCCTCGTGAAAGGCGACTTCATTTGGGTTTCGAGAGCCTGCCTGGCGAGTTCTCGGGTCGATCTGGTACCGTGGTGGGCAGGATGTTGGTCCGTCTCACTGCGGACCAGATCTCGTATGTTCTCGTTGCTGCGAGTAGGGCTCTGGTAACGGTGAGCTTTTCGCAGCTGCTCGCGTAGGTCGTCGTCTGATTCGTCTTCCTCCACCTTCTGGGATCCTCGCCTAGGGCTCCTTCCTCGACTGCGAGACTTGCTCCCCTGAGGGCTAGGAGTGCGGTATGGATGTCTCCTGGTGTCATGATGAAGCTCTCTCTCGAGTCTTTCTAGTCTTCTTTTCAGGCGAGCACTCTCAGCCTCGTATTTGCGAGAAGACTCCCTCTGCTCGTGCAGCCTTGCCTCGTATGCATCAATCAGTCTGGATATATGCGTGGACCTCGCTGGTCCTTGGCTTTCTTCTAAGGCTGGCCTTTCTAAGCGAGCCCTTTGATCTTAACGTCGAACTTCAGATCTAATTCTGCGAGGAACATGTTCTTCTTGAATATCCCCTGCCTGGGGAGCATTGTTACTGTGACCAGACATTTTAAACTCCTTTCTTGGTGTGGGATTTTCTCAGAGAAGATGAACGTTTCCCACAGACGGTGCCAATTGTGGTGACAATTATTATGCAACACAAATAGATAGGAGAAAGGCAATCACTAAGCAAGCGTAAGGAATACAAAATGACAATCACACAACAAAGGATGTACGTGGTTCGACAAAGAAGTGCCTACGTCCACGGTGGTGCAATCAATGTAATTTCTATATACTCTGGAGAGTGGTTACAGAGAATACAACTTGTCCTTTGCCCCGGACTTAGGGTTTAATATATACATGTTCATTTTAGTAAGTGGGGGAGTTGGACTCCCCTACGTCTTCCATCTATCCCTTGAACCTCCCTTAATGAGAACGTGGGAAGAGAATGGATCATAATCAAAATAAGAGATGGGGGGTCTAGACTTTGGGCCGCCAGAATTGGGCTACTCGTCTAGGCCATCATCTTAATTTCGAGTACCCACAGTATATATTAATGGTTGAGATAGTTTTAAATGGAGGGTCAAGATTAAACTAATAAATAATAAATTTATATATAACTAACGGTAGTAAAATGTATTAAAATAAATAAAAATATTATTATTTCGAAAAATATTTTGGATGGATCGGATCGGCGTGATATTGAAAATTTCGGATCGAAAATTCGGAATCCATATATGATTTCCAATTCCATTCCAATTTTTTTCGGAAAATTCGGAATCGAAAAATTCGAAAATCGAAAAATAAAAATGGGCCAAAATTGAAGAAATTCGGATCGGAAAACGAAAAATTCGAAAGTTCGGAAATAACTGACACCCCTAACTTTGAGGGTTATATTTTGGAATAATAAAAAAATATTCTATCCATTTATCTGCCACCCTAACTATTTAGCAATATAAAATAGGTACTTAATTTATCAACCCTAACGCCTTACTATCTTGTAGTTCCTCTATGACACCAAACAGATAACATAAAATGTAACCAATCAAATAAAAACTATTAAAAAGACAGTTAAAAACGTAAAACTTCAATAACGAAACCTTAAACTAAATAAAAAGTATTAAAAAGGCATTTTTTTTTTTTGAGGGAGACAGAGAGATTTATTTGAAGGGATGAAAAAAATATGGAAAGTAAACGAATCCCATTGGAGAGACCCATGAGAGAGGTGATCGTTTGGATAAATATTTTATATCATTAAGATTTGTGGAAAACGAAGAAATTAATAATTAAAGTTAACTCCGAATCTCTTTCTTCATTTAAATCATTATTTCTTTCTCACCCATCTAGCCACCAATTACGCTACCCTCTTTACATAATTGGGCTTTTGAAAATTGCAACAACTATAACAAAAATATTCTATATATTACTTGCACCGACCTGGCAACCTGATGACAACAGGTAATGTTTAAAACAAACAAAAAAGAAATGAACGATGCTAACTTATAAAATAAGTTGTACATTTATTAACAAATTGGTATGACTACAAGAGAACAGAAAATAATAATAAAAACAATTAAGATATAGGCCTCACTTATGATGCCATAGGTTTATATATTAGCTTGTAATAAATATATTACTAGTCGTTTTCAAATACAAGTTTCCAAAAATAATTTTATTTGTGGAATACTTAACTTTAAAGGTAAGTTTTATATTGGGTGGAGATATAGAAAAATAATAATCATAAATCGACTCTTATTTTTTACTTATTAAGTGTGACTTAATGATATATCATATTCATATTAATTTGTATTTGAATATCATATCAATAAAATTTAATAGAATATAAATACAAATCAATAAAAGTGTGATACATAATTGAGTGACAATTAAATAACAGTTTTGATTGCATAATTTCCGTTTAAAAAGTACCTTTCCATTGTATTAATGGTGGCAGCTTTTTTGGTGGAACAGTGGTAGAAAGGGTTGCGAATGTTGGAAGCTGCATCTCATTTTGTGGCTCATTATATCATAATATGTTTTTGTTTTGGGGTGAAGCATTCAAGTTTCGTTACATGTAGCGCTGACAATTTTTTATTCGATAATTCGTTTACGGTAATAACTCGAAATGACTTGAGCATGATCCATTTAGCTTGTATAGATTTAAGAGTAACTAAAATTTATATTAAAATAAAAATCAACGCGACCCGAAAATGACATGACTAACCCGAATTGCCACCCCTAGTTACATGGTGGCCTATCCTATTTAAATTTTGTTTTTATTCGTCGGTAAGGTTTTGGAGTGTTTTATGCTTGACTCATAATATTTGTTATAAAAAAAATACAAAAAATTTATGCTTGATTGATAATATTTGTTATACAAGAATAAAAGATTTACACATTCCCCCTTTATAGAAAAAAAATTGTGAGATTCCCTACCTTTCAATTTTTGGTGTTTGATTATATAATAAGAAAATGATAACATGTGTTATTAGGATACATGTTATGACCCTCAAAATATGAAGTATTAAAGCGCTACATGAGTATCTGTATCCTATTAAATGTATGTCGAAACTTTGTCCATATTATTTTTAGGTTCTTAATGTGTGCCTTAGAACACATGTTATCAGAACCCTATATAATATACCTTGAATTAGATTTTCACTTACCTAAATATATAACTTGTAAAAGCATTAAAGTTTATATCTTCCAACTTTTATTTATTGCCCCTCAAAAGAAAATATTTCACAAGGCAAATTGTTGTAAGTTTAAACAAAATCATTCTTGTTTTTTATATTTTGCCCAACAATAAAACATAAAAAAATAATAAATTTTAATTTGACAATTATTTAAAAAAATATCTTGCTTGATTATTTTTCTTTTCATACACCGTTATTGTTGCATAAGCTTGGGAGGATAGCTTTTGTAGTTGTACGCTTTAATAAAACATTACTTTGCAAATAGTATTTGTTATTTTTGATAATTCGTGGGAAGAATGGGTTCATCAAAATCGGATGGAAAAGGAAGGGACCAAGCTCAAAGTCAGAGGCGAGTTGATAGATAAAAGCTTGGATGTTGTGATTCCGCTTATATGCCAACACGTGGTTTAAACACATTTTGGTAGATACAATGAAGTATCGTGTTTGCATTGGTTAGTGTTTGGGGTTCACTCACTATTGTTCAAAGCACCAATAAATGAAGGTATGACACGTGAGTGTGTCTACCAAAATGTGTCTGAACCCTATGTCGGGAGAGAATTACTCATTTTTGAAAGGTGGATGGTAAAGTTACCATTCTTATCAACAACACAAACTCATAATTTCTAAAGATTGCATCCTATAAAGGTAGTGCGAAAAAATGGTTTCATTTTCACCTTCATCTTTGTCTTCATCAATCTTAAAACTATTTTTGTTTGTTTAACTTCTCTAAGATCCTAAATGATGAATTATTATGTGTGTATCCCTATCATTAACCTTATATTGTTAGGAACATTAGATCACCATCAGTCATTGAGTTCACTTACTTATTTTTTGACAATTATACTCTAGAATCGACACCTTGTCTCGGAGTGTGATGAAAAACACTTGCCACAAGATTCTCGATTATCTACTTTTATATTTGATTTTTATCTTTCAATGAAGTTTATTTTCTTCATTTTAAAATATCTCAAAAGAGCAATGGGTAATGTACAAACAATTATGTCTCCTCCAAAGAAACTCAAAGAACTCAGTATCAATTGCTAAATTTGTATAATATCTTCACAAAAACCTTTAGTAATCGTGGGCAAAGCAAAGCGTCAATAAATAAATTGAATTCTAGAAAAGAATGATGCTTGTTTTTTAAGGATGAAAACAATGAAAAGTTCATTGGGAGAGTTGAGAGTGGTTTACAGAGAGGTTTTAGGGTTTCGGGAACATTTTGATTTTTTACTAGGTTTTATTATATATGGTGTCTCCTATTTTTTACTTTGGTGTTATTAAGAAATTTATAAGGTGTCTTAGGAGTCACCGTTCTAAAATATTAAGTATAATGTCATAGAGAGTGAACTTACCTTTGAATATGTGGAGGTAGTCGCACCCTTTGGTCTTTTACATTGCACCTAAATACATTTTTTTTCACAGTCCTTGACCATGACAATACAAAATTATAATGGCCAATGACCGTGACACACCAAGGCGTGATAACAAAACTTATCACGTTCCTTGACTGTGACAAGTCTTTGTTATCTCAGTCTTCTTGTCCTAGACTTTTGGTCAAAGTTAAGGGTGATAAAAAGTTTGTCATGGTCTATGATCGTGATAATAGGTAGCTAGTGTCATGGTCGACCATGATAACGTGCTTGACAATGTCAAGGCTTTGTCAAGCCCTAAATTTTTTTAAATGTATTTGTCACGATCCGAGAACGTAACAACCCTGAGACCAATAAAAAGAATTGATGGGCAACAGCTACTGCCCATCAAAAAATTGCTTCAAATGTACCAAAAATCCTTGCTTCATCCACAACAAAACAAAAATATCCACAATAAAATGACAATTAATTTACAGAATATCCATATGACCAATTAATCAACATCCACTTGAGAAATTATATTTATCAAACCTAAATTAATTGGGTCTAGAATTTTAGTGTCACGTAAGTTTAAAATGCAAATGTCAATTAAATACAAAAACTAAAAATGGCTCCAGAAGGTGTGTCGGCCAAATGACATACGACCCCACTATATCGTTGATATGTTGAGCACCACCTTGATCAGTTATCCATAAGACCTCATCCTTTTCCCCTTGAAACACCTGAATTGCTTTGACCCAAGACTTATAAGCCTATAGTGAGTGACTGTGCACCAATGTCCCCAGATTGGCACTGACATCCTTCTCTCCATCTACAATTATTGCTCCTCCAAGTGTGTCATGTATATGGAATCTATGTCCAGATGGATGAAATTTCGTCGATATAGTGGGGTTGGGATAGAATATAAATCAAAGGTGATGATGAGTTCGTCGTCGATGGGGGATGGAGCAGAGGTCTCATCACCAACCTTCTCCTTACCCTTTATTTCTCCTTTGCATTCCCCTAATTCCTGCTCCCATATTCGAACTCTCCTCTGACCCATTCATACATATGATTAATCGTGTGTTGGATATTATGCAACTTTGAGCCCTTCTTAGATTTTTATATGTTGACCTTCGAAGATAAGGCGCTTTTACTGCTAGCAAGGTCCATCAGTTTCGACTTTCAATTTCACGAGTTGACACCCCGAGTATGAAATTTTTCTATCCATATTCAGAGATGCCTTGTTTGCATCACTCCGGTTGCTATATACCTGAAAATACCTTCTTTAAATCTCATGGAATTTCAGTTAGTGCCTCAATTTTATAACATAAGTCATAAATATACTTGGACATTTTCACGCACTAAACACATTCTTACAAAGATTTATAAATGTTTTTTAAACTCAATTTTCTATTTTTTTTAAACCCTAAATTAAATTTTGGTTGCCATACTTTATTTTTGTATTAATATATTATATATGTATTATATATATAAACATTTTTTATATTACACATTTTTTGGTTTTATAATTTTTTAGAATTTTTAAATTCATTTTCACATTTCTTATGATTTTTCTGAAATTCAATTTGTTGAATTAATCATTAAAAAAGAAACAACTTAAATTTTTTAATTATTTCTTAATTAAAACCAGAAAAGATCAAAGAGATTGTGTTTTGTGCGTTTTGTGGGTCGTTTGGTTTTCGTTTCGGGCTAATTGGTGGTCCAATGGGATTACAAGGTATAGTGCACACAGTTTGATTACGGGTGAACCTTAGGCGCATCTGTCGTCAACTGCAAGTTATCTAGGGTCATTTTATCCTTTTGTCCTCCATAGTGGCGTGGTTAATGTCGCTTATGCCCTCACCGAACTCTCTTTTATGCCTTACTAGCCTTACTCTTTGAATGCCTTGAATTTTTACTCTTCTGTCCTATTTATTGTGAATTTGCGTTTGTACCAAGGGCATTTCACCAACCTCTATAAATAGAGGGCTTGTGTTGAGATTTTAAAGGTAGAGGAAAATTCCAAAGTTTAAATAAAACACTGGCCAATTTTTTCCAGAACTCTTTCTCTCTCTCATATAACTTGATTTCTTAATATCTGTTGAAACATTCTTTTCTTAACCTCAATCTTTAAACACCTGGATATTCTACAAATCACATTTGTGAGTTTGTGTGTTTAAGTTTATTTGAGGGTTTGGAAGTTCGAAGGTTTCTAACATTGATTTTTTTTTTAGTTTGAAAGTGTCTAAACTTTTTGGGTTTTGGCCTTTTGAACTATTTTCAAAGATTTTTCGGTTTGTCTTTTGAAAGATTTTTTGTGACTTTCTGTTTTGATTATTCAAGGCTGTTGGAGTTCTTTTTTTCTCCTATCTGACTTTGTGATCCTCACTGGGGTATAATCTCTAATCCCATAGTCACACACACACACACACACAAGCTCACAAGTGAACGTAAAACGTGAACTTTTCAGTAAACCTTAACAAAAAACACCTATTAACCCATTAATTTTCATTCTTATGTTGTAAATGGTCCGCACCAATGTCAACGAACACGCGTGGGACAAACCTTAACCACCCCCACCCTACCTGCCAAATTCCCTTCATTTCCACCCATATTATGCCTCTCCACATTCTTTTCCTTCGTTAACAAGCCATAGCCATTTCTCCATCAAAGCAGGTACCCTCAAACCCACCAACATTACATAAACAAACTAATCGGGTAGCTTAGGTCGCAAAAATGGTGAAGGGATGAATTAGATGGAGTTAGGCCGGAATAAAGTATGTAAATGGGTTGTGACGTCTGATAAGGTGCGAAGGATCGCTCGAGCTGGGTTTCGGGTTGAACAAGCCGGATTTGGTTCGCTGACCGGATTTGGTAGGTTGTGGGTTCGTCGGAGCTGGTTAATGGTGCTGCTGATTTTGATGTATGGCCACCGGAGTTTATGGAACAGGCGGCTTAGGCCCGACCGAAGCTTAAGTAGAGGATTATTGGTCATGGCAGATCAGATAATAAAAACTCTTGGATTCTAATTTCTGCTTACTAGTTATGAGAGCTAAGCAGAACAAGCAGGGAAAACAGGAATGTCGAGACACTCAATACAACATTTCTACTGAAAAATGCTAGTGGTTCACAGGGTGGGGAGGGGGGGGGGTAAAGTGTGTGTATTAAAAAAAACACGTGTCACACACATGTTCGTTGCCGCTGGTGCGGACCAATTACAACATAGAAATTAAAATTAATGGGTTAATAGGTGTTTTTTGTTAAGGTTCATTAAAAAATTTATTTTTAGGTTCACTTGTGAACCTCTCTCTCTCTCTCTCTCTCTCTCTATATATATATATATATATATATATATATATATATATATATATATCTTGCATGTTTAGTAGATCTTCTTTCATAAACAAAATCTTTTTTAAAAGTTTCTATACTCTTTAAAATAAGATTTGGTTTGTGTTTCCCTAGATTTGTGTAGATCCTGTTGTAGTTTATAAACCCTTTTTATCAAAATCTTTTTTACACAAAACTGACTTTTAGGTTTTTACACGGTTAAAACTTAAAACCTAAAGCAAAGACTCTTTTTTATTTAGTATATAGTTTTGAACTTTCACTCTTACATTAAAACCCAAAAAACTATTAAAGCTTATTGTTTTTTGCATCTTCATTACTACTTTTGTCTCGTGTGTAAAGCTCTATATCTGTTCTACTAAGTTTCACTTTTTATGTTTTTTGGTAAAATTTTAGTGGTTGTTAGGTTGTTTTGTATTATCCTTGGTGTACTTGTTGTATTAGCTATACGTATTCATTTACACATTGAAATCTGTGGATTGTACTTAAAATGTTGTTATAGTGGACTCAAGGTGTGTGTGGTCCTGGTACTAAAAGACCCATAGTTTTCTAGTATGCTAGTTTTCTCGTTATCAAATTATTGTGTGCTAAACCTCTTCTCCTTATCTCGTTATGTTTCTAATTTAAATCCATTTTATTCTAAACATCACACCAACCAGAACGAAACTTTGTGTGTCTGTGTTTGTGTGTTTTCATCCATTAAATTTTAAAAGGATTTTACCAAAGAGTTAAAAGAGAATTTTCTTAATCTTGACACTTTATTACTTTAGATTATTTTCAAGTGGTATGAGAGCTATATGTTTAGTTTATTTTAACAAGTTTTTTTTTTCTCTTTAAGATCCTAAAATATTTTAAAACTTATTTTAAAAGGAATACCGTAATGGTAGTTTTGTACATCCTCCTATGTTTGGTGGTGAAAACTTTGCTCACTGGAAAGTAAGAATGATTGCACATATTCATCAGTTAGGAGATGCGGTGGAATATGTTTGAAACTAGAATTTCTATACTAACCAAACCTATTGGTGAAAGTGATGCTCAAAGATTTGAAAGAAAACCTCTTTCTGAATAAATCAAAGAGGAGAAACAATGTTCACAATATAACATTATTGGCGAAAATGCCATTTTCCAAGCCATGAGTGAGTATGAGTTTAAAAGATTCTCATCTTGCACTACATCTAAGGCATCTTGGTACATTTTAATGTCTGCCCATGAGGGTGATGTTGGGGTTAAAAGGACTAAATCTCAATTATTTGTATATATATATATGACGCTATGTTTATAAAAGATGATGAAAATTTTGAGGATTTTTATCTTAGGTTACAAGACACAGTTCATCAATCACATGCAAATGGTGTAGCTTATGCGGATTCTAAAATATGTGCTAATATACTTAGGTCTTTACCTCATACATTTGCTATGAAGAAACATGCCATATAAGAATTGGTTGATCCTAACATGACACCTGAATTATTATGTAGCAAAATGAAAACTTTTTAATTAGAAACTACTTTATGTGAAAATCAAAGAGGCAAAGTAAAAGCACACACAACATGTCACATCCCTGGTTTTTAGGGTGACTAAGAAATTGATCGATGAGAAAAAGATTTAAATATACACATAAATAAGATAATAAAGGCTGTATTGCATTACATCGTCTAAGTATAATGATGAGACATTTTATTCATTACACGCATACTGGGTAATAATAATGTTCCCACGTTACATAAAAGAAAAGAAATAAAAGTACAATAGAGGCTACATCATCTTATAGGTGGTAACATTTGAAATTATAACGGGTTTGCTAGAACTGCTACTAAATTCCCATGAGTATATAATGGCTAGAGATACACTAGATGATGCATTAAATTGTGCGAGATCAAGGGGAATTCTGCCTTCTATATGATCAGGATCCATATGGAATTTTTAAAGAATAAGCAAAATTGTCCAGTAGATAATTCTCATTCTATACAATTTGTAAAATAAAATTAGAGTTTAGTAATATCAGAGGTATCATAAGAAATGAGATTCAATAGTCAGAATGAGATAATCACGGTAATATATGATGATATTGCTACAACTAGAAATATCAGGGTTGGAACAGAATAATGCCTATGGATGGTTTCTAAACAAATAACCAAAATTATCCATTTAGAGGGTTTAGAGTAATAGTCATACATACAACAATCAATTCAAATAATTAGAGATAAAAGTAACTGTGTTAAGTCAATCACAGACATTCCATATAGTAGCAATAACTAGGCCCTCAACATCTGAGTCCTACATGCTAAATAACACAACCATGGATATAACAATAGATTATTCCCTGGTCATAATGTATGCTATAATAGAAGAGGTTCAAAATAAATAATATTAAATGATATCATTGCATAAATCAACATAGAGTTTTTGAAATAAGAATCAATTGACATAATTATTTGAACTACTCAAATGAGTTCATCAATGAGAATCAGATAAAATGGGACTGTCACTTAGTGATATCAACAATAGGCGTAATCAAAACTATTGCGTGAAAATAGTATTGACTAACAAATCACCTACTTATGTTTAGAGCTTTTTGAAAAAAAAACTTCATCTGATTCGATTTAAGGTAGGGACCCGAGATAGTTTAAAAAGTAAAAAGTATCTAAGTAAGGTCGGGTTTTAAAACGTTTAGGGCGTGTATACTTAAAATTACATATAACATAAATTTTAAGGGTTGAATATGTAAATACAAGTTTGTATTTATTTCTTATAGCTCCTTACGCTTTCAAATTTAGTGGCAATAGACATTTTTCTTCATAATGGTGGAAAAAATTAGTAGGAAAAGTTTGGGGTAAAAATTCAGTAGTTAAAAAACTTAAGGAGTTTATGTGTAAAAATAGTTTAAAGTTTTAAAATTAAAGTTTGGGTGATACTTCAAATTTGCTTTTTGGTTAACCAGACATGATATTGTAATATATCATTTTGACCATAAAAATAAAATAGAAATTTTTAAAAAATTTCAAAAATTTCTGATTGGACACGCGCTCTCATGTACTTAGTCCAATTTACCACGTGCCGACTTTGACCTTACTCGCACACGTGTTGACCACTTCATCTTTAGCCTTCACAATTTTTTAACTTTAGGGTTTCAAACTTTGACCTTCAATCAAATTCAGTACATAATACCATTTGAGATGATTCAAAAGTCATTCTTCCTAATTTTTCACAAGGAATCTAATAATATAACTTTTATGGATTGAGGTGAATTGTAGCATCTTCTCCATAGAGTATAAAATTTTGAAAATTTCAATTTCAAATTCGTGGAGTTACAATGAAATTCAAGCTATGACAGTAATAATGTTTTGTTTATGTGTGGATTTGGAGTGAAATAGTTTTGATTTGAGATTCTAATTCACAGTATACAAGGAGAATTTTAACTGTCGAAATAAAAAAAAACTTGACTGTGAGATATGTAGGATACTATAATCAAATTGAACATTATGTTTGAGTTTCTAAAGGTCTAAGGACAATTATTCCCTCCTTGAAACTAGTTCAAGGTTAGGATTATAGAATTCACCATTAAAGTCTAAGCTTTCATGGTGTATTATGAAAATCAACACTTATCTATGTATTTCTACATTAACTATTACATGTAAAAGCATGAATTGATTCTAAACTACTGCAGAAACTGAGTTGAATTGATAAAACAAAGCTCTATGCATAAAATATGAGGTTACCCTAAAATGCCAAATTTTTGGGTTGGTTTTTACTCTATTGAACTAATACCTTTCTCTATGTTTGATTGTACCTTTTATATGGTAAGTTAAGGAGAGATAATTGGTCGAAAAAGTGGTGAGTTTCAACTGGGATTGGAGAGGTTTATTTGTTGGAGATAATTGATGATACATGTGAAGGCATGTGCTATCTTGTTTCCATTGGCTCTAATGGTAGCTTATGTGGTATGCTCATCAGCTTAGTTGATGAGGATTAGGGTAGGAAGTTAACTTTTAGTCCTTGGAAAGTTTTGGTTTAGTTTTGAATTCATTTTCTTTACTTTTCCAAATTTTACGATGTCTGTTTTGTAAATTTGAATAGTTTCAAAGTCAAGTATGGAAAAAATTTGGGGTTTATAACTCATTTAGAAAGTTTAAAAGCTAAATAAAAACTTTAGGGGCTATTTTATAGTATTTAAAACTTTAGGGTAATTCCTTAAATTAAGGTTTTTTAAGGTTCATATAGTTAATATTCAAAGTTTTTAATTTCAAGAACTTTATATTTGGGTAAGGGTATTTACTAAATATAAGTGTGTGTGTATGTGTGTGTGTGTGAGCTATATATCATTTTTCGGATCTTACATAACACAACCCTCCTTAGTGTTTAAATCTAGTGTAAATAGTCTTGTTTTTGTTTCTTCCATGTCTAATGTTGTAAGGACATACTTCCAACCGAGTGAATTTGTTTGCAATTGGCTTAATTTCGGACAAAACATTTGAGTTATAGGTTAGGCTTTGTATTGTCGATCTCGTAAGCATATGACATGTTTGATGAAGACGTAGCGACCAAGTTTCAAAGTGGATATACATCGTGTCGTGTTTTTGTACCAAGTTTGTCTTTATGTTTGTCGAGGATCTCGTAAGGTATGGATACATTTTGAATATGGCTCTTGGATATTTTTTAAGGGTGGTTTGTTTTTTAGCAAAATTGTTTGTAGTTATTTTTAAAATAATCTTTTTAAAGATTTTTTTTTAATTTTCAGCTCTTTATAATGAAGTCATACACCTCGTTAGAACCAAATGGATATTTCATTCAAATGAAGTTATGAACTCGTTAGAATGAATTTGGAATCTCGTTGGAGCGTGCATATAACGAACACCAAGCGAGGACTCTCTATCAAGCAGTGGACAACTCGTTGGAAGTTCGTTAGAATGAAAAGGGGTTCTGGTTCGAATGAACACTGTTCTCATTAGAATGAAAATGCCTTCTCGTTCAAATGAACTATGTAATCTCATTCGAACGAGTTTGTTGCCTCGAAATTTGTGTTTTCTTTATTTAAGGCATGTTGGACTCAGATTTTTTAAAAACTTTTGGCAAAAATCTATTCCTACCTATTTACTAAAGTTTCAAAACCCTAGTTTCACCCTTTATGTTTAAAGATCCAAGTTTTCATACTCATATGCTTTGAGATCTTTGTTTGGGCACCAAAGTTTATTTTTCATTATCTCGAGAGAACGTGTTTCGTGCCGTGGACTCTTTACTTGTGATTTGATTTGTTACGGTGAAAAACGGATTTCATGTTCCAATCCATAGACGATTATGCCTCGATTTGGTACTGCTCTCGCGACCCGCACCCAAATAATGCTTTACCCCTAAATGTCCAGTCAACTTCTGCGCCTCAACGCATTTCGGGGAGAACCAGTTAGCTCTGGGTTCGAGTGGTATTTCACCCCTAACCACGACTCATCTGCTGATTCTTCAACATTAGTCAGTTCGGACCTTCACTTAGTTTCACCCAAGCTTCATCCTGGTCATGGATTGATTACCCAGGTTCGGGTCCATAAGCAGTGACAATTGCCTATTAAGACTCACTTTTGCTACAACTCCGGTGGGTTCCCTTAACCAAGCCACTGCCTATGAGTGTCATCAATGGATACCGAGGCATGTGCGAATTTATGCAGTGTGGGAGCTTGGGTGGGTGGACTCCTACGTTGCTAAAGATAGAAGAGCATCAAGGCTTGTGAGGTAGACGAGTCGTTGAATAGTCTACTCTTTAGTCTTTGTAAAACCTTATCATAGTGATTTGTTTGGCTGGGCCGTCTGAGATTTTTTTCTTTGTGATTTTTCTATTACATCAGCTTGTTGTGGGTGTTTTACTTATTTTATCTGCTTATCTTCTAGATGCATGTTTTATGTTAAAAAGCTAAAATTAGGTAAATCCATTTTTTCGCAACAAAATAGTTTAATTTGGTGAATAATTTTTATAGGATAATTTGTTTAAAGTTTTATTCTTTAAATTTTAAAAATATAAAAATAGACGTTTTGCTTGTTTGCACCATCCCTTACCTATTAGCATGCATTCTCAAATTGGTATCAGAGTAGGTTAGACTATTTTATTATGTGATCCTTTTTTATGAGCTAGAACACATAGTTATTGCGTTTCGATCCCTTGTTGTTAGGCATGGATTTTATTAGTTTTGATAAAATTAGAGACCCGATTTTTGATGGGTTGAACTACACATATTGGAAAATGCGTATAAAGTCATCCCTTCAGGCGATACGTGAGCGGGTATGGCAAGCAGTTTTAAATGGTCAGATTCCACTTATTACTTTAGTTGGAGAGAATAGGATACCTAAACTCGTAGAATTCATGGAGCGAGGTCAAGCATAGTTTATAAAAGTATATCTCGAGAGGTTTAAATGCTCTATTTTGTTCTATCACTCCAGGGGAACTCTGCCGCATAATGACATGTGAGACGTGTAAAGAGGCTTAGGACATACTCCGTCTCACCCATGAAGGAACTAATGCTTTGAAATCTTACAAAGTCCAAAACATCACCATTCAGTTTGAAACGATTATGATGTTGGAGAGTGAGACCTTTGTTGATTTTTTCACTAGACTGTCCAACATAGTTAACTCGTCTTTTTAACTTAGGAGAAAGGATAATCGATAATCGAGTAATGAAGAAAATCTTCTGGTCGTTGCCAGAAAGATTTAATTTAAAAGTGATAGTTTTGAATTTTTGGTTACTTTAGACTCTACAAAACTTGAAGAGCTTGTAGGTGACTTACAAACTTATGATCTTGACATGTTTTCCTCCAAGACAGAGAAAAAAAAGATAAGGGCATTGCTTTGAAAAACCAAAAGGAGGTGTAATACCTTGTACTTTTATTGATCTTTAAATTACATAAGTGAGTGTAATTTATTAATTTGAAAATTTAAAGTGTTGGATAATTATTTATGTGCGCTATATTTACTAACACGTTTATATCACGCCACGACTGGGCAAAGTGACAAGGAGTAATATTTTATTCGAAGAAGTACGTGTGAAGTTGTACTGGATTTAAAAAGGTGAATTTTGATAAGTGAATCGAATGACAATTTCGAGTGCACAGTTGATCTCGAAAGGGTCGAGATAGTCTGAATAGACCTGAATAGAGTACCCGGGGTAGTGTTTAGGTTCCGGGGATTTTTAGACTAGTAGGGACTCGCAATTGTGTATACGAGTCAACTTTGGGTTAATAAGAGGAGAACCCTTATTTCTTTCTTAAAAAGGAATGGGAGAAAGAGAGAAAAGAAATGAAGAAGGAAGAAAAGGCACGAGAAAAAGAGGAGCTCGAGCCAACTCCGACGGATTCCCGACACGAGGTCATCGGATTTATCCAACCGGGTAAGTGTTCAACTTGCTTTAATTCTTGTAGTGTGTTTATAAATCCATATTATAGTTGGTGTGAAAAACTAGATGATTTTGGGTTCGGGATTCTTGGATAAAAATGGGATTTTGGGAAAGATTTCATAAAATTTTGATGAGATAATGATCCTACATGAAATCTAAGTTAAAATCCATGTTAATGGTGTAAATTCTGGTAAGAAGTTGAAAGAGTTGGTAAATTCAAGAATTAGGGTTTAGTTCTTAGAAATTTATGAATCCCATGAAATTAATTGTTGTGTTGGGTATATTCAAGTGAGTAGATGTCATTAATGGTGTTGGGTGATGTTAGAATTCATAGAAATTGGGTTGGATGCGTTTTAGGATGAATTTTTGGGAGTTGAAGAAGATGAACTCCAGAACTGATCAGATAGCCGGATCGGTCTGTTTTTTGGCCACTCGATCTATTCATTTTTGGGCACCATACCGGTTCATTTTCTGTGACCGGATCGGTTCATTTTTAGTCAGACCAGTTCATTTTTGGGATACCGGATCGGTTCATTTTTAACTGTTAAATTTTGAGATATTTTTATTGGACTAAAAGGATGGGAGAAGAATTCCTTTTGAGAGATGATTATTAAGGGATCCTAGAAAGAGTAGTAGAATATAACCCTTAAGATTAGTGGGAATAAATTCGGAGTATAGACCTGAGGAGTGTTTAGAGACGAATGACCCTCGCTAAAATGTTTCAACGGGTCTATATATATATATATATCGATGATGTATGCGTGAATCCTAATGTGTGAACATGATGATAGTAGAATGCAACTGTACATAAATAGCTAAAATTCGAAAGGAATTAATGTGTCGAGTGTTTCATAACCGACGGGTACGGGTAGGGATATCCTGATCTGTTGATATATATATATATATATATATATATATATATATATATATATATATATATATATATACGGATGTCGATGTTCCGGTCATCATTCTTGTATGTAGTTCTATCTGTGAGCTGAAAGTTATATTACGATTTAAGGCTAATAAAGCCTATAGTGCTATGGTACAACATTAAAGTTTTTACTATGAGTTTAAAAGTGGGAAAGGGCAGAGAAGGATTAAATGTCGATTTACGGGGTGATTGAAAATACCCAAATGTCGTAGTCACAAGGAGACTAAGAGAGTAAAATGTGTTACGGATATAGGGTTATGATGTTATTTTAAACATATTTGTGCATGATTGATATATATTTGAGATTACAGGCTAATGCCAAGTGAGATAGGCATGATAGCTGGATATGATATATATATATATATATATATATATATATATATATGTGTGTGTGTGTGTGTGTGTGTGTGTGTGTGTGTGTGTGTGTGAATGATATATTTATGTGAAGCATACCCCTCTAGTGCTATCATGGAAGGTTGCTCGATGTGGGTGAATCCTCTAGCTTGAGAAGCAGGGTGAGTATAGACCCAGGTCATAGTCGTCCAGATATTGTAAAGTGTGATTCTTATCAGGGGTGAGACATGATGGGTATGTTTCGTTCTCATTTTTGGTGAGGAACGATGATCACATCCCATACGTTGTGATTTGATTTTTGCTAAGTCAGTGTGAGAGTCCGACCCTTGGTACCCAGGATGATAATGTGAGTGATTCCCTGGAAGATGATAGCATTCTAAAGATTGCATCCATTGAGTTATAGCTCTGAGGGATAATTATTTTACTTATATAGTGTGTGACATATAAGTATTTATATACTTGATGTGTATATTTTATTATATATATATATATATATATATATACATGGAATAAGATAAAGAAGGAAGTATAGATATACTAGAGGTGTATGGTATATTGCATATTATATATATTTGAGATGTGAATATATATGCATATTATATATATTTGAGATGTGAATATATAGATATAGATATTTATGGGCTAAAATAAGGAAAGAAAGGTGAGTTAATTTCTGATCTATCCGGGAGTACAAAATCCGGAATATAATATATGTGATATATGTATATAAGGTGAGCATATTATAGACAAGATTGATAACACTAAGTTAAGACTAATCTAATGACTAGAGAAAGTTATTTTATATGGACCGAGAGATTTATAAGTGAGAATTACAGTGTAAGCTCGGGTGTAAGCATAGGAAATTACAAACGCGGGTTATGGATATAGCGTATGGTATTTTGAATTTTGGCGAGATACTAGCTAGGCTGGGTAGCTTAACTAGGATGGTTAAAATACATGCGATAGGTGCACAATGTTAGATGAGAGGTGAGGGTTATCTCATGTGAGTGCGACACCAGTTTAAATATGGAAAATAGCATATTGAAATATTAAAGTATGTTAAGCACTTGCTAAAATATTTTTCAAAATCCGAGCTCTAACCCGAATCTAATTTTCTTTTCTTCCCATATTTGTTATACTTTTGAGGTGTCCAGACACATGGACGCCTAAATGAAATTCTTTAGAGTCGAACGTTGCTGCCGCAGCTGGGGATGTTGGTAGGAAATTGTATAGAGGCTTCTCTCCTTGTGATATAGATAGGACATATTGTAAGTTATATTCGAGCATATTGCCCAACTGTTGTCTTTTACTTTACTTCGCGCATTTTTCGTTTACGCTTATTCGATATGGTTGTATTTATGTTTTACCGAGAGTTATCAGTTATTTATTTATCCATTCCTTTTGTTGTTTATTTTCCTATTTTAATGGATTTACTTGTGCGTTTAAGTTAAAAAGATTAGAAAGTTTAAAATTTGATGCCAGACCTATTAGGTTATTAGTAATTATTTGGTTTTCAACAATGATGATGAGAATGAACCACAAGATATTCCTATTTAATTTTATATAGGACTGATCACCCGATATTTTATTGGGCGGGGTGTCACAAGTGGTATCAGAGCATCAGGTTCTATAGTCCTTAGGAATATGTGCGGACGTACTACGCTTTTAGCATTGCCTTCTATTTGATATAGAGCCATATGTTTAGGATTGTTGATTTCTATGGCGAGATTTCGTTCTCCTGATATAGTGTATATATTTAGTGAATGTTACTTGCATTCGGGTGTGTTCGTCTGCCAAACAACGAATGGATGACCGACGAAGGCCGTGGGGAGGCAGCAGGAGGCAGGGCTAGGTTTAAGTTGAAGAATATTTTGGGGATGATGACCGTAGTCGAGGTCACCCCTAGTGTTGCTTGGGAAGATGGGGCTCTAATGACTGCTAGGCTGTAGCATATATTTTCAAGTACCGCTATAGAAGAAAGTGGTGCAAACTAGACTCACCTAGCGTAGTCAAAATGGGAAAGAATCAGATGGGTCTTTGAAGAGGACCGCCCGTTGTAATTTTTGAAAAGGTGAATATTGTACGTGTTAGCCAATGGATGTTAGATATCCAAAGGCTTTGGAATATGGAGGAGTGTGGTGTACCCGAGAGTGAAAATTGGGGTAAATTTTTTTCATAGTTCATGGGAGCAAAGTTGTAATGGTGGGACTAGGTCACCACATTTGAAATGTGAAATATTATGCCATTAGAAGGATCTTAGGTATGGTTTAACCGCAAGTTCCTTCATGTTTTGTTCATCAAAATATGTGAAGGTAATTATGAACTTATCACATGTGGGCTGGATGGAAACCTTGTTTAGCGAATTGTGTACCCGACGAGGTAGGTACAATGGAGAAGAGAGTCCTTAAGTGGGTGATGGACTCGCGAGTATAGTCGCCATCACTTATGGGAAAACCTACTTTAATGATTGATGCAGATGGCGACATTGTCGTGTTATGTCCGGGAACCACGTGAGAAGCCAAGGTGATTGGTAAGATGGAAATGTGAGTTTTGTTCTTAGGTGAAGGAGGTATGCTTTATGTGACACGACCGAGTCGTAGTATTTTGATTAACGCTAGAGTCATGTGTGAGACGAGTTTAGTGGTTATATCGATAACATTATTATGTGTATGTATATTCCATGTTATAGGAGGGTTATCTTTGGTTTCATTCGCAGGGTAACGAGTGTAGGCAGTGGGAATGTGTTTTATTACGATTAGTCGTTTTAATGATGTGTTGTACGAGTATGATATTATCTTGGATATGGCTTTATGGAAATGGTTAGAAAGATAGTAGGTAGTTAATGCAAGGCTATTGGGGTTGCTTCTCTAGGGCCGAATGTGGTGTTTTGGCGATTCCTCACCTCCGAGAGGGTCGAGCTCTCTTTTGCACTATATTATTATAGAGACTACGGATAAAATGGTTGTATTATATATATATATATATATATATATATATATATATATATATATATATATATATAGGGGATACGCACAAGCCATAACAATTCCCTTACGTAGTATATTTATATCTCGAATATCCTATGTATTTATAGATTATAACTTTACTTATTAACATATATTTCTCGAGATTTCTCATCACTCAAAAGTAAACCATTATTTCTCAAATAAATTTTTGTAGGTAATTATCCAACACGGTACTGGTCCATGTCATCCCAAATCCCGAATTTTCACAAAATCATAATGTCCTCAAATAGATTTATTCTTCGATAAACTCTAATTAATTTTAATCCATTATTCTACTCTCAAGGATTAATTCACACATAATAATTTACGGGTCTCAATTACCATCCTAATGACCTTCCCTAAATCCCATTATGCTATAATTAATTTACATTAAGCATTCTTGGAAGTGGAGAATTTAATCAAGCCTTAAAAATCAACATGTGAATTCTAGGGGTAGTCGATCGATTGACTGTCTGGTCAAACAATTGACATTCAAGTCGATCGATCGATCAATCAGGTATAACCCTACTGTTTCTGCATATGGCCTACGGGTTTACCCAATTTTTATCCTCAAATCCTCTATATTAAAATCCCAAACTTGTTATAATTCATTCCACACAATATGACATTACATATAAATGATTTCCAATCATTAAACAATCCTAGAACATCAATAGGTTTTGAATTAAACAAGTTATTTCTCTTAATTTCCAGAAAATTCATATTTTATCATTTCTCCAAGAACATCATATAAAACCCAGATTTTCTTTATCAATTGATTCCAAATTCATGGATTAATATATATAATCAGATGAAGGTTTATTCAACATAATTTGTAAATCAATTATTCCATTAACATCATCACGGTTTATCTCTAAATCATGCAATTTTCTCAGAATTATATAACTATCCTAACATGGGCATTATACATGCCAATTTGTATAGATTAAGTCACTTGCCTTTAAATTGAAGGTCTAAACCTTTGGGGATGTTTGTCTACTGGTGGTCCTCTGGCTTTTTCGGCCAACTTCTGGTGGTGGTGATGGTGTAGGGTGACCTTTGACCTCCTGGCTTCCTAGAGGTGTCTTTTCCTTTCTCCGGAGAAGTCTCTCACTCTCCCTAAGTCTCCTCCTCTAATTTTGGTGAATGAACCTCATTTTTACCAAATCTCCAACTTATATAAAATCTCTAACATTCATGGGTACTATTCTATCCATTTGGGCAATGATCGAAATACCCCCCAGGGTGTCTATTTGGTTCCAAAGTGTCCTGAGACCCAAATCAAACACCTAAGTAGACTTTTTCCCGTACACTTTGGCGCAGTCAAAATGATTATTTGGATGAAAAAAATATTTTTCTTTTAATTCCTTTAAATTTATTCCCGACACAACTCACACTCGCGTCCCGGCTTAATTCCTGTAATTGTCGTATTCATCACTCGCAATAATTTTTTTATTAAATCATGTAAAGTCATAATCATATATTACTTTTGATCACTAAGTAATATTCAACTGATATCACATATTACTTTACTCTCGAGTAATATTTATATCCGGATTAATTTTAAATATCTCACAATTAATCCTAATAAATCCCATTTTTAAATCATTAAAAATTACGGGGTATTACACGTGTGAATTTGTATTGGATTTAAAAAGGTGAATTTTGATAAGTGACTCAGATGGGAATTTCAAGTGCATAGTTGTTCTCGAAAGGGTCTAGATAGTAAGAATAGAGTACTCGGGGGGTAGTGTTTGGGTTTCGAGGACTTTTTGGACTAGTAGCGACTCACAATTGTTTATACGTGTCAACTTTGGGTTTAATAAGAGGAGAGCCCTTATTTCTCTCTTAAAAAGGAACGGGAGAAAGAGAGAAAAGAAATAAGTAAAAGAAAGGAAGAAGGAAGAAAATAAGGAGAAAAAGAGGAGCTCGGGCCAACTCCGACGGATTATTTATCCAACCAAGCAAGTGTTTAACTTGCTTTAATTCTTATAGTGTGTTTATAAATCCATATTATAGTTGGTGTAAAAATCTATATGATTTTGGGTTTGGGATTCTTGGATAAAAAATGAGATTTGGGGAAAGATATCATATAATTTTGATGAGTTAATGATCCTACATGAAATCTAAGTTAAAATCCTTGTTAATGGTGTAAATTCTAGTGAGAAATTGAAAGAGTTGGTAAATTCAAGAATTAGGGTTTAATTCTTAGAAATTGATGAATCCCATGAAATTAATTGTTGTGTTGGGTATATTCAAGTGAGCAGATGTCATTAATGGTGTTGGGTGATGTTAGAATCCATATAAATTGTGTTAGATGCGTTTTAGGATGAATTTTTGGGAGTTAAAGAAGATGAACTCCCGAACTGATCAGATAGACGGATCGATCCGTTTTTCTAGCCACCAGATCGGTTAATTTTTGGGCACCGTACCGGTTCATATTTTGTGACCAGATCGGTTCATTTTTGGTCGGATCGATTAGTTTTTGGGATACCGGATCGGTTCATTTTTAACCGTTAAATTTTGAGAGATTTTTCTTGGACTAAAAGTATGGGATAAGAATTCCTTTTGAGAGATGATTATTAAGGGATCCTAGAAAGAGTAGTAGAATATAACCCTTGAGATTAGTGGGAATAAATCCAGAGTATAAATCTGAGGAGTGTTTGGAGACGAGTGACCCTCAGTAAAATGTTTCAACGGGTGAGGAGTGTTTGGAGACGAGTGATCCTCGCTAAAATGTTTCAACGGGTCTCTCTCTCTCTCTATATATATATAGAGAGAGAGAGAGAGGGAAAGAGAGGCCCCCTCCTGTAAGGACTCCTTATGGTGCAGACCCCAGTACATACCATTTTTTCAAAATAGTAAAGAAATGAATTTTTTGATGAAACTTCATGGATATGATCTCCATGGTGAAAAGATCATCTCCAATTTTTTTCATAACATACAATAAAAAAAAATATTGAGATGAGGTGATATGTAAAAAAATTGTATAAATATGCATTTTCGACCATTGAAATATTGGTGATATACTCACCAAATTTTTGATTGAATTTTTTTATGAAACTTCATGGATATGATCTCAATAATGAGAAGATCATATCAATGAAGTTTCATAAAAAAATTCAATCAATAAAGTGGTTGGGGCCGACCCAACATTTCAACGGTTGAAAATGAATATTTATACCATTTTTTTACATATCACCTCATCTCAACAGAGTTTTAATTGAATTTTTTGATGAAAAAAATTTAGAGATGATCTTCTAACCGTGGACATCATATCCCTGAAGTTTCATCAAAAAATTCATTTTTTTACTATTTTAAAAAAATGGTATGTACCGGGGTCTGCACCATAAGGAGTCTTTACAGGAGACTCTCTGTATATATATATTTATATCAACAGATCAGGTTATCCCTGACTATACTAGTTGCTTATGATACACTCGACCTATTGATTCCTCCCGAATTTTAACCATTTATGTCCAACTCGCGTTCTACTATCAGGAGGAATTAATATGTTGAGTGTATCATAAGCAATTAGTATAGGCAGGGATAACCTGATCTGTTGATATATATATATAGGGATGTCGATGTTCCGATAATGCTAGGTAGTAGTGTATCGGGGGGCTCCTTGTTTGGATTTCGCTTTACGAGACAGCCAACGCATGAAACTTAGCGTAACGAATTTTGATTTTTCGGCATTTTTCGGTAGGTTCTTATTTAAATGTGACTGCGGGAGGGGATATAACTCTTACGTCAAGAGACAGGAATTTAGGGGTATATGTTATGAACTAGGGGCCTAACGAATTTGCGTGGTCGATAATATTAGGTGGTAGTGTATTAGGGGGGTTCCTTGTTTGGAGTTCGCTTTGCGAGACGTCCCACGCACGAAACCCAACACAACGTTGGAAGTGGGGACATGTGTCGAGTGTATCATAAGCAACTAGTATAGGCAGAGATAACCTGATCTGTTGATATATATATATATATATATATATATATATATATATATATATATATATAGTTACAGATATCGATGTTCCGACAATTCTAGGTAGTAGTGTAACGGGGGGGTTCCTTGTTTTGATTTATCTTTACGAGACACCCAACGCATGAAACTTAGCGTAACGAATTCCGATTTTTCGACATTATTCGGTAGGATCTTGTTTAAATGTGATAGTGGGAGGATATATAACTCTTACGGTAAGAGATAGGAATTTAGGGATACATGTTATGAACTAGGGGCCTAACGAATTTGCGTGGTCGACAATATTAGGTGGTATTGTATCGGGGAGGGGGGGGTTCCTTATTTGGATTTCGCTTTGCGAGACGTCCCACGCACGAAACCCAGCGCAATGTTGGAAGTGGAGATATGTTTGTCCATTTGTCCATGAGTTTGGTACCTCGATCATCATTCTTGTATGTAGTTCTATCTGCGAGCTGAAAGTTATATTACGATTTAAGTCTAGTAAAGCCTGTAGTGCTATGGTGAAGCATTGAAGTTTTTACTATGAGTTAAAAAGTGGGAAAGGGCAGAGAAGGATTAAATGTCGATTTACGGGGTGATTGAAAATACCCAAATATCGTAGTCATAAGGAGACTACGAGAGTAAAATGTGTTACGGGTATAGGGTTATGATATGATTTTAAATATATCTGTGCATGATTGATATATATTTCAGATTATAGGCTAATTCCAAGTGAGATTGGCATGATAGACGGATATATATATATATATATATATATATATATATATATATATATATATATATATATATATATATATATATGATTTTGAATATATCTCTGTGTGAATGATATATTTATGTGAGGCATACCCCTCTAGTGCTATCATGGGAGGTTACGCGATGTGGGTGAATCCCCTGGCTTGAGGAGCAAGGTGAGTATAGCCCCAAGTCATAGTCGTCCAGATATTGTAAAGTGTGATTCTTATCAGGGGTAAGACGTGTTGGGTATGTTTCGTTCTCATTTTCGATGAGGAACTATGACCGTTTCCCAGACGTTGTGATTTGATTTTTACCAAGTCGGTGTGAGAGTCCGACCGCTGGTACCCAGGATGATAATGTGAATGATTCCCTGAAAGATGATAGTATTCTAAAGACTGTATCCATTGAGTTATAGCTCTGAGGGATGACTATTTTACTTATTTAGTGTGTGACATATAAGTATTGATATATTTGATGTGTATATATATATATATATATATATATGAGAGATGTGGAAACGTATATGTACATGGACTAAGATAAAGAAGGAAATATAGATATACTCGAGGTGTATAGTATATTGCATATTATATATATATTTGAGATGTGAATATATAGCTAAAATAAGGAAATAAAGGTGTGAGAGTATAAAATCCGGAATATAATATATGTCATATATGTATATAAGGTGAACATATTATAGACGAGATTGATAACACTAAGTTAAGACTAGTGTAATGACTAGAGAAATTAATTTTATATGGACTGAGAGATTTATAAGTGAGAATTATAGTGTAAGCTCAAGTGTAAGCTTAGGAAATTACAAACGCGGGTTATGGAGATAGCGTATGGTATTTTAAATTTTGGCGATATACTAGCTAGGCTGGGTAGCGTAACTAGGATGGTTAAAATACAGGCGATAGGTGCGCACTGTTAGATGAGAGTTGAGGGTTATCTCATGTGAGTGCGACACCTATTTAAATATGGAAAATTGTATATTTAAATATTAAAGTATGTTAAGCACTTGCTAAAATATATTTCAAAACCCGGGATCTGACCCGCATCCATTTTTCTTTTCTTCCCCTTTCTGTTATACCTTTTAGGTGTCCAGACACAGGGACGCCTGGATGAAATTCTTTCGAGTCAAACGTTGCTGTCATAGCTGTGGATGTTGGCTGGAAATTGTATAGATGCTTCTCTCCTTGTGATCTAGATAGGAGGTACTGTAAGTTATATTCAGGCATATTGCCCAACTGTTGTCTTTTATTTTACTTCGCGCATTTTTCGTTTACGCCTATTCGATATGGTTGTATTTATGTTTTATCGAGAGTTATCGATTATTTATTTATCCATTCCATTTGTTGTTTATTTTCCTGTTTGAATGGATTTACTTGTGTGTTTAAGTTAAAAAGATTAGAAAGTTCAAAATTTGACGACAGATCTATTAGGTTATTAGTAATTATTTGGTTTTCGATAGTGATGCTGAGAATGAACCATATGAGATTCCTGTTTAATTTTAGATAGGACTGACCTGGTATTTTACTGAGTGGGGTATCGCAGGTGGTATCTGTGCATTAGGTTCTAGAGTCCTTCGGACTCTGTGCAAACATACTTCGCTTTCAGCTTTGCCTTCAATTTGATATAGAGCCCTTTGTTAAGGATTGTTGATTTCTATGGTGAGATTTCATTCTCCTGCTATAGTGTACATATTTAGTGAATCTTATTTGCGTTCGGGTGTGTTCGTCTCCCAAATAACGAATGAATGACCTACGAAGGCCGTGGGGAGATAGTAGGAGGCAGGGCGTGATTGAAGTTGAATAATATTTTGGGGATGATGACCGTAGTCGAGGTCACCCCTAGTGTTGCTTGGGAAGATTGGGCTGTAACGACTGTTGGGGTGTAGTATATATTTTAAAGTACCGCTATAGTAGAAATTGGTGCCAAACTAGACTCATCAAGCCTAGTCAAAATGGGAAAGAGGTAGATGGGTCTTTGAAGAGGACCACCCATTGTAATTTTTGAAAAGGCAAAAATTTTGCGTGTTAGCCAATGGAAGTAAGATATCCAAAGGCTTTGGCATATGGCGTAGTGTGGTGTACCCTGAAGTGAAAATTTGGGTAAAAAAATTTCTTAGTTAATGGGAGTAGAGTTGTAACGGTGGGACTAGATCATGACATTTAAAATGTGAAATATTATGCCACTGGAAGGATCTTAGGTACGGTTTGACCGCAAGTTCCTTCATCTCTTTGTTCAGAAGAATATGTGAAGGTAATTCTTAACTTATCACAGGAGGGCTGAATGAACACCTTGTCTAGAGAACTTTGTACCCGACGAGGTAGGTAAATGGAAAAGAGAGTCCTTAAGTTGGTGATGGACTCGCGAGAATAGTCGCCAACACTTGTGGGAAATTCTACATGAATAATTAATGTAGATGGCGACAATGTCGTGTTATGTCAGGGAACTATGTGAGAAGCCAGGGTGATTAGCAAGTTGGAAATGTGAGTTTTGTTCTTAAGTTAATGAGGTATGCTTTATGTGACACGATCGAGTCACAGTATTTTGATTAACGCTAGATTCTCATGTGAGAGAAGTTTAGTGGTTATATCTATAACATTATTATTTTTATGTTTATTCCGTGGTATAACGGGGTTATCTTTAGTTTCATCTGCAAGGGAGCGAGTGTAGGCAGTGGGAATGTGTTGTATTGCGATTACTCATTTTAGTGATGTGTTATACGAGTATGATATTATCCTGGGAATGGCTTTATGGAATTGGTTAGAATGATAGTAGGCAGTTAATGTAAGGCTATCGGGGTTGCTGCTCTAGGGTCGAATGTGTTGTTTTGGCGATGCCTCACCTGCGAGAGGGTCGAGCTTGCATTTGGATTATATTATTATAAAGACTACAGAGAGTATGGGTGTCTCGAGATATTTCATCCCGGTATGTAGAGATTTTATTAATATGATTATAAGTATAATAGATCCACTGTTGAGCGGAGATATTTAACTCGTTATTATGTTTAGCGCTCAGGATTTGGTGATAGGAAGAGCGCGCGGTCATATTACTCCTTTAGAGACGTGGGAGATGAGATTTATATCTAAAGTTCATTGATGGGTTGCCAATCTCAGGATAAGGTCATGACTCCTTTAAATGTGTGGAACAAATTGACCAAGATGAAGAAATTATTATTCCTCTAGGGTGAGTGACTGGTGAAAGGTGCTGCCCAATATGGTTGTAAGTCAGGATAAGATCCTTGAACCCCACCTCCGATAGGGATTTTAAGGAAGCAGTGGTGATAGTGTTTTGTTTTGGGCAAGTCGTGTCACCTATGACTCGATGAGTAGATGGGAGGTGATTAACAACTAGTAAAGTGGTATGAATGAGATTCTGAAGTCAATGCGGTTAGTTTACTTCTGCAACTGACCTAAGTTGTAATTGAAGAAAAGCGTAGTATGGTAGAGTTATGTGTAGCCAATCCTGCCTGTTTGTTGTGGACAAGGTGCCTATTAAGGTTTTGTGTGGGAAAACCCTAACCATTCCCCCTCTAGTTGGATAAAGGTGAGCTAATAATTAGATTTTTAGGATCGGACAAGAGTTACAATCCGTTGCTGAAAGTGGGGGAATCACAACTATTTTGAGTGTCTTTTTACTATCGCAAAAGTTACATCGCCATGAGCCGATATTTGAATGATTGACATAAGTCGTCAAATGTTTTTATGAATTTCTCTCAGGATGGGAGATTTTTGTTAGCATGGGACACAGGAATTTAGCACTTAGTGATGTGTAAATTTCCAATAATATTAAGGCAACATAGCCAGCGATTTATAGGCTCATTTTATTCGGATGTAATTGGTAGAAGCACAGTGTCTGATGTGATGTTATTGAGTCGTGATCTTATGACGAATGAAGTATATCAGTATGAAGAATAAGCTTGTTATGAAGCTGGGGAAATAGTGATTGAGCCTTACCTTAAGATTGATTTAGAGTATTGAGGGATGTGGTGTTGTAAGATCCTCAGTCTTAGTAGCGGTTGTATCTTAATTTCGAGGACGAAATTATTTTGTAAGGGGGTGAGTATGTAATACCCCATAATTTTATGGTTATATAAATTACATAAATAAGTGTAATTTATTATTTTAAAATTTTAAAGTGTTGGATTATTATTGACGTGCGCTATATTTACTAACAGGTTTATATCAGGTCGCGCTCGAGAAAAGCGACAAGGAGTAATATTTTATTCGGAGAAGTACATGTGAAGTTTAGTGGATTTAAAAAGGTAAATTTTGATAAGTGACTCAAATGGAAATTTTGAGTGCACAGTTGGTCTCAGAAGGGTCGAGATATTCAGAATAGAGTACTCGGGGATAGTGTTTGGGTTTCGTTGACTTTTTAGACTAGTAGGGACTCGCAATTGTGTGTACGAGTCAACTTTAGGTTTAATAAGAGGAGAAACATTATTTCTATATTAAAAAAGGAACGGGAGAAAGGGAGGAAAGAAAGAAAGAAAATAAAGGAAGAAGGAAGAAAAGGGAGAAGAAAAAGAGGAGCTCGGGCCAACTCCGGCGGATTCTCGACACGAGGTCGTCGGATTTATCCAACCAGGCAAGTGTTTAAACTTAACGTAATGAATTTTGATGTTCCTCCTTTGGTAGGTACTTATTTAAATGTGATATCGGTAGGAGATATAGCTCTTACGTCAAGAAACAGGAATTTAGGGGTACATGTTATGAACTAGGGGCCTAACGAATTTGCATGATCGATAATATTAGGTGGTAGTGTATCAGAGGGATTCCTTATTTGGATTTCGCTTTGCGAGACGTCCCACACACGAAACCTAGCACAATGTTGGAAGTGGGGAGATATTTGGCCATTTTTCCATGAGTTTGGTACCTCGGTCATCATTCTTGTTTGTAGTTCTATTTGTGAGCTGAAAGTTATGTTACGATTTAAGGCTAGTAAAGCCTGTAGTGCTATGGTAAAGCATTGAAGTTTTTAATACGAGTTGAAAAGTGGAAAAGGGCAGAGAAGGATTAAATGTTGATTTATGGGGTGATTGAAAATACCCAAATGTCGTAGTCATAAGGAGACTACGAGAGTAGAATGTGTTATGAGTATAGGGTTATGATGTGATTTTAAATATATATATGTGCAAGATTGATATATATATGAGATTTAGGCTAATGCCAAGTGAGATAGGCATGATAGCCGAATATATATGATATGATTGTGAATATATATGTGTGCGAATGATATATTAATGTGAAGCGTACCCCTTTAGTGCTATCATGGGAGGTTGAGCGATGTGGGTGAATCCCCTAAATTGAGGAGAAGGGTGAGTATAGCCTCAAGTCATAATCGTCAAGATATTGTACAGTGTGATTCTTATCAGGGGTGAGACGAGGTGGGTATGTTTCGTTCTCATTTCTAGTGATGAACGATGATCACTTCCCATACGTTGTGATTTGGTTTTTACTAAGTCGGTGTGAGAGTTCGACCGCTCGTATCCGGGATGATAATGTGTGTGATTTACTATAAGATGATATCATTCTAGAGACTGTATCCATTGAGTTATAGCTCTGAGGGATGGTTATTTTACTTATATAGTGTGTGACATATAAGTATTGATATCCTTGATGTGTATATTATATTATATTATATATATATGATATATGGAAACATATATATACATGGACTAAGATAAAAAAGGAGTTATCGATATACTGTAGGTTTATAGTATATTGCATATTATATATATATTTGAGATGTGAATATATATATATATATATATATATGGGCTAAAATAAGGAAAGAAAGGTGAGTTAATTTCTGGTCTATCCGAGAGTATAAAATCCGAAATATAATATATGTGATATATGTATATAAGGAGAGAATATTATAGATGAGATTGAGAATACGAAGTTAAGACTTGTGTAATGACTAGAGAAAGTTATTTTATATGGACTGAGAGATTTATAAGTGAGAATTATAGTGTAAGCTTGGGTGTAAGCTTAGGAAATTATAAACGGGGCTTGTGGAGATAGGATATGATATTTTGAATTTTGGCGAGATACTAGCTAGGCTGGGTAGCGTAACTAGGATGGTTAAAATGCATGCGATAGGTGCGCATAGTTAGATGAGGTTGAGGGTTATCTCACGTGAGTGCGACACATGTTTAAATATGGAAAATACAATATTTAAATATTAAAGTATGTTAAGAACTTGATAAAATATTTTTCAAAGTCGGGGCTCTGACCCGAAACTATTTTTCTTTTCTTCCCCATTTTGTTAAACTTTTTAGGTGTCCAGACACACGGACGCCTGGATGAAATTCTTTCGAGTTAGACGCTGCTGCCGAAGCTATGGATGTTGGGAGGAAATTGTATAGACGCTTCTCTTCATGTGATCTAGATAGGAGATACTGTAAGTTATATTCAGGCATATTTCCCAACTGTTGTCTTTTATTTTACTTAACGCATTTTTCATTTACGCCAATTTGATATGGTTGTATTTATGTTTTGTTGAGAGTTATCGATTATTTATTTATCCATTCTATTTGTTGTTTATTTTCCTGTTTGAATGGATTTACTTGTGCGTTTAAATTAAAAAGATTATAAAGTTTAAAATTTGATGCCAGGCCTATTAGGTTATTAGTAATTATTTAGTTTTCGAATGTGATACTGAGAATTAACCACATGAGATTCTTGTTTAATTTGACCCGGTATTTTATTTGGCAGGGTGTCATAGGAGGAAAATCCTGTTTCGGATGATGATTCTGACATCAAGTCTGAAGATATGGCCATGTTAGCAAAGAAATTTAAGAAATTTCTCAAGTTCCAAAAGCAATCCAAAGATGTGAAAAAGTTTGAGAACAACATGTATAACAAGTCCGATCACTTCCCTAAGAATCGTAATGAAAAATTTAAGAGGGATGTGTCGAAAAAATGTTTTAGTTGTGAGGGTTATAGCCACAGGGTAGCTGAGTACCCCACTAAACTAAGGAAGGAGGGAAAGAAACTAAAGGTGTACAATGCCACCCTTATTAATAGTGATCAGGAAGAGGGACCTGATTCCCTCATTAAGCGTAATTTCATCGTGGTCATGTCTAGTTATGTGAGCCTTGATGAGAAATATTTCCATGAAGATATTTCTAAACATGACACATCCAAGGCTATTTAGTTTCAATACCAAGTGAGTGATGGTTGAGAGAGTGGAGATGAAAATAAGGATTATGATTATGATGACGAGAGTGAGCTGAATGAGGGAATGTTGAGAGTAAAGAAGGCTAACTTGAAGATGGAAGCTAAGTTGAAAAAAGTTCCATAGGGAATGATGATAGTGTTTTGATTGAGGATCTTAGGGCACATGAGAGGAATCTTTGAGAGAAGATATAGTATACTGAGGGTGAGAGAGATAGCCTTTGTGCTTTGATGAAGGTTATAGAGAATGAATTTATAGATTTTGAAGACTCCAGGCGTTTACTTGAGTCTCAGATAGTTAAGCTTGAAAAAAGATTAAGATACTTGAGTCGTGTCAAATTTGATTTGGATTCTAGGTCGGAAAAGTTGGGTAAGATGTTAGGCACCGTCCAAATCAAATATGATAAGTGTGGAACTGGCTTCGATGATTAAAAGGCTTCCGCTACTAAAGCCAAGACGATGCGTTTGAGAGAGTCAACTAGGAATGTTAGGAAAGATAAACCCTTTGGTAACACCCCTCCCCGTGTTTACACTTGCACTTATTGCGGTAGGAAATGTCACCTTAGAAGGTTTTGTTATGATCTTATAAACGGTTCTAGGAAGTCTAAGAATAGATTCACCAAGGTTCCCAAAACCTGAGAGCGTCATATTACACCTATGTGGGTTAGAAAATTCAATTTGGAGGTTTTACATATTAGACTTGTTGATTCTCGTTTGCTTGCACTTGATACTCCCCATGTTATATCTAATAGTTAATTGTGTTCTCGTGCTTACATAAAATAGTTGTGCTTCATGATACATGTGTTTTCTAGTTGTACGTTGTGTGTAACTTTTTCATTTTATTTTTATTTTTTGAGTCATATTGAAAAATTCAAAAAGATTTTTTTTGTCTTTTAAGTTTATTTATTTTCAAAATTGGTATCTTCTTTCGAAATTTTTTTATAAAAATTGAAAAAGATGTTTGGTTTTGTGTATCTTAGTTTTTACAGAGTTTGTGTGGCATATTGGTGTGTTTGAATCTAATAAATTCCGTGTTATCCATGTGACTAGGACATTTGGTTATGATTGCTAATACTTAGATTGTTCTTAATAATACTCGGATGCATTTTTTTTGAACTTGATTCACTTAGCATATGTCTCTGCACACATATGAACGAGCTCTTTAATGTTAACTTCACATGTCATATTTGAGCTATTTGATATGTTCTCCATCAATCTTGTCATCTACATATTTTGTGACTATGGAGGACTTGTGCATGTAAGAACCATTACCCGTGAGCTAGTTTGTTTTTTATTGAAAAAATATGAGGGTGCACGGGAAAGGGCTACGAAAGGAGAAATTATCCTTTGGGAAAAAGTCACTATTAGCAAGAGCCTAATGAAAAGATTAAAGGCAATGAAAATAGAAAAAAATGCCAAGCAATCATGTTTGTTTGCTTAAGTTTCAAAAGTGATACCTTCAAAATAATTGAGAGAAAAGAAAATATGATATATGTGTATCTTTTGAGAGTGTTTAGTTGAAGACCAACGGGTTTTCACAATAAATCCTAGTTATGCTTATTTTGTCATGACACTATTCATTTATAGAGTCATCAATATTTTAGGCGTGTGTGCATTGAGCTTATTTGTTCATAGACTTCACTTTATCTTGTCACTTGAGGCTATATCTTAGTTTGATAAAGTTTTGTGGTCAAATAGAACTCTTTGAACATATTTTAGTATTTGGGTCATAATTTATTTGTATCCAGTCCACGCCCATTCATTCCTTCCCACATATTTAGACACATCAATACTATTCTAGTGTGTAAAGCTTATGTGTTTTGTGTCAAGTTTTTGTCATCTTATATATATATACTAGGGTATGCCCGTGCCTAAAGGCACGACGATAATTTTTGAAAGTGTATGTCGTTGATAGGACCATACGTCGCATTTAGTTCACTGTGTTTTTTTTTAAATAACCTGTGGTGAGAACCTATTAATTAAAAAATATGGGACAAAATTTCCTTTGTTTATGGAACAATCTACCCTGTTTAAGAACAAAAATACCAAGTATACTATTATTTATTCTAAATTTGGATCAATAATAAAATCCAACCATAAAATTTACTCACATATGTTATGTGACATGAAGTCTATAACATGAAAATAGTTTGTTGCTACATGGTCCCAATATAAAAGGAGGTAAAAATTAAAGAAAGAAGAATAAAAACGTGACTTAAAGCAGAGAGATAAACCGCGTATATATGAGGTATGTAGTCTCCTTATTTCAGAATCGCTAGACATCTAAATTACTCCCTAAAACATTATGTTTATTTTTCTACTCCGTAGCCTTCTCTTTCTCGAGTTGACCATAAGCATACTTAAATATTCGACTACGCGTATGACAACTGAAATGACCTTGCTAATGGTCAAGCCATCTTGGCAGCGAGTTTTTGCACATGTCCTACAACTTCATACTTTGGTGCACTAAGTCCCTCAACCTCTTGAGTACCAGTTGAGTTTGAGCCAAGATAAAAAGGAATCTTCTTTAGCTTTTTCGGCAGTCCCTTTTGAATCTGCAAAATTCTATTTGTTAGACATCAAACAAGAGGCCTCACTTCTTTAACAGCAATAACAATTTTCAACTGAAATTTAAAAAAAAAATTGTGCAGTAACAATTTATATTCACAGTCAAAATGGCTTACCGGTTGTATAAAAAACTTCAATACTCTCCATAATCCTACAAAACATGTATGAAATAATAAACCGTATAATTAGTTTAAAAATTGAAAAATAAGGTCAAATATCTAAACACCAAATCTTAGTTCAAAAAATTAGCCCGAGTACATACTATTCGGTCACATATTGTTCAAACAGATCAAAACCTAAACAAATAGATCAAAATCCATTACTAATTACAAATATAAGAATTCGGGTACATATTGTTCGGTTGGTAAAACAAATATGGAACGTTTAGTAAAACAAAGGCGACACTTTGAATCAACACACTAAGGTAGGACCAAAATGAACCACAAGTAGGAAGCAAACTAACCATCAATACAAATTACCTTGTGTATCAAGACAAACGCAAGCAGTCCTAGTCTCGACAGCACCGGATTCGAGCTACCCAAAGACAACTCACATTTATTCCAAGCTCCAACCGGGTGGTCCGTATACCTTAAGGTATAAGGTATTTTTATACAACAACTACATGGATATAAGACAGAAAAAGTAACATGAAGTTAATGTTTCTAATATGATCACCAACATGCATTAAAATAAGAAAAAAAATAAGAATCATTATCAACATTATTGTGAGTGGGAATTAATCAAATAAAACTTGACTCTTTGTGATTGGGAAGAATAAAGAGAGCTGAAGTAGTTGACAAATTGGGCTTTGAGGAGAGGTGGCTCAGAATTCACTAATACATTGTCTTTGAGGCAGATATTATGTTCACAGTTCTTCTAGCCTTAGAAATTTATGAAAATATGAAGAATTATGATCCCCTTCTGACACACCCCAACCCAGTTACTTATAATTAAGTTTGAACGTCAAAGTGAGTCAAATCATAATTACCTTAACCAAAGCATCTTCACGAGTATTCTTTTTCGTTAACAACATGAAGCCATAAAGCCAAAACTTTTAACATATTTTAAAGTGATTATTATTATTCAAACTTGCTTCAAGGATAAGTAAAATTAAATTACCCCTTTTTCATTTGACCAAAATTATGGTTTTATGCATCCTTTGCTAAGCCAACCCGACCTCCTAGATTTTGCAGTGACATCATGCTACCTGAAACACATAACCATAATAATCGTGAGCATAAGAGCCCAGTGAATGCATCACTACTAAACTATTGCATAAAATTAAATGCAATAAATCATATACATGTGGTAATACCTATGTACTTATCCGGCTCATTTATAAAGAATGACCAATTATATGCTTATCCGGATCATTCATAAAGAATGACTAATTATATACTTATACGACCCATTAATTATGTATTACTTATCCGGTCCATTCATAAAGAATGGACCAACTGATCCGAATCATGATTCACATATCCTGTCTGCAATAGACGATTCTCCCCCATTCCTGATCGAGGAGTAACCCCTATCTGTATTAGATAATTCTCCCCCATTCCTGGTCGAGGAGTAACCCCTGTCTGTAATAGATAATTCTTCCCCATTCTGGGTCGAGAAGTAACCTCCCATTTTGATAACCCGAAATGGACGATTTGATATTCCATATTTTCTTGATCATATTTGTAACCACGTGTAATACATCTTACCAATAAGAGATATTCATATCGTATCCACAACCATGTGTAATACATCTTTACCAATAAGAGATATTCATATCGTATCCATAACCATGTGTAATACATCTTACCCATGAGTAATATTCATGTCTTATCCGTAACCATGAGTAATAAATCTTACCTGTGAGTGATATTTAGATCATCTCCATAACGATATACAAATACCTCATACTAGTGAGTACACTCACCTTGACAGTTTAAATGGATTTTCCTTTGCCTTTATCCGGTACTTGCTCAATCAGCTCTTCTTCCCTTCCTATCATTATTACAATATTAGTGTCATCATAACAATATTAACAATTCAAAGAATAACTTGAACATAACTCAATTCATAAGCATCATACGATTCTATTCAAATCATTTGTCACAAATGAAGTTTCATCCAAATTCATGTTAATATAATTGTCATATCCAAATCATAGACCAAACATATATTCATTTATTCTTGGTAATTCAATCCTTATCATATTAGTATTCCAATACAAAAGACGGTACATCGTTTCAAGTCTCCTAGAGTAATATATACCCATTTCTTTACCACATAGCAAATCTGCCCTATAGGCTCTTTTATCGTTCATTCAACTTCCAGGAATTTTCATAATTTTTCTATGTCATAAATTTATATGATATTTCACCAAACATTAGTAAACATATTTATCAATACAAAATTAAAATTTCACAATTTTCAGAGTTCATTTTCTACGTCAAGTAAGACATCAAACATATGGTATGCATACTTTCACCCTTGGAGAAGATTTCATACCCAAACTTCAAACTCTCACCAAAGACTCATTTCTTGGTATTTTCACACGATTTTCGGATATGTCAGACATATATGAGTCCAAGTTAATATCCAATTGTAATCAATGAATTTAAGTAAGTATACAAGAAGATATGATAGTTTGAATACATAAGGTTTCTAAACAAGGCAATTTCAAGGGTTTACACATTCAAGTTTGCTTAAACATGCATCTATCCATGAGTACACATCAATACATCTAATTTCAGTGAACAAATGATCATTTCTATAATTTAAATCCGCAATGCAAAAAAATCAAACAAGATTTATGGATGGAATTACCTTAGGGGCTTTTATGTAATTTTCTATGAATGTTTCTTCAATTTCTCCTCACACTTTCTTCCTAGACTTCAAAACTCTCTTTCCTTAAGTTAAAACTCTTCCATGGATGATATATGCTGAATGGAGAGCTTAATTCAAGGGTTTTAAGTCGGAATAAGGCCACCCCCTCTTGGTCCAATCAAAATATAACATGTGGTGCCATATAAGACAACATATCATTTAAGGATAAATTACTACTTTACCCCCTGTTCGTAAAAAGATGATATCTTCTCACTCGAATGTCCGTTTAATGCACCGTTTATTGTGTTACAAACCTAACTCATATGTGTACAACTATCTAGTTATACCTCAAGTCAATTATTATATTATACTGTTCAAAACTATCCTTAAACATAAACATTCCTACCGAAACTTCAAAATTTCATACTTGTAACTAATTCGATATTTCATGCTTTATGAAGGTAGGATTGGACTAAACATAATGACTTAACATTATATATACTAATAACATATTATCCATATCACATAAGCTAATCATGATTTAAACATAATTTATCATAATTATATTCGGGTTGTCACACCTTCCTTTAAACATCTAACTATAGCCTTGTCTTTTCAAAAGGAAGCTTCATTTTTCATTGCTTTGGAGATATTAGCTTTATCAATTGCTTCATTCTTGGACATAGCATCAGAGTAGCCCATAGATTCAATCTCCCGTTGAATGTCGAAAAGGTTATCACATTGTCACGTTTTTGTAACAGCTTAATCCCCAGGCACTCTTTGCATAACCTGCGGCTACCATATGAGTTACAATCAAGAACTAAGGATTCAAATGATTTTGTGGGTATGTTTACTGTTTTGGCTTGATCTTTATGCTTTGTGAACCTCTATTAAATATAAGTATTTTTTTGTGTTTGATATGTGCCATTCAGAAATGGATTCAAAGATAATTTAATAATATCACACTAAACTTTTCGACATTGATAATTGTCACCCAACAAATTCCTATTTTCCTCTTGAAATATGGTCATTGATAATAGGCTTCAGTAAATAAAAAAAACTACGTTTGGTTAAGAAAATAAACAAAAGACGATCATTTCTAGATTTCATGGCAAGAAACACCCAATGGCAATGCAGATCTGCATTTATTTATGAAATAAAAATGAAAAGCACTATATCCCAATGGCAATGCAAGACATTTGTGGATAACTTACTCCTAGTTTCTCTCGAAAGCTTTATAAGTATGCTATTTTCTCAAATATTTTCATTCTCTCTTCTCATACAACATTCTGTGGTCATCCATGGAATCTGGATGTCTGCAAGGAAAGATTCATGCATGAAACTGAAATTTGCATGTTGTGTATGTAATACGATGAAAGGATATTGCTTTCGTTCCTCTGGATCTCATGTTTAAGTATTTGATTTAGCCCACTTAATTGGGCACTTAGTTGCTCAGGGGTGCTCCTGCTACATCCACCTACAGCTTCAATCTCACACTCTAACATATAATAGAAGCCTTTTTGTAACTCTCCTGTAATTTCATCATGCGGTTAATGTGAGGTAATGGAAATGCTGATTTGAGTCGGGAAATAATCAGAAAATAGTTGATATTATGAGAAGTTGGATAAAAGATATATGCGATTTGATGCGATGTTCTCTTACTTTTCCATTTTTTCATAGAATCCAATTCTTACTCCCACCTCCAATAAATTGATTCCCATGGAAACAGGAAATGAAGGAGGGAATCTCATTAAATCACTCATTACATTTTCAACTCTTTTCAAAACTTCTCCCCTTCTGAATTTCAAGATATCAAAGCCTCAACTTAATGATGACACTATAAGTCAATAATGAAAGTACAGAGTTAGTAAACTAAGGTATAAAGACTATAAAATGAAAACCAAAACAGAGGTATAAATGTATACCTTCCCCATATTATAAATGAACTTGTTGGCATTGGCCTCAACTCCCTGGCTTTAAATATAGGAAGTAAATTCTATACCATGTCCTAGGCACCCTTAGTTAAGAATTTCGATTGAACCGACAAAAATGATGGTAAAAATTAATCAGATCTGCAAAACTACAAAATTAGCTTTGTTTAATAGAAATATTGAGTTCATAAAGAACATTCTCAACAGCTGAAACAAATGATTGTCTCAACTTGGGTACCATCAACATACTGTGTAGGAATGCAACAATATGCAAATACCAATAAATGCAAGGCAACCTGCAACAATATGAAAAATTGGGAGATTCAGTAATGCAATGCAACCTGCAATAGTATGCAAATACCAATAAATGCAAGGCAACCTGCAACAATATGAAAAATTGGGAGATTCAGTAATGCAATGCAACCTGCAATAGTATGCAAATACCAATAAATGCAATCCCCCCAATTTTCAACAGTATGAAAAATGCATCATACTGTGTAAAATGCAACTTTCAAAACAAATGAAAATACCAATAAATCCTAAGAATTTTTGAACCATAATAATCACAGCCAAGATATAATACAAAGAATGAGAGGTTACGATGCCTTGAACACCGAATATCAGAACCCAAAATAATCAACCTGAAAGAAAAATTAAAACAATCAAACAAAATAAAATTATAGGAACATTATTAAAAGCAAAAAAAAAAATCAAACAACTGAACCTAAACATAAAAAATAGAATGTTACCATAAATATTTTTGGATTTTGAACCTAAACATTCAAAAAATAAACCAAAAACATAAATTCAAACACAGTATTATGAAAGAAAAAATACACTTTCTATCATCATACCTAAGTAAACCATAGATTTATAGAGGAACCCAAAATGAACATAAAAATGGAAAACCTGTAGGTGTGTTCATAAAAATGGAAGTTGTAGGTGTGTTCATCTACGAACATAAACCCCAAATCTGTAGTGAGATAAAACCGATTTAGATGGTGTAGGCTTGTTCATCTACGAAAAACCTATCGAAGAAAGACAAAAGCATTGGTGGGGAGCATGGAGTTCTATGTCGGCGGGGTTGGAGCTCAAGTGGGTTTGGGGGAGTATGGAGAGGGTGAGGGTTTTGCCTAGGGAGGGTGAATCGGGATAGGGAAGAGAATTTGTGTGTTTCGTGGTTCGCGAGTAGGAGGGGGACTTTAGTTTAGGTAAGTTTACTACTTTACCCCCGATTTTGAATTTTGAAGAGAAGGGGGAAACAAATTAAAGTGTGTCAAATGAGGGGGAATCCAAATTTTGTAAGGGTCAAAATAGGGAGTGCAAAAAAAAATCATATTGATGACATCATGGTGCTATCTTATGACATACATAAGTTTATTATATATATATATATATGTGTGTGTGTGTGTGTGTATGTGTGTGTGTGTGTGTGTGTGCCGATATTTCATTGGGATATGTTGCATATTTATATTTATAAGTATTGTTTGTTTTAAGTATCTGGGTTTGCATTTAATCCATGTTTTCCATATGATTTATCTTTCGATTATAATTGGCATGCTATATGATCAAATTAGTATATATTTTTGGATGTATTGAAATTCTTTAGGCCAAGAAACACCTCTCAAATTTTTCTGCCAAAACCGTACCGAACCCAGGGCCCCCAAAGCGAACCGATCCGGTTCCAAACAAACGAACGAAACCGATAACACCAAAAATGAATCGGTCCGGTTCCAATGAAATAAAATGAACCAAACTGCATCCGGATCGGTTCTATGTGAATAGTTTTTGTCCTCCACGAGTTCATCTTCTTTTACACCTCCAACACTCATCCAACCCCAAAATTATGGTCTCCAACCTCATCAACCATCAATATACTCATCTACACACTAATTTGTTCTTAGAATTCATCAAGTTAGTCAAAATTTAACCTTATCTTAATTAAACCCTAGTTTTCATTTCACCCTTTCAATTTCTCACCAAGATTTACACCATTAACATGGATTTTAACTCAGATTTCATGTAGGATTATTATTACATCAAAATCATATGAAATCATCTCCCCAAAACCCATTTTTGTGCAAGAATTCCAAACCCAAAATCTTATAGTTTTCACACCAACTATAATATGAAAAATAAACACACTTAAATCATTCAAGCAAGTTAAACGCTTGCTTGGTTAGATAAATCCAATGATCTCGTGCTGGAATCCGCCGGAGCTTGGCCGAAAATCTCCCTTTTTTCTCCATTTTCTTCCTTCTTTCTCTTCTTTCTTCTTTCTTTCCCTTATTTCCTCTTTTCTCTTTCTCTCGTGACTTATAAGGGAGAAAATAAGGGTTATCCACTTATTAAACCCAAAATTGACTCGTACACACAAATGCGAGTCCCCACTGATCCAAAAAGTCCCGAAAATCCAAACACTACTCCCGAGTACTCTATTCTGACTATCTTGGTCCTTTAGAGACCAATCGTGCACTCAAAATTCTCATTCGAGTCAATTATAAAAAATTCACATCTTAAACCCCACATATATCCACACGTGCTTTCGAATAAAATAACATCAATTGTCTCATTTATTCATCTGCGACATGAAATATAATTAGTCCATCTCATTTACTTTAAATTATGAAAGTATTAAATTACACCCACTCTTGTAATTTAAATATCCATAAAAGTACGAGGTATTACATTCTCCCCCCTTACAAGAGGATTTCGTCCTCGAAATTCGGACAAGATCGGTACCAAAGACTTTGGATCACAACCACACCACCTGCTCTAGTACCAAAAATCAAATCATACCTTGATAATGGTACGATCACTCCACTATTCACCTGCAAGTGGGCCCCAACTGTATAAAGGCTTACTCATTATAGCCTCAGCTTCAAGGCAAGCTTGCTCCATTTTCTTCATACTGATACACTTTATCAGTCGTAAGCTCTCACCTTAATAATGGAACATCACACATTGTGCTTCTACCAACGACATCAAAATAAGACGATCCTATACATCACTGGCTCTATCGACTTAATATTATTGGAAGGCTGCACATCACTTAGTGACAGCTTCCTGCGTCCATCCCAACACAAATTTCCCATCTTGACAGAAACCACAAGAACATTTGACCACTCCTATCAGTCTTTCAAATCTCGATTCATGGCGACGTAACTCTTACGATGCTCAACAGTCACCCTAAAGAAGTTTGTGGTCAATGCCCCTCTCGACAACAGGCTCTAAATCGCGTTCGGTCCAAAACTCTATTTATTCGCTCACCTCTAAATAACCAGAGGGAGAATGACCAGGCTTCCCACAGCCTTTCATCCCATTTCGAGTGTGCCAACTCTCATTGCACACATATACTTGGATTATCGCCCTTCTCACATGACGTTCAATACAGCATTCCATTCTAGCTTGTTTATAACTTCCCTACAAGCATATATTCCACACATTTATTCCCACGTCCTCCTATCTCGAACGATTCAAAATCAGCTAACTAGGGTGCACACACCCTATAATTCGTGCATATTTACATAACACTGGAAATGTCACACACTTTCCTCAAAATTGGCCTTGCATTCTCGACGTGGCTATAACACATGGGTATTCTCAATCACCCCATAAATCGAAATTTAATTTTCCTTGACATTGTTCCACCCTTCAACTCGTGGTGAGAAGAAAAATTTCCAGTGCTCTCTCATGGAACTACAGGCTCCACTGGCCTTATACTATATAATAGCCCTCTCATCTCAAAGTGTTTTCTCTACACTTCCATTTATCAACATTCAAAACTGATGCCTTAGCATCCATTAACGACTTTCTACTCACGACGTTTACCAAGGTTCATGGGTATCTCATCACGCAACAACATTTAAATAAGGTACTTTTCCTAATACTTTATCACTTGGCATTGGCGGTAATCAAATTCCATAAACCTCAATCACATAAACAGGACTCTCCAAACCCTGTCCCCAAACATATGAATATAAATCTCAACTCCCACGTCTCTAAAGGAGTGATATAACAATACGCTCTCCCTATCACCAAGTCTTGCGCACCAAACATAATAACGTGCTAAATCTCTTCGCTCGACAGTAAATCCAACATACCTCATATCACACCAAAAAGTACCTACATACCAGGATCAAATATCTCAAGACAACTATACTCTCCGAAGTCTTTATCATAATATAATATAAATGCGATCTCAACCCTCTTTCAGGTGAGACATCGCCAAAACAATCTTGCCTCCCCTGGAATAACAAACACGATGCCTTGCAATAACAACCCACTATCGTTCTAACCAGTCTATACTCAAAATAATATCATACTTGTATAACACATCACTAAAATGAGAAATTTTAATAAAATATATACTATTATGCCTACACCTGCTTCCCCTCGGATGAAGCCAAAAATAACCCCGTTACACCACAAAAATATAAACCTAATAATGTTATCGATATATACACTAAAGTCTTCTCACATGCGAATTTAGTGCTAATCAAGATACTGTGATTCACTCGTGTCACACAAGGCATACCTCATTAACCCGAGGTTAAAACTCATTTCTCTATCTTTCCAATTGCCTTGCCTGCTCCAATGGTTCCTGGACATGACACGCCTATCCGAACCGAACCAAAAACTATCTTAGTTATTGCCCTAGCTAGGCACCATACTCTTGTCTCTTTTCTCACTTCGGGCAAAAAAAATATATGTGGTCCTAATCCCCACATAAATAATACCTCTTCATATGATCCACTTATCTCCGGCCAGGCTGGCCATATTAGGGTTGTCCTTCTCTTGGACCCTGGTAGCCTCAACCTTGATGACTACCCTCGATGCTCCCTTAGCTCCGCTAGCCCTTAGGAACACACTACTGCCTTAGCAGTCCCAACTGAATCCATTGTCACTCGATAGAAGCATTTATATCTTCATTGTCAAAACACAACACAGTCGCCATCTACTTCGACCTTCCAAGAAGAATTTCCTTTAAGTGCTGGTAACTCCTCTCGTGAGTCCATTACCCATTTAAGAATTCTCTTCTCCATCGTACCTACCTCATCCGGTACAAAATTCACTAGACAAGGCCTCTGTCCATCCCTCCTGTGATGAATTCAGAATATTCATCCACATCTCTTGCTGAACAACAGATGAAGGAAATCATGGTCAAACTGTACCTAAGATCCTTCCATTGGCTACACACACGATCTCCACATTCGCCAAAATTCCAACGGGTGGTCATCTTCAAAGACCCCTCTGAATCCTCCCAATAGGCAAGGGGCATCGCATCGGTGCCCGGATGTGATGAGAAATACGCAAGGGTTACTGCAATAATTTGGGCGTGTGCAGGTAAACAAGCTTGTCCAAGATACTAGACTTAGGTTAATGACTTGGAATATAGGGATTATGACATGGAAAGGGATGGAGTTAGTAGATACCATGATATAAAAGTAAACATAGCTTATATACAAGAAACTAAATGGGTCGGTGAGAAATAGAAAATACATGGTTTAAATTATACTACACAGGAAAACATAGAAATAGAAACAGAGTTAGAATAATAGCAAATAAGAACTTTAAGGATGATATTGTAACCGTTATTAGAAAAGATGATAGACTTATACTTTTAAAACTTGTATTAGGTGAAAATATAATAAATATTGTCAGTGCTTATGCACCCCAAGTAGGATTAGATGAGAACACTAAAGTACAATTTTAGGAAAAAATGGATGGACTAATTCAAGAAATACCCGTAGGTGAGAAAATCTATATAGGGGAGATTTTAATGGCCATGTAGGAGAAGATCGTGTAGGATATGAGATAGTGCACGGAGGATGTGATTTTGGAGATAGGGACGACGGAGGAGAGTCTATATTAGATATTGCGATGGCTTATGATTTCGTACTAGTAAACACATGTATTAAAAAGAGGCTTGAACACTTAATAACTTATAAGCTAGAGAAAAATATTTCTAAATTAAATGAATGTAGTTTTTTATTAGGGGAAAAATGCAAGGCTGTCTTAAATGATTTTGAAGAATCACAATGTCAACTAAAAAAATATTTGAACAAACTGAGTACTTTCAACAATTCTGGCATTAAGGTTAAACAATTTTGAATTCTGGAAAGTCTACGCCTATTGATAAAGAGATAATTAGTTTTAAAGGAAAATAAGTTTTTGAAATAAATTTTGTATCCTCCATGATAGACTGTCGAGAATCGTAAAAAATATATATGTTTATTTTTATTTTCAAAAACAGAATCAGACTTAAGCTCTTCTAAGAAGATTTATCATTGGAATTTTTGTTGCAAAATTGGTGACTTAGAAAAATTTTGTTATAAGCATTTAAACCTAAATAGGAAAAATGAAAAAGTAAGTAGACCTAGGATACCTATTAAGGCTAAATTTGTTAAAAAAAACAACCCCACCTAAGCCAATGCCTTTCAGGTATGAAATAATTTTTCCAAATAGTAAGGCAATTTGGATTAGGAAAGAAGAATTAAGTTACCAGGTGTAATATAATGTTATTGTATCAACATTAAGTGATTCATATACAAACTCTCAGTGGTACCTTGATTCAGGTTGTTCTTGACATATGATTGGGGACAAATCAAAGTTTTCCTCTCCAAAAAAATTTGTTGGAGGAAATATCACTTTTAGAGATGGAAAAATGTCACAAATCGTAGGCAAAGGAATAATTATAGGTGATGGGCTTCCTAAGTTGGATGAGGTCCTACTAGTTGAAGGACTTAAAAAGAAAATTTGTTAAGTATAAGTTATTTTTGCGACAGTGATCACACTGTTAATTTTTTAAAATTAAAGTGTAAAATTGTTTGTTTAGATGAAAAAGTAATTCATTGTGGTGAAAGAACAAATGATAATTGTTATGTTGTCATTCAAGATAAAGAAGTTGAAAATTATTTATTTGATAAGCTAAATTGCATTAATGACTAGGACATATTAATTATGACAATCTGTCTAGGTTAGCTAGTCAACAACTTGTACTTGGTCCACCTAAAATACCCAAAATCAAACATTCTATTTATGGACCATGGCATATAGAAAAAATGCATACAGTCTCATGGAAGAAGATTAAAGATGTTTTAACTTCTCACCCTTTAGAGTTACTTCACATGTATTTAATGGGTCCTTCTAGGACTAGTAGTATATATAATAACTCTTACATCTTTGTCATTATGGATGATTTTACTAGATTTACTTGGGTTACTTTTATGAAAGAAAAATCATATACTTTTCAAAACGTTTTAAGAATCCTTTTAAGGATCGGGAATGAAAAGGACATCCAAGTAATTAGCATTCGAGGTGACAGGGGTGGATCTAAGTAAAAATTGAAAAATATTCAAACAAATCATCGACTTGAACTTGATTACTACTCCAGACATTGACTTGGATGTAAGTTTGCAGGGGTGTTATAATCATGTAGAACACAACCTGTAAAACACACGATAAATACTCATGAAAAATATTAGAACGAAAAAAGAAATTCAAAGCCATTGGAAGAAAACCATAGTCCATTTAAAATAAAAGCACAAACGAAAAACTAACTTTTCGGTACATAATTGTATACATAGAATTAGACCACCATGTATTGTTATCATGCCTAGCACGAACGGTGTGCCTTCTTAGTCGCCTAGATCTACAGATTGTAGAATGCAACAGATTCATTTCTAATTAACATCTATTTTATTTTGTTTTCCATGACTCATGCCATACGGATTAATTGCATATTAATTAATGAATACACTAATTAAAGAAAATCCCTTATAACCCAAATCTCATAACCATAATGGGTATATATCTTCAAATAGAAGTACTCTCTTCAATCTAACAAAACCTTGTAACTAAACAGTCCCTACAACAATGCACTCCCTGATTTAAGGCGTATGATTAAAATATTCTTAGTAAAAATAAATTGAGTGCACTAAGCATTATAGACCCCAAGCATGATTCCATCAATTAACATACCTAACTAATCAAAGCACTAACAACAAAAACAACAGTAACACCAAAGTTTAATACACAGAGTATACGTAGGAATCACTTTGTTTCTAAAATTAGTACCAAATAAAAATGATAGCATATAAATCAACATTTAACAAAAAGAATATAAAATTAGTACCAAATAAAATTAAAAGGGAGTAGTATGAAAGAGTATACCTAATTTGACCTAATATCTGAGTTGACCTCCATGATTCTAAAGTTTGACCATCTGAAACACAATTAAAATCAAATACAGAAATTACAAACAATGTACACCAGATTTAGAAAATCAACAAAAATTAGATAACTATAGAAATAATATAAATGCAATGAAGCATAATGTCACTTTAATCTATATATCCAACACCTAATGTTGAAACCTACAGAAACAATACACATTACAAAACACAAATACCTTTAAACCATAGAGTATACCTAGATTTACAAACCAAAATCAACAAAACAAAAAATAAAGACCAAAATAAATACAATGTTACCCTGCTAGTGAAAGCTTGGTAGAGGCGACGTCGTGGCAGGTAGTTGCGTGAGAGGTCAGAGGGTTTGTGTTTTGTGGGGAGGGTTTGTGAATCGAGAGAGAGGAGAGAGAGAGTTTTGTGCATTGGGTGTGTTTCGTGTGGTTGGAGAGTAAAAGAGTGAGTTTGGCCTAATTAAATTTACTACTTTATCCTTCTTTTTGAATTTTGAAGAAAAGGGGAAAACAAACTAAAGTATTAAAAGAGTCGGAATCCAAATTTGTAAGGGGAAAAATAGGTAGTGCAGGAAAACTCATAAAGATGATATCATCTTTTGATCTTATGAAATACATAAGTTTTCTACTTTATTATATATATATACTCTAATGATCATAAGTTTTTATTGACAAATTCGTTTTTCACAAAATTATAATTTTTAAAATCTCTTTGTCGAGATCTATCAAACCAGATTTATGAAGCCTATAAAATTTCAAAGAAAAAAAATTACACATACAGTAAACTTTACTGTATTCACCAGAAAATGAAAAAGTTTTATATCTGTGACATTTTCACAAAGAGTAACATTTAATGTGTTAATATTACACAAACAGTAAAATTTATCGTGTTCTCAAAAAAATTTTACCCATATATTTATCAAACAAGATCCACGGAGTACATAACATTTCAATGAAAAAAAATTACACAGACATTAATATTTATTGTGTACACTTTTAAAATAGAATTAATTAATAGTTCAATTCTCAACGGGACTTAATTACAAAAATATGTCAAAATAAGAATTACATATAATAATACATATTAAATGGGTTGTCACATTTGTTGTTATTATTAAACAATAATACTAACAAATTGGTTAAATAAATTGGTCAAATAATCTATAAACCCATATATATATATATATATATATATTGAAAAAGAACACATATTTTTAGTTTAACCTATTTAGTCGCTTAAACACCCATTTATCCAAAATTATCTTATATTTAAAGGTCCGCACCAACGGCACCCAATGCCACCCCTGCTCACCCCAAATCGGAGCTCCGATGGATCCAACCCCCATTTATCTAATATGCTCTTTTTTTAAAGGTTCGCGCCATTGGCACCCATGCCACCCCAACCCATTCCAAATCGAAGCTCTGATAAAGGTCGTTGGAGCTCCAACAATGGGGGTAGGTAGTGGTAATGGGGATTGGGTGCCACTAGCGCGGACCTTTAAAAATAAGGGAATATCGAAAAAAAAGTGGTTTAGATCCATCAGAGCTCCCTTTTGGAGTGAGTAGGGGTGGCATGGGGTGCTGCTGTAATTCCTATTTTGAGATTTTTTTTAATTAAATCCTATTGACTATTCGACAATGAGTTAATTTTATTTTTTAAGGTGTATGCAGTAAATATTACTGTTTATGTAATTTTTTAATTGAAATATTATGTACTCCATAGATCTTGTTTGATACATATATAGATTTCATTTTCTTCTGAACACAGTAAATTATATTGTCTGTGTAATATCAACACACTAAATATTACTGTTTGTGAAAATGTTACAGATATGAAACTATTTCAACACGATAAATGTTACTGTTTGTGAAAATGACACATATATAAAACTATTTCATTTTCTCGTGCATACAATAAAGTTTACTGTGTTCACAAGAAAATGTGATATTTTCACAAGAGTTTGTGAAAATGTCACAGATATAAAATTATTTCATTTTCCGATTTGGGGTGGGTAGGGCTGACATGGGTTGCCATTGGCGTGGACCTTTAAAAATAAAAGAATTTTGGATAAATGGGGCTTGGATCCACATAAACTCCGGTTTGGGTTAAGTAGGGGTAGTATTGGGTGCCGCAAGTGCGGACCTTTAAAAATAAAAGATTATTGGATAAATGAGTGTTTGAGCGACTAAATGGGTTAAACTAAAAATATGTGTCTTCTTTTCAATATATATATATATAGATATATATATGGGTTTGTAGATTATTTGACCCATTTATTTAACCAATTTATTGTATTATTGTTTAATAATCTATTATCATATACTATAGATTATTAAACAATAATACAACAAATTGGTTAAATAAATGGGTCAAGTAATCTATATACAAGGGGGAAACTAGCGCGATGTGCGGTGCATGTGGTAATGAATGCATAAAAAAAGAAGAACATTGAAAAATTGAGAGTATGACGAAAAATTATAATAGAGAAAGAATGTAGAGTAATAGTGATAGTTTAAACGCATGTAGAAATGTTAGAAGACATTGTCAATGTTTGACATAGAGAAAAAAAATAAAGTTGAAACTGAACGTAATGATTGACATAAAGACAGATAATAAAGTTGAAAATGAAAGTAGTAGTAGAATGTATAAAATGCTGATGAAGATTGCAATGTCGAAATTTAAGCTACAACAACCTCTTTTATTTAGGCCAAATCTGAAGCTGTTGAAAAATTCTAAATGTTTATTCTTTTGGCATAGGAGCGTGTAATTCACCCCTTTAAGCTTGAGGTTGTCCTTTTTCAAAGAAGGGTAAAATGATGTAAATGGGGAGTGTGTGTGATCCATGGGCCAGTGGCATATATCAATCGATAGACTTATTTGGCAGTGTTTATTAATATTCCTTTTAACTAGGTGATTATTATCATATTTAACTGATTATTTTGTATTAGGTTTCCTTACCTTAGTATCCTTACCAAACAAAGATTGTGTATAGTCGTATTTTTAGTGAGATAGCTGATTATTTGTCCCTATCTTGAATTAATTTTATAGTATTATTGATTTAGGGATGTGGAGTGAGAGAGAAAATCTGTCTAATTTTTTTTGGGGTGTGTTTTAATCTTCCGATGTGTTTACATCACAACATGTTTAACTAAGACCCATGGACATAACTACAAGTATTTTTAAGAAAGCCCTAGTCTCTTAAAAGATAATAAAAGGAATTAAGAGATGCTAGCAGCTTATTATCCTAAAATTACCATATTAAAAAAGTCTAAATTTTGAGTATACAGTTTTGAAACAAGTTTCTAAAGAAAAAAATATTAATTAATTTGCAGATTAAGTATGGTTATAGACATATCTATGTTAGATTGGGCCATTGGAACTTGTTATTGGATATTTGTTAGTCCTTTTGTTGAGTAGGTTTGGTCATGATTACTCTTATGTCTGACAACTTGCCCTCGTATTTGAATTTACTCCTTATATCAATGATAATTTATTCCATTAAAAATAGTTATTGAATTGCTGTTGAATTGAGTAGTAACCCATACTTAGGGATGATGTGCTCTAGGAGGCCTGGATACCCTAAGTTTTATCATAAATAAAAAGAAAATATTGATTTACATGGCCTTGAGTTTTTACAGGTTGAATTATCATAGACTACCGTGTTCGGCCTCTTAATGAGCTTCCCATCGCAATAACATGTACAGGTCAATATTCGAGTTGAGCATTGCATTTTTGGCCAAGCAATGTGTTTTTGGGTGTTCATGTTTAATCTCCCCACCACCAAGTTTGAGGGCTTTGCACATGTTTGGTGTCAAGAGTTCATCCGTTACTGAGAATTTGATCGCCGACCCCCTCTTCGTGCTTGAGTTGAGTTAAAAGAAGCCATGCAAGCAAATATCCCATGCATAAGTATGCTCATGATCTCTTTATGTGCATTTAGAATATTCGACAAGGCACACTCTTTGTTGCCAACAACATCAAGCATTTCCAATTCCTCTACACTCGTGCTCGGCTCACTGAAGAAGGCAAACAACGCATCGATCGCTACAACAATGACCTCTAACCACCGATTCGCCAAGGCTTGCTCACCATTGGGGTTCTCACTTTGACGTCGCTTACAAGTACACCCTTTGTTTGGAGGAGTTTCACTTCACTCCATCATCCATCACTGTATATCCCTCCCCACTGCAATGCCCCAAATATTTTTGTCCATCACCGTGCTCCAGTCTTACAACCATAGAGTGTTTTTGATGCCATAAGGTCAGACATTGCACTGTGGATTGCCCCACCGATGCCACTTTGCTCGTCGATGGTTACGAGCTTTCACCCGACCCTAAAAACTGAAGAGACGAAAGTCGCCTCCTTAGTCTCTTGTATTATTCCAATGGATTAAGAAACCATAGGCGAACCCCTTTGAGTTCAAGGTGTGTACTCTTCTGAAGATGTTTTATATAATCTTAATGTCTGATTAGGGATTTCTCTCATGATTATGAGGTTAGGTAAAAATTATTGGTTTTCAAGTTCTATCTTTATTTCTATCATGAGAATTTTTACCTAACAAGCATTTCTTCCTATATTATAATAAATAAGGGCCTAGGACCCTCATTGTAATCATTCAATTATGAATAACATTTCAAGGGAGTTTAGTTTACATTGTCATTAATTGGGAGTTGCCTCGTTTGCAATTTTTTTGTATAGAAGTTACTTGATGGAATGAGAGGGGTAGGCAATAGGCTCTCTTGAGGATCTTAGGGAGTAGGTAGGAGGTTCCGCAAGTTCATGGTGAGATCATATTACACCCTTCTTCAAGGTGCATTATTCCCTGGAACTGCATATGGAAGTTCGGGTTCTTTGTGATGTGCAGCTGTAAGTGCCATTCTGATGCGGAAAATTAAAAAAAAAGGGTTGGAATCTTGCTAGTGGAAGTTGGTTGTGCAAGAGACCGAAGGAGACTGTTAGTCATTTATTACTATATTGCAAGGTTGCGAGGAGTGTGTGGGATACTCTTTTAACCTTTTGCGGTGTTAAGTGGGTGATGACGTGTTTGGTGTTTGGTAGGGGCTTCTTACTGTGTTCTCTGGTCTATCTGGGGTGAAAGAAATAGATATTTCAAAAGAGTGGATCTTCCTTTAGGGAAGTTGCGCTGCGCTATAAGGTATTGAGTACGCCATATCTTTGGTTCCAGGAAAAACATCCGTAACATGTTCCTTTTGTAGATCTTTTGGGATCTTTTGCTTTAGTGATACACTGGTATGCCTGGTAACCCGTGGAATTCGGTCCAGTTTTTATTGGGCTGTGATGAAGTTCTTTTTCTTTAACTATCCTTTTTATTCTATTTTTCGATGTATACACAATTTATACTTGGCTTCTACCCCTTTTTGTTGAATTTCTGTTATAATAAATAATTTTTTTTAAAAAGAGCATCTGTATTTCTACTATATAATTCAATTAGAAGATCTGGAATAGGAGCAGAACTCTCTTGGGAAGGAAGAGAGGATGTGGATTGCAGGTTAGGAATTGGAAGAGCAACTAGGAAGTTAAAAGCCACGGGACTGGTTAGTGGCTACAAGATAGAATTTTTCAAATTGAAGGAACATCAAGGCGAAAGAGGGAATAAACTCTCTTCTCTGCAAAATATGGGAAGCTTGGGAGAACAAAACATATATTGTTGCTCTGTACAATTTTTGAAATATATATCCCCATTCCCTATGATATCTGACTGATAATATATCAAAGATCTACAATAAAATGGAAAGAGAGAAAAAGTGGGGCTAGGGTTTCATCTTGCCACAAACTAGAAGGTGTTATAATGAAAGGAAGAAGAGAGAATATATAACCTACTACAACCACCTAATAATAAAATAAAAATGGAAAATACTAAAGTAACCATAATGCTAAATAAAACTCTAATACCCCCCTCAAACTCACGATGCTGCAGTGAGAAGGATTGAGAGTTTGCCAACCAAAAAATGAAAACGCTGAACTGGATAAGACTTCGTAAATAAATCAGCTATCTGTGCAGAAGAAGAAATAAAAGGTGAAAGTGTAAGATGATGATGAGTGATATGACAATCAATCTCGATGTGCTTAGTCCTCTCATGAAAAATCGAATTATGAGCAATCTGAATAGTACTCTTATTATCACAGTACATAGGAGTGGGCTAGGAAAGAGAGACACCCATAATTGTAAGTAACCTATGTAGACAAACAACCTCGCGAGTGGTAGAAACCATATCACGGTACTCGGCTTCCGTGGAAGACACAGAAATAACAACTTGCTTTTTGCTCTTCCAAGAAACAAGATAATCACCCCAAAATACCCAAAATACAGTAACTGATTTGCGATCAGCAGAATCACCAGCCCAATCAGCATCAGAGTATGCACGCAGCTCCAAAGAAGAAGATGAAGGAAGTGAAAGACTCTGCAATCGAGTGCCTCTCAAGTATCACAATATACGATGAACAGCTGTCCAATGAACTGTAGTAAGAGCAGTAATAAACTGACTAACAACATGGACCGCATGAGCTATATCTGGATGAGTAATAGTGAGATAAACCAAGCTTCCCACAATAGTGCGATATAAGGTGAGATCAGGCAAAAGAACACCATCATACGGGGAAAGATGAACATTAAGCTCCAAAGAGGTATCAACAATATTAGTATTAGTGAGGAGAGCACGCACAAGAATGTCCCCGATGTACTTAGATTATAAGAAAAGATAACCCTTTGGAGAATGATCTACCTCAATACCCAAAAAGTAACGTAGGGGCCCCAAATCCTTCATCTCAAAACAACGAGATAATTCAGACTTCAACGCTGTAATTCCACCAACATCATCCCCAGTAATAATCATATCATCAACATATAAAGAGACCAGAATACGACCACCCGAGGTGCACCTGATAAAGAGAGATGAATCATTCTCACTTGGAATGAACCCAAGAGAGGTAATCACGTTAGTAAACTTCTCAAACCAAACCCGTGGTGCCTGTTTGAGACCATATAAGGCTTTTTTAAGCCTACAAACTTCACCAGGACTATGTGGAACACCCAGAAGAGGAGTCATATAAACCTCTTCATGAATATCACCGTTCAAGAACGCATTTTTAACATCCATTTGCGATATATGCCACTGACGAATAGATGCAACAACAATAAGAGTACGAATAGTAGTCAATTTCGCAACAGGAGCAAAGGTTTCGTCATAATCCATACCATATTGTTGAAAATAAAACTGAGCAACCAATCTTTCTTTGTAACACTCAATTGACCCATCTGACCTGGTTTTGATTTTATATACCCAAAGAGATCCAATTGCCCGCTTACCAGTAGGTAAGGGGACCAAACTCGAAGTATCTGTCTGATACAAAGCAGAGAGTTCCTCAGCCATAGCCTGCTGCCAAAAAGGATCAAGAACTGCCTCTTTATAAGACAAAGGCTCAAAGAGGCAGTGAACAGAGGATAAAAATGAAGCAAAAGAATCAAGATAACAAGAGTAAAAAAAATCGGGTGACTGAGTGGACTTACATGGATGTTTTGGATAGCGAGAAGGAGGTTCCACCGTTTCAGCAGGTGCTTGGGTGGCCACATGAGAAGGGGGATCATCAGGAACATCGGATAGCAAAGTACCTGCATCAGTAGAAATAATAGGAACAGGAGGAACATGTGGTGGCACACTGTTTGTAGTACAAGGTGCTTCAGATGGCACGCTCTTATCATTATCAGAGAACGGATCAATATTAAAAAGATCAGATTTAGCGAGTTCATGAGGGGTATCAGGAATAAAAAAGAAAGAGATATGCTCAAGAAACACAACATGGCGAGAGACATATAATTTTTTAGTAAATGGATTATAACAACGATATCCTTTTTAACCCTCACCATAACCAAGAAAGACACAAATAACTGACTTTGGAGATAATTTGGTACGTTCCACACTAGGTCGAGGAACAAAACAAGTACAACCAAACACCTTTAATGAAGAATAATCAGGGGAACATCGATACAACTTTTCAAAAGGTGACAAACCTGAGCAATGAGAGGTCAGAATCTTATTAATCATATTGACAGCAGTAAGGAAAACCTCTCCCCAAAACTCACTAGAGACATATGTGGATAATAAAAGAGAGCGAGCAGTTTCAACAATGTGCTTATGTTTCCTTTCAGCAACACCAGTTTCCGAGGAGTGTCAATACAAGATGATTGGTGAATAGTTCCATCTAAATAAAAAAACTCATCCAAAATTTTGAGAAGTATATTCCCCACCCAAATCGCATCTAAAACATTTGATAATAGTAGAATGTTGAGTTTTGACAAAGGCACGAAATTTATTATAAATATAAAAAAAATCCGTACGTCGTTTCATGAGAAAAACCCAACAGTAATGCGTATAATCATCAATAAAGGAGACATAATATCGAGACCCTCCTCTTGTAATAACAGGAGATGGTCCCCACACATTAGAATGAATAAGATCAATGGGTGCAAAAGTAGAGGAAATACTTCTATTAAATGGTAAAGCTGAAAATTTGGCAAGTTTAGAACCGCTACAATCAGAGATATCATGACAATGCAAATTTCCTAATTTTCCTATAAAAGACATATATTTTAATCGTGACCCTGAGACATGACCAAGACGAGAGTCCCATAAATAAAAGCTAGATGAATCTGAACTCAAACAAAAGGATGACAAGTCTACAATGGAAGCTGTAACCATTAGTACATTAAGTTTCTCCATGATGTATAATCCCCCCTGCCTATGGCCTGTCCCAGTCCCCTTTTGAGACTGTGGATCCTGCACATGACAAAATGTAGAAGAAAAGGAAACCGAGTAACCGTCATCACATAGTTGACCAATAGAAACAAGATTCATTATAAGCTTAGGAATGTGGTAAACATTAGAGAGAGATAAGTTGGGTCAGTCAATAGTCCCAACACCCATTGAGGGCATGGGAGTACCATCAGCAGTCATAACGGGCAACGAAGAAGTGAGACAAAAATAACCAAAAGAGGAAAAATTTGGTGACATGTGATTAGGAGCGTCGGAGTCTAGAATCCAAATACTTGAGGACTTACCGGGTGAAGAGATGAACATGGCGTGAGGCTGTGCGGAAAGAAACTTTTGAAACTACTCAGCAAGAGAAGACATGAATGGAGTTAATGATGAAAAACCTGATGCAAATGAGTCTGATGGTGGTACAACTGTTGTAGTATTAGTCTATGGAGGCCTATATGAACGCTACTGAGATTGGTTGTTGGATTTCTAAGTAGAAAACTGCTGCTGAGGTGGTCAACTATTTGATTATTGTTGTTGTGCTCGCAACTTAGGGCACTGAGACTTCCAATGACCCTTCTCCTTACAGTAGCTACATTCATCACTTGCAACTCTCGAATAAGGCTTGTTCTGATTACTGGAAGTTAGCCAAGAGGAGGCTGCGAAAATAAATGGATTAGGGTTCGAAGAAATTACCTTCCCTGACTGAGTCTTGAGACGAATCTCCTCGGCTAACAACTCGTGGACAATAGAATCAACAGTTGGAAGTCGTCTACGATGAAGAATAGACCCCCGAAGACCCTCAAAATCATCACGCAGTGCCATCAGAAACTGAACCAGATGTTTTTTCTCCCTATTGGCAACATATGGTGTAAAGGCCTACAATTCAGCTGACTTTGTGAGAGCCAATTGATCCCATAGATCTGTCATAGCAGAATAGAACTCCTGGATACTCAAATTTTTTTGCTCAAGAGCCCGAATATCGCACTCCAACTCGTACTTTTTTGCAAAATTATATTGTGTATATAATCTGCCGAAATGATCCCAAACATCCTTTGCATAGTCATACTTAGCCAACTGCATACCTATAAAAGGTGCAACAGAGTTGTTGATCCAAGTGATGATTTTAAAGTTGTTTTCCTCCCAAACATCCAATAACTCTGCATATTTTTCAACGTTCGTCTTATCATTAGGCTTACTCAAATCGCCATTAATGTAACCCCAAACCTTCTTCCCTTTTAAAAGATTCTTCGTAACATAACTCCAATACGTATAATATTTTTCATATCATCTGACACTAATTGATTGCAGCGAATCATGTCTTTCACCAGCCATTGCGAAAATAAACACTCAAACAGTACCCAAAAGGAACCAAATCGAACGAACTAAATAATTAATCGAACAAACAGGAGGAAAACGACCATAATTACCTTCAAAACAGTCGAGCGAACATAAAAAGTACCTCCGAAATAGTTGGATCCCTCTCTGATACCATGATAATATATCAAATATCTACAATCAAATGGAAAGAGAGAAAAAGAGGGGCTAGGGTTTCATCTTGCCATAAACTAGAATGTGTTACAATGAAAGGAACAAGAGAGAATATATAACCTACTACAACCAACTAATAATAAAATAAAAAGGGAAATACTAAAGTACCCTTAATGCTAAATAAAACTCTAATACTGACCATTGTCAAACTTGACAGCAACTTCAAATTCACACTGATCACCATGCTTTCTAATGCCGGGAACCCTCCAATTCTCCATAATTTCTAGTGAAGATGCCACAATATTTAAATTCATTCATTTCCTCATTGTGGTCGGGATTCGTTACCATGTCAAGATACTTCTATTCAAAGCCCTCACCTTCTACCTTTTCAACCGTCGGTTATCGGAAATCACTTTTAGATATTGATTTTTCTTCATTGCCTTTAGTGTTTGTCTCAATCAATGGCTAGGGCAGAGGGGCAGTATACAATATGTTCAAATATACAAGGTGTTATTTATGAACATATGTATATATACACACACATACATACATAAATAAATAAATACATATATATATGGATACTGCTTTTTTTTTATTTTGGATTACTGTGAAAAATGTTTAAAAAGGTACCCTAAATGTCATTCTCCCAATTGATTTCAATATAATACTTTATTTATAGGGTTTTTGGTAGGGAAGGGGAATGGCAGAAGATATATTGAAGAAGAACTGAGGATTTGGTATTAAAGGGAAGATAGAGAAGACGGGGGATTATATCTTTGTCCGTAATATAGTTGGGGTTTAAGGCCTTTTGGATGGAAGGGGAACATGTTAAATTCTAGGTGAACGTGTATTAGATGAACTTGTTAGGGATACTTTTGATATGACATTATTATTTGGGGGCTACATGAATCCTATTTTTATATTCCATTCCATTATGTTAAGAGTAATATCTTCGGTTAAACCACATGATATCATGTCATTTTTTACAATATCCCACCAAGTCAATTTAGGCCTACCTCTACCCCTTTCGTTACTGATACTAACTAAATCACTCTTCCTTACGGGAGCATCCATTGTTCTACACTTGACGTGTCCAAACCATTTAAGTTGATTTTTTATCAATTTATCTTCTATGTGAGCTAATTTTACCATTTTACGAATATATTCATTTCTAATTTTATCCTTTTGAGTTTTGCCATAAATCCTTCTTAGCATTCGCATCTCCGTCACGCTCATTTTTTGCACATTTTGTTTTTTACTTGTCCTATAAAAATTTCATTTTAACTTCAAAGGTTTACGCCTATCACGCAAGACGCCGATAGTTATTCTCCACTTAACCTCAACCTGCTTTAATACAATAAGTAACATTATCACTAATATCTTCATCTTTTTGGATAATCGAGCCTAAATAACGAAATACTTAAATTATCAAATGCTATACTTACATGAAGTAAAATGAATTTCACATGTTAATGAAGAGGCAAATATTTTAATTAGGTTGACATATGCTTAAAATACATTATTGTATATTTTAGAGTATTTGCCTAGCATAAAATATGACATATACCTTAAAGTATCTTCCTATTAGAAAGTATTTTGTACAGTTCAGGTTAGAGTATCACAAGTAAGTTAGAATTGGGGTTGAGTTTGTATTGTTTACCTTTTCTATTTCTCATGATTCTTTTATTTTGTTACTTTTAGAATATTGTCCATGGCATAGTCATATGGGAGTAATAAGGGTATTTTTCTCCGTATAGCCTTATTGTTGTTGTCATAGGGAATCACACTTCTCAAGGTTATAAATATGATATAGCCTCCATCTTTGTCATTGCTTGAATATTATAGTGAGAGTTGTCATTGTGCCATTGACATTGCTTATGTTAATTTGTATAATAGTTTAGTCTCTCTAATGTTGTTGTGTAAGCAAAAAAAAATCGTAACTAACAACATTGGAATCCAAGAAGAATATGCAATATAGGTGGGAAAATAAGATGAATTAGATGAATGAGGCATTTGAGGCTGCCATTGGTAATCTTTAAGGCTGACAAGCTAGCCCTAACTCAAGCTAGAGCCACCCAAACACTGTCATCCTTCTGTTCAACCCTCTCTTGTTCCTGTTCACACATTGTAGACCTATTGACCCTTGTCGTTTGACCCTTCCACTACCAGCCCACACCGAAGCCCCAATCTCACAATGCGATGGTAAATTCCCATTTGATGGTGATCGACATGACTCTCATGCCTCTCCACTCCAGGACCAAATCACCCAGATGCTTACCTTCCCACCACTCCCATTGACCTTTTAAAGATTGATGCTTTAATAGCATCCGCGATGCACAAGCTGTTGTTATTTACTGCGCACAATGACTGACATTCCAAACCCAATACTCATTGTTGATGTAAAAAACTAGATTGCTCTAATTATTCAATCACAGATAAATAAATAAGACAAAGATTTTTAAAGTGGTTCGGATATGAATAAAGCCTACGTCCACTGTTATGTTATTGCTGAGTGTTTGTGGAATTCTTGATTACAAGTTCTCTCAAGAAATTCCGGTCCCTTTGAATGAGGGAGATACAATGTATTTATAGCCTTGAGGCTGTACATGAAAGGTCCAATACATTAAATGATTTACATATGAAAGGGTAATACATTTAATGCAACGTGTGCGTCAAGAATACAATGGATAGTTGAACAGTTGTCCATCTGGTAATTAACGATACGGCCGAGATGCAGTTCGGACCGCCTTAGTTGCTTGTTGATAAAGAGTTCCTCGGAGTACTTAGAGTATCTCGGGATGATAGAGATTCTCGGTGTATTCTCGTTGTTCGGAAGGAAGCACGGTTGGTCGGGAAACGATCTTCTTCGTTGCTATTGTGCCATGTAGATTGACACGTGTCTTCATCTTATTCGTCCACATCAGCACATTAATTTTGGTATCAACAGAAGCCCCCAATGTTTCATATTTTGAACTCTGAAGAGTATGGAACATTCTTTCTCGGTATATGGCAATATTAAATGTACTTCCCGGGTTTCAGGAACATTGTATTCAAATTTCCTTCTTATTTCGCAGTTTCCGCCTTTTTGATAAAGCGCTTTGATATTCGTGCAAATTTTGTCCTTTTAGCCGCCGGAAGTTTAGTAGTTTCTTTTTGGTAATCATTTCTTTCGCCGCTTCCCAATGCAAAGTACTTAAACTTCTTTGGTAACCATACCGTCGTCTTCGTTTTTCATTCTCTGCATTCAAGCTTTCTCTTCTCTTCTTCTCTTGTGCGTTCATCTTTGTTTCCGTTTGTTGTCAACACATCTCCTTTCTTTCTGTAAGATCTTCTTTCTTTCTTCTGTATCTCTTTTATTCAATATGGTTTATATTGTGGAATCTGTTGAGAAATTCCGTTCTGATTTTTCCATTCCTTCGTGGGTAACTCTAGAGGTTCTTTCTGAGCCTTTAGATTACTTTCGATTGGCTGAGGGACATTGGTTCCCCAGTCTTTTTGTTGCTGAATGCGGTTTTTCCTTTCCACCAAACCCATTATGTCTTGAGTTTTGTCAATATTTTGATCTTGTTCCTGCAAAAATAGCCCCCAATTCATGGAGAATAATTAACGGGGTGCACAAATTAAATTTAACTCATGGGACTCGTATTGGGATCCCTGAAATTATGTTTTGTTATAAATGGGCCGTTCTAGATAATATTTATTATTTGAAAACTAGGTATTTGAATAGGGATCTTGTAGTTAATCTCCCTGACTCAAATAGGGATTATTTTGAGCATGGGTTGGTCATAAAAAATTGGCAACATGCGCCTTTATCTGGGAATGAAGTATACAACGGTCCCAGATGCCCCCCATACGGCAATGGGATAGGTTTATTTTTCATTTTACTTATGAAATTATGCTTTCATCCTGTTTGACAAAATGTATGACTGATATTCTATTATGTATTTGTTTGCAGTTGATAGCAAAAGAAAAACTCCAAAAGAGTCAGAAGTGAATATCAAGCATTTGAAACATATCTGGAATTTGCATAAGACCATTACTGACGAGCATATTAGATCTGCTTCATATTTACTACAGTATAAGAGTTACACAACTTCTTATACTGCTCGCCCTGTTGAACCAGCTTCAACACCAGAAAGTTCATCTTCAGATTCTCATATCTCCCTATCTCAGAGAATGGGCAAGAAAAGAGCTCCTCCTGCTCTATTTGGTGACACTTCTTCTGCTGTTGGAGCCCAGAAAGGCAAAATTGATATCCCAGAGGGGACTAAAAAAGTAGATGCTGGTTCCTCCAAAGTTTCCGAGAAGCCCCCGGTGGCCCCGAGCAAGAAAAATGCTCCTGCTGATGTAATTGCCATCTCTCCGACCAAGACTTCTTCCTTGATTGATGCTACTGACCGTCCTTTGAAGAGATTGAGGAAATCATCCTCGGTTAATCTTGCTGGAACTGCACCTTCTCTACCCGCTGGTGGTAGTGGTGTCTCAAAAATTATTCTTCCGAGTTCTTCAACGAACTCAGTTATACCCGAGGTTCTCGGGGTTGATGAAAAAATTCCTAGGGATACACTGACGTCCCTAGCTGCTCGCCATCTTTCTTCAGTAAATTTCTCATACCTTTGATCTTTCTTTCTTTTTCTTGAATTCTTGTATTTGTGTTGACTCTATTGTTTTTCTTATCTTTCAGTTGGTGAACTGCTTCAATACCATCGTGAAGAAAGATCAAGTTATTAAAGCTTCCACTTCCTCGTCCGATGTTGACGATGCTCTGTTGGGTTTAACCCAATCTGTGAAGGAATCTCACCAACAGTACATCGAGGAGAAAACTGTTTGGGAGAAAAAATTGGCTGTGGCTGAGGCTGATAAGATGAAGATGGCTGAAACCTCCAAGAATTTGGAGGAGAAAATTAAAGATTTGGAAGTTAAACATCAGGAATCTGATGATAAATTGAAGAAGGCAGAAGAAGAAATATCTACTCTGCGAGATATTAAGGTTAAGAAAGAGGAACTGGAGGTGAAGCTCTCCTCGGAGAAATCGAGGAGAAAAGTTGCAATCAAGAAACATTTCAGTGTTGGTTGGGAGAAAGGATGGGAGAGAGGGATAGCTGCAATGACGTCCCAAGTCCAATATGGGGAGTTGAAATACTTCTATGATGGTTGGGTAGCTGCTCTGCAAGAGCTAAAAGTCCAAGATGATTCTGAGCTATTCCAACGGCATCTCCCTGGTCCTCCTCCACCAATTGTGGAAGAAGAAGAAGATGAACCTGCTTCAGATGAATCTTCCATGGCTATGGGTGATCAAGTTTCTGCCTCTCAACCATCTGCCATCGAGGACATTTCCTCCATGCCTCCTCCTCCCGAGAAGACTCCTACCGATCAAGCTGTAGTTATCACCGAGCAACCGAGCTCCTCGTCCCAGCCTCCCGAGAAAGTCTTGGGGGACAAGGAAAAGGTGTGAAGTTGTTCGGCAGCCTTTCTGTATTTCCTTGTAATCGAACGATGTAACTTTTTGATGATCTAATAAAATATATCTTTGCTCATCTCTGTTGTTGATAACTTGTTTTTGTTGATTGTTGTCTTTTTCTTGTCATTAGTTTGTTGCTAGAATGGAATTGATCTCTTCTCATGATACCGAGCTGATGCAGCAATGTCATCAATACTATAAGGCTGGTCATACAGATCTTAGTACATCGGAAATTGTTGATATCCTTGGTCACGGTGCTTCAGAGCAGGCTATTGAAGCTTATCAATACTTGAAAGCTTTACTCGACCGAGCAGTGGCCAACAATGTCGCTTACTATGAGTTGATTGAAGAGCTTCATGGTTCCTTAAAGGATCTTCAAAATCAACATAACGAATCAATGGCTTTGTTACATGAAGATTATGAAAATAGATACCAGCAACTCTCTTCAGAAACAGGCCACAAGAAGATCATTGCTGGGTATGACGTCAGGGAGAGGACCCTAAAAGGTGAAATTGAAGCCTGTAGACAAATCGCTGAGATCCTGGAGCAAGAAAATAATAATTTGCAGAAGAAATTAGCTCAATATGAATCTGCTGCTTCATCCTCTACTGCATTAATACCAGTCACTGATGAAGGCTTCTCGTTCTTAGAGGTCGAAAATGCAAAACTAAAGCAAGAGCTAGAGGACTTAAGAAGATCTGCTATTTCTGGAACTGCTCGGGGACGAGGAAGAGGTTCTCGGGGGCGAGGAAGAGTCAGCCAAAATGTTGAGGAAGCTCGCACTCAGTCTACTCTAGAAACTCAAGCATTCCAGTTGAAAGTAAAAGACCGTGCTCTGACTGAAATGTCCAATAAAAATCTGTCTCTGGAAGATCAGCTGGCATCAACGAAATCTGCCTTGCATAACAAAGATCTCTTTGCCAAAAGTCTTCATGAACAATTGGATAGATTAACCTTCCAATTCCATAAACAGCCAAGAGAATTCTGGATGGCAGGATACAATGAAGCTCTCGTTCATCTGGATGCTCGCATTGAACATGCTAATAATGAAGGTTACAAGCAAGGATGGTTAAATGCATTGGGTGTATTAAAGTTGGAGCAAGGGCATTTTTTATGGGACTATCATGCTCCATCGTTATTAGACCTGCCTGTACCACCTTTCAAATTGGATATGGCATGGATTCCAGCTCGCTCCATTCCTCGCAGTCTAATTTCGAAATATCTTGGTGATTATAGCCTTCACTCCCAAGTTGAATTATCTCGTCCTGAGCATCTTTTGGATACACCTTCTGTTATGAACGTCAGAATGCTCAGAGATGTTAATTTCATCAATTCTCCCCTTTGCCTAGAAGACCCTCCTGCCGGCGAGGAACCTGTTTCTAAAGCACAGGGCAATAAACCAATAGAATAGTAATGTCCATGTAACAATTTTGTAATTTGTAATTTATTCCAGATTAATGAAAAGATTTTCATTTTCTGTTTGCCAATTTTATTTTATCAAGCACATTTATATTTGTACATATGTATTTATGTATCTATTAAAAAGCTAACAGTATTATTGTTCAATAAGCAACTTAATAAAAGGTTACAAGTATTAGTAATGTTTCTCGATCACTTAATAATAAAGTAATGAGAAAAATGTTCAAACTGTTTCCAACCAACCAAGGTGGGTGAATAATGTTTGTCGACTAAATACAGCTCCGACGAACTATACTTGGTTTGATTATAAAATTGCGTCCGACCAACTATGATCAATAAGTTGTCCTCGCCGACCAACTACAGTTATTGGGTTTTTATCCCCGATCAACTATACTTGGTGTATTTTTTAAACATTTTGTTCTTCAAAGAACTCATTGTAACAATATTACCTCCCGACCAACATAAGTTGTAATATGAGAGTATATTTTTATCTTACCAACCGTGGTTGATCCTGCTGGTGTACACTTTTTGGCTCCTTAAAGCTTTTGGCTCCTTAGAGCATTTTTTGGCTCCGTAGAGCATATCCTCCTAACCAAAGGAGGTTGGCTACTTATAGCACTTTTTGCTCAATAGAGCTGTCCTCCTAACCAAAGGAGGTTGGCTCCTTAGAGCACTTTTGCTCCGAAGAGCTGTCCTCCTAACCAAAGGAGGTTGGCTCCTTAGAGCACTTTTGCTCCGAAGAGCTGCATTTGTTGGCTCCTTAGAGCATGTCCTCCTAACCAAAGGAGGTTGGCTCCTTAGAGCACTTTTGCCCCGAAGAGCTGTCCTCCTAACCAAAGGAGGTTGGCTCCTTAGAGCACTTTCGTTGTATAGTGTATTACACTAGTATTCCCCTAAAAACTTTCATCCAGAAGGAAAAAATGGTGAAACATCTTCGTTTTATTCATAATGAGAGAAATGCTTTACATTGGACATCATTGATAATACTTGCGCAGGTGTTCAGCATTCCATGCATTTTTAAATTCCTCTCCTTCTAGAGTTGCTATTCTGTAAGTTCCTGGTCGAACAACCTCTGTAACTCGGTAAGGTCCATGCCAGTTTGCTTCCAGTTTATTCTGCTTCTGAATGACCTTCTTTAGCACATAATCCCCTTCTTTTAAATCACATTTCTTTACCCTTTTGTTGTAAAACAGAGCTGTTCGTTGTTGATAAGCAGCATTCCTAATGGCTGCCTCTTCTCTGACTTCCTCGAGCATATCTAAATCCATTCTTCTCATCAAATCACTGATCGGAGAATTGAAATTTAACACCCTATGTGTTGGTAGGCCCAACTCGGCAGGTATCACAGCCTCACTTCCAAATGCTAGCATATATGGTGATTCTCCTGTTGCTGCTCGGGGAGTTGTTCGGTAAGCCCAAAAAACTGACTGTAGCTCATTAATCCAATTTGCTTTAGCCTCACTTAACCTCTTCTTCAACCCATTTAGTAATGTTCTGTTCGTCACTTCAGTCTGCCCATTGCTTTGGGGATGGCCTGGTGCTGAATGAAACTTCAAGACGTTTGACTGATGACAATAGGCAGCAAATTCTTCATTATCAAATTGTGTTCCATGGTCTGTGATGAAAGCGTGGGGGAGACCATATCGACAAATGATATTCTTCCATATGAACTGATACACCTTCTCGTACGTCATATCAATTAGTGGTTCAGCTTCCACCCACTTAGTAAAATAGTTTACTGCCACGACGAGATACTTGAACCTTCCTCGGGTCGTCGGCAGTGGTCCAACCAGATCAATCCCCCACATGGCAAATGGCCAAGGTGATGTTATGGGTGTCAATAATGCCTGTGGAGTTCTTCAGATGGAAGAAAAACGTTGGCACTTGTCACACTTCTTAGCATAAGCTATACAATCAGCTCTCATCGTCGGCCAATAGTATCCCTGTGTCATCACCCTTTGCAGTAGGGTCCGACCTGCTACATGAGCTCCACAAGATCCTTCATGGATTTCTTCAATCAATTCTTTGACTTCTGATGGATGTACACATCTCTGCAAACCTGCCATAATTCCTCGTCTATACAAAACACCATTAGTTAACACATACCGAGCAACTTTATACTTCAATTTCTTGGCAACTAGTTTGTCCTCCGGTAGTACTCCTTCTTCAATGTATGCTCTGATAGGATCCATCCAAGATGGTCCTAAATCAAGGGTAATAATCTTCATCGTCAGATCTTCTTCTATGCTCCGACTTTCTAATACTTCAATTGGTATTGTTCTTCGCAGCTCGGTGCGCGTAGCTGACGCTAGTCGGGCCAATGCGTCTGCTCTGGCATTCTCCATTCTCGGTATCCTCACCAATTGAATAGCATCAAATTCTTTCAACAATTCCATCACTTTTGCATGGTACTTCACCATTAACTCTCCCTTCACTGCATATATTCCCATCATTTGATTCACAATTAACTGAGAATCACTGAAAACAATTACTTGACGTGCCTCCATAACTTTCGCCAAATGAAAACCTGCTATCATAGCCTTATATTCAGCTTCATTATTGGAAGCTTTGAATTGGAATCTCAAGGCGTACTCCATGTCAATATCATCTGGAGAATTTAAAACAATCCCTGCTCCACAACCAGCCGTGCAAGATGATCCATCTACATATAATCTCCATGTATGTAACTCGTCTTCAAATTTCTTATCTGTTAGAGTTCCTCGGTGAAATATCATCTGTTTTCTTTCATCATCCCCGGGTATCCTTCGTTCCTCGTCGATCATTTGTTCGTGCCCCTCCACCAACCGGAGTTGGTCGGGATTTAAATATGATGATTTTTCTACATCCACAAGTCCTTTTACCAACCTTGGTTGGTTTGGATCTGTGTCTGTCGATCCTGTATCGTCCACAGGTAGGTCAGCAAGCATCTTTTGCTCCTCGGGGGTATCAGGGTATGTGAACTCTGCTATAAAATCTGCCACGGCTTGCCCTTTCAACGATGATCTGGGTTCATACACAATATCATATTCACCGAGTTCTATTGCCCAATACATCAATCTTCCTGATTTTTCTGGCTTGTGAAGGGCTTGTCTTAACGGCATGTCGGTATACACAATGATGGTATGGGCTTGGAAGTATGGTCTCATTCTTCTACTTGCTTCAATTAATGCCAGTGCCAATTTTTCCAGCTTTGGGTATCTGATTTCCGCACCTCGGAAGGCCTTGCTTGTGTAATAAATTGGCTTCTGGACTCCATTCTCCAGTCTGATCAACGCCGAGCTAACTGCATTTTCTGATACTGCCAAATACAAGTACAGCTTCTCTCCATTTATTGGCCTAGACAACAATGGTGGGGCTCCCAAATACTTCTTCAGATCTTGAAAGGCTTTCTCACATTCATCAGTCCACTCGAAACTTTTTCGTAGCGTTTTGAAGAATGGGAGGCATTTATCAGTTGCTCGGGATACAAATCTGTTGAGTGCTGCAACTCGTCCGGTAAGACTTTGCACTTCTTTCTTCGTCGTCGGGGATCGCAGCCCTAAAAGAGCTTTGATCTTTTCTGGATTTGCCTCAATACCTCGTTGGTTGACGATGTATCCGAGGAACATTCCTTCTCGTACTCCAAAGGTACATTTCGTCGGGTTAAGCTTCATCTGGTATTTATCCAGTTGATCAAAAGTTTGACTCAAGTCAACCAAATGATCTGCAGCTCTCTTGCTTTTGGTAAGCATGTCGTCGACATAGACCTCCATATTGCGGCTGATTTGTTCGGTGAATACCTTGTTCATCAACCGCTGATATGTTGCACCTGCATTTTTTAAACCAAAAGGCATAACATTATAACAATAAGTTCCCCTTGGGGTAATAAAAGAAGTACTTTCCCTGTCTTCAGGTTTCATTTTGATTTGGTTGTAGCCAGAATAAGCATCCATGAAGCTGAGTAGCTCGTGTCCCGAAGTAGCATCCACTAGTTGATCAATTCTGGGCAATGGAAAATGATCTTTTGGACATGCTTTGTTGAGATCAGTAAAATCAACACACATTCTCCACTTGTTGTTCTTCTTCTTTACCATCACCACATTCGCCAACCAATCTGGATATTTCACGTCTTCAATGAATTGGGCTTTCTGGAGTTTCTCGACCTCCTCTTGTATGGCCTGGTTCTTCTCGGGACTAAACACTCTTCTTCTTTGCTTCACAGGTTTGATCTCCTTATTCACATTGAGTTCATGACATAAGAAGTTTGGATCTATTCCTGGCATGTCTTCATGACTCCAAGCAAAAGTATTCTTCCTGTTTCTCAAGAAAGTTATCAACTCCTGTTTTATTAAAAAATCCAACGACGACCCTATCTGAGTTATTCGTTCAGGATGCTCGTCGTCCAGGATAACAATTTCTGTAGATTCCACAACCTGTCCTTTTACGAGTTGAGATTCATCCCTAGGGTCAAGAGTTTCAATTTCTGTGCTTTCCTCCACTTGGTAAGTAGTAGTCTTTTTCTGTAACTCTTCAAGTTCCTCTTGCTCGGCCGACGAATAATAGCATTCCCGAGCTACTTTTTGATCACCTTTCATAATTCCTACTCCAAAATTCGTTGGGAATTTCAAACATTGATGAACTGTAGATGGAACTGCTTCGAACTTCTTCAATCCAACTCTTCCCATGATGATGTTGTAGGCGGACTGCACATTCTTATCCATTACAAAAAAGCGTATTCTTTCCGTTCGACAAGCAGGCCAAGTTCCAATGAGTATATCCAACTTGATCGTCCCAAGTGGAAAAACTTTCTCGCCAGCAAAACCCAGAAGGGGTCTGTGATAAGGTTCTAACTGAGATAATTTTAAATTCAAGCTATCAAAGCATGAATAATACATGATGTCTGCTGAACTACCATTGTCTACTAACACCCTTGAAATGACCACATCCTTCATCCTCATTTTGATCACCAGCGGATCATCATGAGGGTAGAGAACACCTGCCAGGTCGTTTTTTGAAAAACCAATCACTAGCTTCTCTTTGTTTACTTTCCTCGGACGATCATCCTCGGCCAGGTTTATTCGCTGAATGTATGAACAAGCTTGAGCCTCTCCGAGATAAGCTTTTCTTTCTGCAGTAAGGTCTCCTCCTCCTGCATCTCCTCCTGTAATAACATTACAATCAAATGACCCAAAACGTATGGAAAATACCTCTCGTTCAGGTTTCCTTGGCTTCTTGGGAAGATCGGGGTCATCATCTGGATCCTCTTCATGGTCCCTCCTCTTTTTCTCCTCTGCACGACGAGGAGATCTAGATCTCTCTCTAGTTCTATCATCATTCTTCCTCTCACTCCTGCGATCTACGTACTTTGATAATTTTCCTCTTCGGATGAGTGTTTCAATCTCGTTCTGAAGGGCTATACAATTTTTGGTCATATGGCCATGATCTTTGTGAAATTCGCAATATTTGGTCTTATTCCTCATGTCGGGATCTGTCTTCAGTTTCTCTGGCCATTTGATTTCCTCGTTATTCCTGATTTCTTCCAAAACATGATTAATACCCACTTTCAATGGAGTATAATTATCATACTTCTTTAGGGCTTCCAACTTCATCCTGTTATTCTTGGAATATTTGTCACCACCATTACTTTTCTGATCTTTCTTCTTAGAATTGTCGACCTCCACTTTAACTTCTTTATCCATATTCTTCTTCGCAGCCATAGCCTCCTCGGCATTCATGATTTTGGCCGCCTTTGCCATCAACTCCGACATATTTTTAGGTGGATCTTTAGCCAAAGTGTAATACAGCTTGTTAGGCAGCAAACCACTCATCAAAGCAGTGATTGTTGTCTTTTCTTCATAATCTATGACTTCCAACTTTTCGTTATTGAAACGAGTTATGTAATCTCTAGTACTTTCACCTGATTTCTGTCTAACACTTAGCAAGTGTGCTACTCGCTTTACCGGCTTTGCTCCAAAACAAAAATTGCCAATAAATAACTCGGCTAACTGAACAAAAGTTGAAATCTTACCCCGAGGAAGATTATTGTACCATATCTGTGCAGATCCAGTAAGAGTTCCCGAGAATGCTCTACACCTCATCTCGTCGGGAACAGCGTAGATATCTGCAGCAGCTTGGTATTGTTCTATATGAAGTACGGGATCTGTCTTTCCATCGTACTTGGGAGTCACTACGGGTGCTTTGAATTTCGACGGCGTAGGGAAATCCACAATGGCTTGCACAAAAGGTGTTCCTTGAACAAAAGTTCTCCGTAAGGGATTTCTTGCCTTAGCCTTTTCTCCCAGTCTATCCTCCAATCGTTGAATGGAACCTTTCCATGCTTCATTCCCTTCCTCGGGCCGTTTAGTCCGAGCAACTGATTGCTCTGACGTAGCTTCCTGAGATTTATCTCGACGAGTGGTTGGTCGCGATTGCGCAGATCCTTCTCTTAAACCTGGTGGTGGTCGAAAACTTCTTGATGGAGCCCTAGGTGGACTCATGTTCCTCCTTGGTCATAACCGACTGAAAGGAGATACTCTACTTAACCTCTCCAAAGCGCTAGTTCTCTCCGGAGAGAGAGTGATACGTTGATCTGTATCCGAAGCCCGTATTGATGAAGTTCGCCCAGGTTGATAAGAAAAATCATTAGACTCCTCATTGCGATATGACCCAGTGCGTCTAGATTGCGATTGCCTATGATCACTTCTTTGCCCTGAATAGGTAGGTGCACCGCCCTGAAGAGTTTGAATGAGTCGCCTCATGGATTCTTGCATGGCGGTTTGTCCTTGAGCCAGATTCGTCATAATCCCAGCCAGATCTGGGGATGCAGATGGATTTGGAAGATTTCCAGTATTTCCAACATTTCGATTACTGGATTCTGGATTATCAGCCATTGGTGATAAATGATTTTTATGAAAAACGATAATAACAGTCGTTTCCCACAGACGGCGCCAATCTGTTGATGTAAAAAACTAGATTGCTCTAATTATTCAATCACAGATAAATAAATAAGACAAAGATTTTTAAAGTGGTTCGGCTAGGAATAAAGCCTACGTCCACTGTTATGTTATTGCTGAGTGTTTGTGGAATTCTTGATTACAAGTTCTCTCAAGAAATTCCGGTCCCTTTGAATGAGGGAGATACAATGTATTTATAGCCTTGAGGCTGTACATGAAAGGTCCAATACATTAAATGATTTACATATGAAAGGGTAATACATTTAATGCAACGTGTGCGTCAAGAATACAATGGATAGTTGAACAGTTGTCCATCTGGTAATTAACGATACGGCCGAGATGCAGTTCGGACCGCCTTAGTTGCTTGTTGATCAAGAGTTCCTCTGAGTACTTAGAGTATCTCGGGATGATAGAGTTTCTCGGTGTATTCTCGTTGTTCGGAAGGAAGCACGGTTGGTCGGGAAACGATCTTCTTCGTTGCTATTGTGCCATGTAGATTGACACGTGTCTTCATCTTATTCGTCCACATCAGCACATTAATTTTGGTATCAACACTCATGACCCTTTGCTCTGCCCCATTGCCTTTAATACGATGTTAGCATAAATTCTAAAAACCTTGAAACACCGCTTGCCGGTTATGCGAAATACACCCATGACCTTTTCCCTTAAGAAATTAAATCAACTTAATAATAGAATTATGAAATGATATAAGCATATAACAACCACACAAATTTAGAGACGCAAATATTTAACGTGATTCACCAAAATTAACTATGTCCTCAGGTAGAGAGGAGATGAGAGGTTTCACTGCAGGAGAATATGTGTTACACACTCAATCACTCTTTTGAATATTCACTCATCTCACAATATTAATCTCATAATATTTTAGGAACACTCACAAAAAATACTTTAGTTATAAATCTCTCTGTAATTGCTCAATCACTTGATTTATGGTGTGTATTTTAACATTGTAATGCCTTCCTTATATAGGCTGTCAGAGAGAGGATTAAAGGTTTAAACAAATACTTAGTGGGATGGAGGTGGAGAACTTAATGGGGATGCTGGTGGTGGATCTCTTAAAGGAGCATTCGAGAAAATGGGGCTGCTACTTTCAATGATTACAACTTTCAATTCTGAGTCAGATTCCAATAATCTCTACCTTAACAAACCTTACCAACCAAAATGTGACTGCTCCAACTGATCTTGAGATAACAATCGGTAATCGCTTGAGAACCGTCCTGATATCCATCAATCCCACATGATTCCACCCAACGTGGAGCCGCCTCCAACTTCAACAAGAGGTGAGATTGAGAAGATTTAGGCAATGCCTAAACTTCTTTGTCATAACTTGTTTTATGAATATGCCCGTTACATTTTCATTAGTGTGCACCTTCTCAATGACATCATCATCATAATTCACCCAATCCCATACTCTATGGTATCGCACATCAATATTCTTTGTGCAGGTGTGGTACACTTGATTCTTAGCCAATTGCAAAGCACTTTGACTATCACAATAAAGAAGAATTCTCTCTTGTTTCATTCCTATCTCATTCACCAAACCTTTCAATCATCCTCTTTGGATGCTTCCATGAGTGCCATGTAATCTGCCTCTATAGTAGACAAAGCACTCCTTGCTTGTAGCATTGATCTCTAAGAAACTGGTCCACTAGTGATAATAAGCACATAACATATGGTTGATCTTTATTTGTCTAGATCACCCGTATAGTCTGAGTCTATGAACCCTGCAACACACTTGGTTCCTTGCTTTCGCTCGAACAAAATACCCGTAGTTTTAGCTCCCTTAAGATTCCTTAAAATCCATTTAAGAGATTTCAATGTTCTTTTTTCGGATTCGACATGCACTTACTAACCACTCACGACTTAGGCAATATCTGGTCGTGTGCAAACCATGGCATACATTAGACAACCCACCGCATATGCGTACGATGTTGTCAACATCTTTATGATCTTAGTATCTATAGAATGAAATTTCTTTGAAGACAACGAAAAATAACAAGCTAATGGCATAGATACAGGCTTGGCATCCATCAAGCCAAATTTCTCAATAATATGTGATATATATAATTTGTGAAAGGGCCACACCTTGCCCGCTTTTCTATCTTACTGAATTTCCATACCAAGGATCTTTTGTGTGGAGCCAAGATCTTTCATATCAAACTCCCGATTCAACTCAACCTTGAGCTCCTTAATCTTTGACATATCATAACATGCGATGAGCATGTCGTCCATTTAAAGCATCAACAAAATAAATGAACCATCCTGAAATGTCCGATAATACGAACAGTGGTCATTGTTATACCTAGTGTAGACAACCTGCATCATGAAAGTGTCAAACTATAGGTACCATTATCGTAGAGACTGCTTAAGCCCATATAAGGACTTCTTGAGCCTACACACGTGATTATCCTTACCTACTTCCTTGAACCCTTTTGGTGTAGATAACTTCCTTCAAGTCACTATGAAGAAAAGTTATCTTCACGTCCATTTGCTCTAATTCCATATCAAATTGAGCAACCATAGCCAACAACACTCGTATGGAAGTATATTTCACTACCGAAATAAATATCTCATCACAATAAATTCCCTCTTTCTGTGAAAACCCCTAGGCTACTAACTTGGTTTTATACTTTGGTTCTTCCTCTTTGTTGATTTTTTTTCCTTCCAAAACACTCATTTGGAAGTAACGATGTGTAGGTACTTGGGTTTTGAAATAAACTCCCACAAAGAGTTCTTGCGTAGAGACCCATCCAACTATGTGTACCTTCATTATTAATGGCTTCCTTATAAGTAGTTAGATCACTCTCGCTTGACACAAGGGCGAAGTGTACTTCTTCCCAACCAAATCATGAGGTTGATTTGATTACACGACGAGTTCGATCACGTGCTATAGATGGTTCTTGCCCCACCTCAATTAATCTTTCTTCATATTCCTCCTCCTTATGATCCACCTCAACTATGTTGTCAATTGGTTGAGTATCAATAGAAATATTAGTGAATGTTTCATCACTTTCGGTAATTGACGATATTAGAGTATAAATAGGAACCTCGACTGATACACCCCAACCCAGTTAGTTATAAATAATTTTGAAAGTATAAGTGAGTCAAATCATAATTACCTTAACCAAACCATAAACATGCGTATCCTTCTTCAATTATTAACATGAATTAACAAACCTAAAACTTTTCACAATTTTAAAGTAATTGTGATTATTCAAACTTACTGAAAGGATAAGTAGGCTTAAATTACCCCATTTACGTTTGACCAAAATCATGATTTTATGCATCCCTTGCTAACCCAGCTCGACCTCCTAAATTTGATAGTGACATCACATTACCTGAACACATAAACATAGACACCATGAGCAAAATAGCTCAGCAAATGCATCACTACCACACTACTGCATAAATTTAAATGAAATAAATCATATCCCTATGATGATATATGTATACTTATCCGGCTCATTCATAAAGAATGATCAATTGTATACTTATCCAGCTCATTCATAAAGTATGACCAATTATATACTTATCCATCTCATTCATAAAGAATGACCCAACCCTTCTGAATCATAATTCACATATCCTGTCTGCAAAAAACAATTCTCCCCCATTCCTGGTCAAGGAGTAATCCTTATCTATAATAGACAATTCTCCCCCATTCCTGGTTGGGGAGTAACCTCCTATTTCGGTAAACCAAAATGAACAATTTCATATTCATTATTATTATGATCATATTAGTAACCATGTATAATACATCTTACCAATAAATGATATTGAGATCATATCCATAACCATGTATAATACATTTTACCAGTGATTGATATTCATATTGCATCCATAACCATGTGTAATACATCTTACCCATGAGTGATATTCAGATTGTATCCATAACCATGTATAATACATCTCTTTCCAGTGAGTACACTCATATTTCCCACTTCATGTGTTTTTCCCTTACCTTTTATTGGCACTTGTTCAACCGGTTCTTCATCCCTTTCACATATTAATTCTTACAATATTAGTATCATCATAAGAATATCAAAAATCCAAGTAATATCTCAAACATATCTCAATTCAAAAGCATCATATGATTCCAGTCAATTCATATATCATAATGAAGTTCCATCCAAATTCATGTTAGGATATTTAACATATCCAATACATAGTCCAAATATACTTTAATTACTTCTTGGTAATCCAATTATTATCATATTAGGCTTCTAATACAAAAGACAACACATCATTTCAAGTTTCCTAGGGCAAGATATGCCCATTTCTTTACTACATAACAAATCTTCCATATAGGCTCTTCTATCATTCAGTCAACTTCCAGGAATTTTCATAATTTTTATACCTCATAAATTTCTATGATATTTCACATAATTTCAACAAACATATTGAATAGTAAAAAATTAAAGTTTCATAATTTTTAGAGTTCATTTTCTATGTCAAGCAAATCGTCAAACACTTGGTATGGATACTTACACTTTCGAGGCAAATTCTATACATGAACTTTGAACTCTCCCCCAAGATTCATTTCCTGGTATTATTATCTAATTTTTGGATAAAATAGGTATATATAAGTTTATTTTCATATCCAACTAGAATCAATCAATTCCATTGTGTATTCACAAAGATACACTAGTTTGATTAACATAATGATTTCACCCTTAATTGTATGAATTCAACGTGGTTCACGCATACAACCTGCACATACTCATATACATAAAACAAAACGTATCCACTTGTCCCCATATATGATCTTTAATATCATATAAAACAACATATATCATGTAAATAATAAAATTTACAAGTTAAATCTAACCTAAGCATCCTTGGATACGTAAGCTTGTTTATATCTCGATTATCTTCCTTAATCCTATACTAATCACCCTAACCTCTCTTTCATTCATGGAAAACCTCAACCCACTTTAAATTCTGATGTAGATGAAGAAGAAGGGATATTTTAAGGTTCTTAAGTCCGCATAAGGGCACCTCCCCTTGGTCCAATCAAAATATAACATGTGGTGCCATATAAGACAAAATATAATTTCAAGTTAAATGACTGCTTTACCCCATGTTCGTAATTTCAGCATAAATCGTTACTTAAACCTCTGTTTTATACACCATTTATTGTTTTAGAAGCTTAACTCACATATCTATAACTATCTAGTTTTCACCTCAAGTCAATTGTTATATTATAATGGTCAAAACTAGTCTCCACTCTGAACATTCCTACGAAAAATAACAAACTTTTGTATTTATAACTAATTCGATATTTCAGGATTTATGAAAGTGGAATTAGACAAAACATAATCACTTAACATTAGTACACTAATAACACATTATCCATATCCCATAGGGTAAACATGATTTAAGCATAATTTATCATAATTATATTCGGGTTGTTACATCGACTGTTTTGGCACCGCCGTCATTTGCAACTTGTTAAAATTCCTTGTGTGTGAGAATAGCCCCCTCATCAAATCTCAACCGAGTGAGGGGCGAGACCAACACCTATGTCGAAGAGTTAGCTAACAACTTCCATCACGCAATCGCATTTCTATTGTATCATTGTTGTGTGATCAACGTTTGAGGCTATAAGTCGATGGTATGTCATAGTCATATCTCTAATATCAATTGTTGTGAACACACTGTATAAAAGAAAATCTCTCTACTCTTATTTATAATTAAATGATTACAATGAGGGCTAGGCCCTTATTTATATCTATCTAGGGAGAAGTCCTTTTTATGAAATAACTCTTGTAAAAGAAATAAAAATATAACTATGAAACTTACAAATGTAACCTAATCTAAAGATAATCTTTCTTTCTCTCATCTTTTTAGTTGGTTGGATGGGTGGGTGGGTGGGGGGGGGGGGGGGGGTAATCATGCACATCAGACACTGCACTCTATCCGCTTAAGTCCGAAGTCAATTTTCAAGGACAAATCCGCACACCACCAAATCCTCTAAAAGCTAAGTCAAAAAGCACTTTAATAAAAAAATGTACGGAACATTTCGTTTTTTCCAGTTCTAGTTTTTAACAGAGAAGGGATCCTCGATCAAATGTTCTTTCCAATTCCAAATATTTATCTTGCAGGCCTTCTTTTACCAGAGCTAACAAATAGCTTTCTAGACACAGGATTCCAAAGCTTGTACCCTTTCACCCCTTTTTGTAAAATCAAGAAAGATACATGGGCGAGGCCTTGGGTCATCTTTGGTCCTTTCATCACTAGGAATGTGAACATATGTGAGTAATTTACATCTTGCCCAGACCATATTTCTTTGGGACATTTCAATTCAAGAGTTGCATTTAGAGATCTATTGATCAAATAAACGGCGTGGTCAATTGTTACTGCCCAAAATGATTTTGGCAACCCGACATGAAACCTCATTCACCTTTCCTTCTCCATAATGGTGCGGTTCATCCGCTCCAAAACACCATTTTGTTATGAAGTTTTCTTCACGAAAAATGCCTTGTGATGCCAGCATCTTTGCAAAACTGAAGGAATTTGCCATCCTTATATTCTCCTCCATTATCACTCTTCAAATACTTGATCTTCTTTTCGGCCCAGCCTCATTTACTAGAGATATTTCAAAGAATAATATCTCCATTCAAAAGGTATTGTAAAAATATTCATTCTATTATATCTACTACATTTTTTTAAACTCTAATCCAATCTATTTTACATAATAGGAAACAAATCCAGCCATTCCCAATCAAGCCCCAATCATTATCACAGACAATGAAATCAGCATTGATACAACTCTTCATTCTTCTCCACTATTTACCACATCAAATAAAACACTTCCTTCCACTAACATTGAAAGTGAACATATCTCTAAAAAGAAGCGTTCGGTCATGTAATTTCAATTTATTATCTTTTATAATTCTGTACAAATTTGTAATTCACTATTATCATATTCTCCTAACATATCTTTCCCATTAATTATAGGAACATTGATGAAATGACAGTTAAGTTGTATTCTTGCTTGAAGTATAAGTGATACTCTAAAGTACAAGTTATAGATTATCATGTATACTTTAAAAATTATAAATTATAACTCCCACCCAATTAAATAAACGATGTCAATGAGACACAAGAATTCACACACAAACCAAGAGAGAACGGTCATTATAATATTCAATGAATGAAAAATATGGAGGCCGCATCATATTTATTTCTAGATAAGTGTGCCCTAGGGAAACACATATAAAACATGGACAAAAATACCCTCATTATTCGCTTCTTCTCGTGATCATGCTACAAAATACCTTTATTATCCTCTTGAGAGAACAAAAATACCCTTTGGTGTCTGTGTCCAACAAAATGATGCGGATGTGACATTGGGTGGGCTCCTCCTCCGGATTAATACCATCAGAACAAGAATGATCCACTTTTTCTTTTTGGGACACTCAATTTTGCGGTGCCCATATTGTCTTTCATCAAATCACTTCATTCTCATAGATGCGAACTCAGATGCCTTGGCAAGACAATGGCAGGATTTCCCATCAAAGCAGTGGAGATTCCACTGGATCGACCTTCATCATATACCCAACGGCCTTCACCAATGTAGCAATCACCTCAAATCCCGTCACACGAGGATTTAGTGGATATTAATATAGCGGTTATTGGACTGCTCCTAACTCTCGGCTAATCGGTCATGGGTGTAAAATAACTGGAACAAATCAATTTGTGTAAATATGGAGGTAGTGCCCTGGAAATTTCCTGCACGGGGGGAAACAAATCTGACTAACAAGTTAGGTGAACAAAAAGGCTCCCATCTCCCCTGTTCATGTAAAAAATTAGATTATCTCTAATTATTTAATCATAGATAAAATAAATAAGACAATTTTTTTTTTAAAGTGGTTTAGCCTTAAAAGAATAGCCTACGTCCACTGTTGTTGTTATTGCTGAGTGTTTGGGAATTCTCGATAACAGGTTTTTTACCAAGAAATTCCCCCCTTTACAATGAGGATGATACAATGTATTTATAGCCCTGAGGCTGTACATGTGAAAGGATAACACATAGCTGTCCAATAAGCGTATACATCTGTATGATAATAATCAGCATTTAATGCGCATTTAATCCTCTTACTTGTCTGATAATAAATGCTCTGATCGAGGTGCAGCTCGGATTGCCTAAGTATCTCGGTATCCATGAGTTGCTCGGTGCAATAAAGTTCCTTGGAGAGCACCTACTGCTCGGAGTATCTGAGTTGGTCGGGGAAATTTAGTTCCTCGAAGCCAAGGTGATGTTCAGAAGTGTTTGTTATTGCCACACAGATTGCCACGTGTCTCCACTTAATTGAGCCACGTCAGCAGACTAAATTTGGTATCAACAGAAGCCCCCAATGTTTCACAATTCGAGAATGAGGAGTGTGGAACATTCTTCTCGAAATATGGCGGGATTTAAATGGTCATCCTGAATTTTAGGAGTGTTTTCTTCGCATTTATTTTTCTTTTCGAATTCATAGAATCAGACTTTTCGAATTTTTCTAACTGTTTCGATCTTCGCGCCCTTTTTGTCCTTTTAGCCGTCGGTAGCACAAACGTCTCCCTTTGTAATCATTATTTTTACCTTTTCCCTAGGTAAGGTATATAAGCGTTGCAGAAAATCATATCGTCTATTACTTTTTCAAATCTGTATCTTTGAGTTTTCCATTTTCTCTCTCTCTTGTGCGTTCATCCTTTTTATCGTTCGTTGTCAACAGATCCATCCTTTTTCTATAAGATCTTCTTTCTTATCTTTTATTTCCTTTATTCACCATGGTTTACCTTGTTGAGTCGCTTGATAAGTTTCGTTCTGATTTCTCTATTCCTTCATGGGTTATTTTGGAGGAACTTTCTAAACCTTCAGATTATTTTCGTTTGGCTGAGGGACATTGGTTCCCCAGTCTCTTTGTAGCTGAATGTGGCTTTTCTTTTCCCCCAAACCCTTTGTGTCTAGAATTCTGTCAATATTTTGACGTGGTTGCTGCAAAAATAGCCCCCAATACATGGAGAATAGTTAATGGAGCTCATAGATTAAATCAGATTCATGGAACTCTTATAGGGATTCCAGAAATTATGTTTTGCTATAGATGGGCTGTCAACAACAGTATCTTTTACTTGAAAACTAGGTTTTTAAATAGAGCTTTAGTGGTCAATCTCTCAGATGCCAAAAGGGATTATTTCGAGCATGGTGTTGTTATGAACAATTGACAACATGCTCCACTAACTGGAAATGATGTGTATCAGGGTCCCAAATGCCCTCCCTATGGCAATGAGATAGGTTGTTTTTACTTTACTTTATTTCTGAAATTATGCTTTCTTTGTGTTTGATAAAATGTGTCACTGATATTTTAATTTTCATTTATTTGCAGTTGACAGTAAAAGAAGGTCTACAAAAGAGACAGAAGTTAACTTAAAACATCTGAAACTTATCTGGAGTTTGCATCAGACTGTTACCGACGAGCATATCAGATCAGCTTCATACTTGCTACAGTATAAAAGTTACACCTCGTCTTTTACTACTCGTCCAGTGATAGGTGAAGTAGAACTAACAACTGCCCCTGAAGGTTCTTCTCCTGAGTCACACATTCCTCATAGTGTATGGATGAAGAGAAGAAGAGCTACTGCCCTTTTCTAGAAATCTGCCTCTATTGCTGGAGAGGCAAAGAAAAGCAAGCATGATGTCCCAGAAGAAGGGACAAGAAAAATTGATGCACCTCCTTCGATTGCTACTATGAAGGTTGTCGAGAAGCCCCCAATGGCTCCGAGCAAGGTCGCTGCTCCAAGCGAGGTTATAGTCATATCCCCGACTAAGACTACATCCTTGGTCAAGACCGTTGATGCTCCTCCGAAGAGGCTGAAGAAGAGCTCCTCGGTCAATTTGACTGAATCCATCTCTCAGCCTCTAACTACCGGAAGTGATGTTCCTACTTTTGTTTCTCCGAGTTCTACCATGAGCTCGATAAAGTCTTGGATCATTCCCAAGATCCAAGGTATTGAAGAAAATCTTTCCCGGGATAGGGTTACCACTTTGGCAGCTCAGCACATTGCCTCAGTAAGTATTGCAAATCTAAACTTTCATTTTTCATGTTATGTGCTTGTACTGACTTAAAGTTATTTTCTTTTTCCAGTTGGTAACTTATTTCAATACAATCTTAAAGAAGGACGAAGCCATCAAGGCGTCCATATCCTCTGGTGGTGTAGAGGAGGCTTTTGTAGGTTTGACGCAGTCTTTAAAAGATTCTCGTCATAAGTATATTGATGATAAAGCTACTTGGGAGAAGCATCTCAATTCGACCGAGCAGGAGAGGGATCAGGCTGTTGAGGTCTCCAAGGGATTGGAGAAGAAAATAAAAGAATTGGAAGGTAAGAATACAGAGCTCGAAGAGAAGCTCCAAAATGCTGGAGAGCTTGAAGGTAAGCTCAAGTCTGCTGAGGAAGAGCTGGGTAGACTTCGTGATGTTGGTCGTTAGAAGGATGAGGAAGAAAAGAAATTAAAAGATGCCGAGGAACTTCTATCCGAGAAGATTTCCTCGGAGAAGGTGAAAAGGATGTTGGCTATAAAAAAGTCCTTCAGTGCTGGCTGGGACAAAGGTTGGAATAAGGGTTTGGCTTCCATGGTCTCACAAATTGAGTATGACAGCCTTAAATACTTTAGGGATGGTTGGGTGGCTGCTCTGACAGAGATGAATGTCGATGAGAACTCCGACCTATTTCAGCGACACATTCCTGGACCCCCTCTTACTCCCGAGGAAGAAGAAGATGATGAAGCTGCCTCCGAGGAATCTTCTATGATGGTTGGGGATCAAGTACCTACTGTTGAACTTTGCTACGAATAGCCCAAACCAACTATTACTCCTACCGAGCAGCTCCAGTTAACCAACATTTCAGTCGAGCAGCTTCCAGCACCCACCGAGCAACCTTCTGGGCCATTCGAGCAACCTTTCTCTTCGTCCCAACCTCCTGAAAAAGTTTTGGGAGACAAGGAGAAGGTGTAGAGTTGTTTTGGACTTTTCTCTCTATTTTATTTTCTTTGTCAAATGTAACTCTGAACTATGTACTTCTCCTTTATGATGTAATAAAATTTGAAATTTTGATTATGCATACTGTTGATTCTCTTCTTCTTGCTCTGTTTGCACTCTTATTGATTCTTGCTATCTCTTCCTTTTACTAGTTTATGGCCAGGATGGAATTATTATCTACTCATGATACAAAATTGTTGAGACAATGCAATGAATACTTCAAAGCTGGTCATACAGATATGACTGAAGCTCAGATTGTTGATATCCTCGGTCCAAATGCTTCAGAGCAAGCAGTCGAAGCCTACCAGTACTTAAAGTGTCTACTCGACTGGGCAGTGGCTAATAATGTAGCATATTATGTGATGATTGAAGACATCCAGGGCACTCTCGAGGAGCTTCAACAACAATACAAGGAATCTACAACCCTCTTGCACCAAGGATATGAGAAGAAGTATCAACAACTGAATGCTGATAAGGGATATGATAAGCTATTTGCTGCTTATGATGTGAGGGAGGGAACTTTGAAAACCGAGGTCGAAGAGCACAGGCAGATAGACAAGTTACTGGAGTAGGAAAACCATAACCTGTGAGGAGAGCTATCCCAGCTGAGGTCTGCAGCCTCTACCTCAAACGCTTTGGTCCCTGTGAACGACGAGGGATTCTCTTTCTTGGAGGTCGAAAATGCCAATCTGAGAGACGAATTAGAAACCTTGAAGAGGATTGGGCCTTCTACCTCTGCTCGGGGACGAGCAAGGGTTGCTCGGATTACTATTGAAGAATAAAGAACTCAATCGGCTCTGGAGAACTAAGCCTTTCAATTGATGGCAAAGAACCAGGCATTGGCTGAGATGTCTAAGAAAATCATGAATCTGGACGAGCAACTCTCTGCTCAAAAGTCTGCTTTGGAGAGTAAAGAACTTTTAGCGAAGAACCTCCTCGAGCAATTGGAGAGGCTAACCTATGAATTCCACAAGCAGCCCAGGGAGTTTTGGATGGCTGGTTATAATGAAGCCCTCTACCATCTAGATGATCGGATCCAAAATGCAAATAATGTGGGTTACAAGCAAGGATGGATAAATGCTTTGGGCGTGCTGCAGTTGGAACAAGGTCATTACTTGTGGGATTACCATAATCCTGGGTTGCTCGACCTATCAGTGCCTCCTTTCAAGCTTGATATGAGCTGGATTCCTGCTCAGGCCATTCCACAATGCTTAATTTCAAAGTATCTCTGAGACTACAGTCTTCACTCCAACTTTGATATATCTCGCCCAGAGCACCTTCTTGATCGGCCATCAGTTATGAACATCCGGATGCTTAAAGATTTAAACTTCATAAACTCCCCCTATGCCTTAGACGATCCTCCTGCTGGTGAAGAACCTGTTTCAAAGGCAGAGGGGAAAAAACCTATCGAATAGGATTCCTGATGTAATAATTTTTTTATGTATTTTATTCTCAATGTATTTTGTTTTGGATTCAATGAAAAACATATATTTTTCTTTGCAATCTTGATTGCCATTGTCTTGTAGGTATTTTGTAAAACACTTTACTTATTTACTAATGAATATGCATGTATATCTGTTAAAAAGATAACAACATTGTGTTATTTGCCGATCAACTAAAGTTGATGAAAACTTATTGTCGACTATCCTGAATTTGTGGTAATCACTTGATGATTACCCAAAATGGATGATATTTTGTTTCTCGACCAACTTGGTGGTAATTTGAAATGTTACAAGTATTAAAATTTTTCTTGATCATTTTTTAATTCTAATCCATCAGTTGACTTTTATCACATAATCCTTCTTTGTTTAATAGAAATGTTCCCGACCAACCGAAGTTGGTGGATTTTCTTCCCAACCAACCGGAGTTGATATTTCTGGGAAATATTTGGATTTTCTTCCCAACCAACCGGAGTTGGTATTTCTGGGAAATATTTTTCTTCCCAACCAACCGGAGTTGGTATATCTGGGAAATATTTTTGTTCCCGACCAACCGGAGTTGGTGGATTTTCTTTCCAACCAACCGGAGTTGGTGGATTTTCTTTCCAACCAACCGGAGTTGGTATTTCTGGGAAATATTTTTCTTCCCGACCAACCGGAGTTGGTGGATTTTCTTCCCAACCAACCGGAGTTGATATTTCTGGAAATATTTTTCTTCCCGACCAACCGGAGTTGGTGGATTTTCTTCCCAACCAACCGGAGTTGGTATTTCTGGGAAATATTTTTCTTCCCGACCAACCGGAGTTGGTGGATTTTCTTCCCAATCAACCGGAGTTGGTATTTCTGGGAAATATTTTTATTCCCGACCAACCGGAGTTGGTGGATTTTCTTCACAACCAATCGAAGTTGGTATTTCTGGGAAATATTTTTCTTCCCGACCAACCGGAGTTGGTGGATTTTCTTCCTAACCAACCGGAGTTGGTATTTCTGGGAAATATTTTTATTCCCGACCAACCGGAGTTGCTGAGTAGTGTGTAGCACTAGTATTCCGCGAAAAAAAAATTCAACAAAAGGAGAGAATTGGATAGAATATTCACATTTTATTCATACTGAAGAAACTACATTACATGAGGGTTTACATTACTGATAATATTTGCGCAGATGCTCTGCATTCCATGCATTCTTAAACTCCTCCCCTTCTAAAGTTTCAATTCTATATGTCCCTGGTCGAACAACCTCTGTTACTCTGTAGGGCCCATTACAGTTAGCTTCCAGTTTATTGTGCTTTTGAATTACTTTCTTCAGCACATAGTCCCCTTTTTTCAGGTCGCACTTCTTCACTCTCTTGTTATAGAACATGGCTGTTCGTTGCTGGTAAGCAGCATTCCTGATGGCTGCTTCTTCTCTAACTTCTTTGAGCATGTCCAAGTCTAACCTTCTCATTAAGTCGCTGACAGGGGAGTTGAAGTTCAGCACTCGGTGTGTTGGGAGGCCCAACTCGGCAGGTATAACAGCTTCACTTCCAAATGCCAGCATATATAGAGCTTTTCCAGTTGCTGCTTGGGGAATAGTACGATAAGCCCATAGTAATGAATGTAGCTCGTTAATCCAGTTTGCTTTCGCGTCATTCAGTCTTTTCTTCAAGCCATTTAGCAGCGTTCTGTTTGTCACTTCAGTTTGTCCATTGCTTTGGGGATGGCCGGGTGCCGAGTGGATCTTCAAGATATTTGACTGATGACAATAGGCAGCAAACTCCTCATTATCAAATTGTGTTCCATGGTCGGTGATGAATGCATGGGGAAGACCATATATACAAATGATATTTTTCCAAATAAATTGGTACACCTTTTCGTATGTCATGTCGACAAGAGGCTCGGCTTCCACTCACTTAGTAAAGTAATCCACTACGACGACGAGATATTTAAATCTTCCTCTGGTCGTTGGAAGTGGCCCAACCAAGTCAATTCCCCACATGGCAAATGGCCAAGGGGAAGTAATGGGTGTCAATAATGCTTGGGGAGTTCTTCGAATAGTGGAGAAGCGTTGACACTTGTCATATTTCTGGGCATAGGCTATACAGTCAACCCTCATCGTTGGCCAGTAGTATCCTTACGTCATCACTCTTTGCAAAAGCGTTCGAGCTGCTACATGGGCTCCACAGGACCCTTCATAGACCTCTTTAATCAAATCTTTCACCTCGGAGGGATGCATACATCTTTGCAAACCTACCATAATTCCTCGTCTGTATAGAATACCATTAGTCAGTACATAACGAGCAGCTTTAAACTTTAATTTCTTGGCTGTGAGTTTGTCAATCGGTAATTCTCCCTCCTGAATATATGCCCTGATGGGATCCATCCAAGTTGGCCCTAAATCAAGGGTAATAAAATTCATCGTCAGATCTTCATCTATGCTCCGACCAGCTAGAACTTCAATTGGGATTGTTCTTCGTAGCTCAGTACGAGTAGCCGATGCTAATCGAGCTAAAGCGTCTGCTCTTGTATTCTCCATTCTTGGTATTCTGACCAGTTGAACAGTAATAAATTCTGATACCAATTCCATCGCCTTTGCATGGTACTTAATCATCAACTCTCCTTTTGCTGTATATGCACCAAGAATTTGGTTTATAATCAACTGTGAGTCACTGTATACGATTACCTGCTCTGCCTTCATGATTTTTGCCAGACTAAGACCAACAATCATCGCTTTATTTTTGGCCTCATTATTAGAAGCTTGAAATTGAAAGCGCAGAGCATATTCTATATCGACCTCGTCTGGACTTTTCAATACAATCCCAGCTCCACTACCTGAGGTGCATGATGAGCCATCCACATATAGGTTCCATACAGGTATTTCGTCCTTAAACTTCTTATTGGACAAAGTTCCTCGATGGAATATTTGTTGCTCCTTTATCTCCATTTCTACCACACCTCGCTGCTCGTCGACCTTCTTATCTTTCTCTCCTTCCAACTTAAATTGATCGGGGTTTAAATTTGATGATCCTGTAACATCTATAGGTTGGTCAGTGTTCAGCTTATGCTCCTCGGGGGTATCATGATAAGTGAGCTCTGCTATAAAATCTGCTACTGCTTGCCCTTTTAGTGACGATCTAGGCTCATAAATTATATCATACTCACCGAGTTCTGTTGCCCAATACATCAATCTCCTTGATTTTTCTGGTTTATGAAGAGATTCCTCAACGGCATATCGGTATATACGACTATGGTATGAGCCTGGAAGTATGGCTTCATTCTTCTACTCGCTTCGATCAGCGCCAGTGCCAACTTTTCCAGTTTTGGATATCTGATCTCTGCTCCTCGGAAGGCCTTACTAGTGTAATAAATTGGTTTCTGTATTCCATCCTCTACTCTTATTAATGCCGAGCTGACTGCATTTTCTGAAACTGCCAGATACAGGTACAACCTTTCTCCCATCACGGGCCTGGACAACACTGGCGGTGCTCCCAAATATTTCTTCAATTCTTGAAAATCTTTCTCGCATTCTTCATTCCATTCAAAATTCTTTCGGAGCGTTTTGAAGAATGGGAGGCATCTATCAGTTGCTCGCGATACAAATCTGTTAAGCGCTGCTACTCGCCCTGTAAGACTTTGTACTTCTTTCTTCGTCGTTGGAGATCCTAGTCCCAATAGAGCTTTGATCTTTTCAGGGTTTGCTTCAATGCCTTGTTGATTGACAATATATCCGAGAAACATGCCTTCTCGTACTCCAAATATGCACTTGGTCGGGTTCAACTTCATTTGATATTTATCTAATTGATCAAAGGTCTGGCCTAAGTCAACTAGATGGTCAGCAACTCTCTTGCTCTTTGTCAGCATATCATCAACATAAACTTCCATATTACAACGGATTTGCTCTGCAAACACCTTGTTCATCACCCGCTGATATGTTGCACCTGCATTTTTCAAACCAAAAGGTATAACATTATAACAATAAGTTCCCCTAGGGGTAATGAAAGAGGTACTCTCTCTATCTTCAGGTTTCATTTCAATCTGGTTATATCCAGAAAAAGCATCCATGAAGCTCAGCAGCTTGTGTCCCGAGGTAGCATCCACTAATTGATCAATTCGGGGCAAGGGAAAATGATCCTTTGGACATGCCTTGTTGAGGTCGGTGAAGTCTACACACATTCTCCATTTGTTGTTCTTTTTTTTCACCGTCACTACATTTGCTAACCAGTCTGGATATTTAACATCTTCAATAAAGCAAGCGTTCTGGAGCTTCTCGACCTCCTCCTGTATAGCTTGGTTCTTCTCGGGGCTGAACACTCTTCTTCTCTGCTTCACTGTCTTGATCTCCTTATTCACATATAGCTCGTGACATAAGAAATTTGGGTCTATTCCGGGCATATCCTCATGACTCCAAGCAAAAGTTTGTTTTCTGCTTTTTAAGAAAACTATCAATTCCTGTTTTAGTGAGGCATCTAACGACGAACCTATCTGAGTTGTTCGTTCAGGGTGCTCGTCGTCCAGAATGATGTTTTCAGTAGCTTCCACCACCTGACCTTTCACGAGTTACGACTCGTCTCTAGGATCCAATGTTTCAATTTCTGCACCTTCATCCACCTGATAGGTAGTAGTCTTTTTCCTAGATTCCTCCAGTTCCTCTTGCTCAGCTGATGAATAGTAGCATTCTCGAGCTACTTTTTGATTACCCTTCACAACTCCTACTCTAAAATTAGTTGGAAATTTTAGGCGTTGATGTACCGTAGATGGTACTGCTTCGAACTTCTTCAATCTTACTCTTCCCATAATGATATTGTAGGCTGATTGAACATTCTTATCCATCACGAAGAAGCGTACTCTTTCTGTTCGACAAGCAGGCCATGTACCAATGAACATATCTAACTTGATCGTCCCAAGTGGAAAAACTTTCTCGCCAGCAAAACCGAGGAGGGGCCTATGATAAGGCTCCAACTGAGACAACTTTAGATTTAAGCTGTTGAAGCACGAGTAGAACATAATATCAGCTGAGCTACCATTATCAACCAGTACTCTCGAGATCATTACTTCCTTCATTCTCATTTTGATCAGCAATGGGTCATCATGAGGATACAACACACCTGCGAGGTCGTTCTTAGAGAAACCGATGACCTGTTTTTCTTTATTGACCTTCCTCGGGAGATCATCTTCAGCTAAGTTTATTCGTTGAATATATGAACAGGCTTGAGCCTCATTAAGGTATGCTTTTCTTTTTACAGTAATGTCTCCACCTCCTGCATCTCCACCTGTAATAACACTAGAATCAAATGATCCAAAATGTATTAAAAATACCTCACATTCTGGCTGCCTTGGTCTTTTAGGAAGATCGGGGTCATCTTCTGGATCATCTTCATGGTCTGTTTTCTTGTTATCCTCTGCTCGATGAGGAGATCTAGACCTCTCTCTTGCTCGGTCGCTGTTTCTTCTTTCATTTCTACGATCAACATACTTTGCCAGTTTTCCTCGTCTAATGAGTGCTTCGATCTCATTCTGAAGAGCTATGCAATTTTTGGTCGTGTGGTCATGATCTTTGTGGAACTTGTAATATTTGTCCTTATTCCTCTTGTCATGGTCTGACTTCATTTTCTCTGGCCAGTTTAACTCCTCGTTGTTCTTGATTTCTTCTAGAACGTGGTTGATGTCTACCTTCAAAGGAGTATAATTTTCAAATTTCTTCAATACCTCCCATGATGGCTTTGTTTTTGAGTGCTTGTCACCACCATTGTTCTTATGCTCTTTCTTTTTGGCCTTATCAACCTCCACATTGGTCTCTTTGGTATCCATATTCTTCTTTGCATCCATAGCCTCCTCGATATTCATGATCTTTTCCGGTTTTGCCATTAGTTCTGACATGGTTCTGGGTGGATCTTTGGCCAAAGTGTAGTACAACTTGTTGGGCAACAACCCACTCATCAGAGCAGTAATCGCTGTCTTTTCCTCATAATCAATAACTTCGAGTTTCTCGTTATTGAAACGAGTTATATAACCCCTGGTACTCTCACCTGCCTTTTGCCTAACACTTAACAAGTGTGCTACTCGTTTAACCAATTTTTCTCCAAAACAGAAGTTTCCAATGAAGAGCTTGGCCAGTTGAAAGAAAGTTGCAATCTTACCCCGAGGAAGATTATTGTACCATATTTGAGCAGATCCTGTAAGAGTTCCCGAGAATGCCCTGCATCTCATCTCATCTGGCACAGCATAGATGTCATCAGCAGCTTGGTATTGCTCTATATGAAGGACAGGATCAGTTTTTCCATCATATTTAGGAGTTACAACAGGTGATTTGAACTTTGATGGTGTGGGAAAATCCATAATTGCTTGGAAAAAAGGTGTCCCTTGGATAAAAGTTCTTTATAGAGGATTCTTGGCCTTAGCCATTTCCCCTAATCTATCCTCCAACCTCTGAATAGAGCCTTTCCACGCATCATTTCCCTCCTCGGGTCTACTGGTTCGAGCAATTGATCGTGTTGAAGTCGCTTCCTGGGATCTATCTTGTCGAGCAACTAGTTCTGATTGGGTAGAACCTTCCCTTAGATCAAATGGTCGTCGAAAGTTTCTCGACACAACCTTAGGAGGACTTTTATTCTTCCTAGGGTCCAATCGATCAAAAGGAGAGACCCTATTTAATCTTTCCAGTGCACTAGTCCTTTCTGGAGAGAGAGTGATGCATTATTCAGTATTTGTGGCTCGTACTGACGAAGTTTGACCCGGTTGATATGAAAAATCATCAGATTTCTCAATGCGATATGAATCGCTTTGCCTAATGCGCGAAGAAACTAAATGGGTATTTCTTTGAACACTTCGTTGTTCTAAATAGATCGACGCTCCACCTTGGATAGTTTGCATGAGTTGTCGCATAGTCTCTTGCATAGCTGTCTGACCTTGAGCCAGATTGGCCATAATTCCAGCCAGATCTTGGACATTTGGAGGAGCGGATGGATTGGGGGGGTTTCCAGTGTTTCGATTACTGGATTTAGGATTGTCAGCCATTGGTGATGAATTATTTTTGGTGAAAAATAAAAATTACAGTCATTTCTCACAGATGGCGCCAATCTGTTGATGTAAAAAATTAGATTATCTCTAATTATTTAATCATAGATAAAACAAATAAGACAAAAGAATTTTTAAAGTGGTTCATCCTTAAAAGAATATCCTACGTCCACTATTGTTGTTATTGCTGAGTGTTTGGGAATTCTCGATAACAGGTTTTTTACCAAGAAATTCCTCCCCTTTACAATGAGGATGATACAATGTATTTATAGTCCTGAGGTTGTACATGTGAAAGGATAACACATAGCTTTCCAATAAGTGTATACATCTATATGATAATAATCAGCATTTAATGCGCATTTAATCCTCTTAATTGTCTGATAATAAATGCTCTGATCGAGGTGCAGCTCGGACCGCCTAAGTATCTCGGTATCCATGAGTTGCTCGGTGCAGTAAAGTTCCTCGGACAGCACCTACTGCTCGGAGTATCTGAGTTGGTCGGGGAAACTGAGTTCCTCGAAGTCAAGGTGTTGTTCAGAAGTGTTTGTTATTGCCACGCAGATTGTCACGTGTCTCCATTTAATTGAGCCATGTCAGCAGACTAAATTTGGTATCAACATCCCCCTTTATTTGGTCCCACAACTGAATGGTTCTAGCCACGTAGTAGATAAGCCCTTACACTTCACGTCACTTATGATACTCTAGCAATTAAAAACTTTCTCTAAAAATTTGAGGCAAGAGAGGTGATCATCTGGCATAGGTATTTCTACCCAAATGTCTTTTGAGAGACTATTCGATAAGTCTCCTAAAACATAGCCCAAGTGGTAATCACCACACTTGGACCCACAAGGATCCTCAAAGTCATCGAACGGGGCTGTCCATGGTCTTATACATGCAGAAATGGGGTCTGTAACTAGCCACGGTATATCGAGGGATGGAGAGCCAATCTTCTTCACTCGGGGGGTGGGGGTGTCATAGGGTATCTATCTATCTCATGCCCCTCTTTCCTAGGAAATAAAACAATGTTGCTGCTCAAGAAGAACATGTGGAGTGACATTTGGTTCAAATCCTCAAACATCTAGAGGTCGACCGCCACTCCTCACGCTTGGGCTGGTAATAATCCTCATAGGAGAACCTTTGCATATGGGGTTTTTATGTTCACCATCCGGAGGGTTATCCAGTCACCATATTCTATATAATGGCCAAAAACAATGGGTTTCAATTGGGGAGGCCTCCATAGACCCAATCACGCACCTCTGTATCTTACTTCACATCGCGAGCATCATAATATGTTAAAATAGTAGACTGACTACCGAGCATCTACTGGCACCCGTGGGAGCTTGACCAAGGCTCAACCAATTAACCAAATGATATCGGTGGTGGAGGTTCGTAGGTATCGTGTTGGAATATAACTCATAAGGAAGCCATTGAAAGTAGCAACCCCATTTTCTCTAATGCTCCATTTAGAGCTCTACCATCAGTAGCCCCATTAAGTGCTCCACCACCATCCAACCAAGGATTTGTTGGAAACTCTAATCCTGCCTCTGGCAACCTATATAAAGAAGGCATTTCATTGTTGAAAGACACACCAAAAATAAAGTGAGAGAGAAATTAGAGAGAGGTTTACAACTAAGGTATTTTAGTTTAAGTGAGTGCAAGAAAGAAGACCATTGTTTGAGTTTCTTGTGTGAGGCTTCCTACAATATTGTGAGATTAATATTGTGAGTTGAGTGAATGTTCAAAAGAGTGGTTGAGTGTGTAACACATATTCTAGTATAGTGAAACCTCTCTCCTCCTTTAGACGTAGCCAATTGGTGAACCACGTTAAATATTGTGTCTCTAAATTTTTGGTTATATGCTTATTTCATTTGATAATTTTATTCATAAATTGATTTAGACTAGTAGCTTGAGAGAAAAGGTCTTGCATTGTATTTCACATTGCCGGCAAGCGGTATTTTTAGGCTTTTGAAATTTACATTAACAAGTGGTATCAGATCTACAGTTGCTAATTGTACCGATAATACGGTTCGAAACGTTCGAAGGGTATTCAAGCACAAGCTCATGAATTTTTTCGAATGGTGGAAACTGAATCAAACGTAACTCTTAACGTTTCTTCTACGAGTACAAATTTAAAGAAGTGGGGGTCCTAGTTATGAATCTAGTGGTTCCATAAAATTTGAAATTAGGCCTTATGATAAAAAGATCAGTTTTGACCTATGGCAACGACGGATGCGAGACGTTCTAGTCAAACAAAGGCTTGAAATATATTTTTTAGGCATTCAAAACAAATCAAAAGGCATGTCCAATACAGAGTGTCTTGATATTGACGAACAAGTGACTTCTTCTATTGAACAATACATCACTGATGAGATGTTGAATCACGGGGTAAAGGAGACCACTGCCAAAGGCATATGGACCAAGTTAGAAGAAGTATACTTGAGGAAAAGTCTGTTCAACAAAATTTTTCTCAAGAAGCACTATGCTCAAGTTCAACGAGGTACTGCAATACATCATTTCCCAGGTGACCATGAAAAGGAACGGAAATGATGTCTCATTTTCTCAAATTGAGAACTTAGTTGCCAAGACCAGCACTGGTGGACAAATAGGAAGATCAAGGTCACGGGGCATAAAAAATTGGGATGCCTATAGATCTTAAATACAAGATCACAGAAACTTTGAGTGTTACAAATATCCCAATAAGGGTCACATCAGTAAGAATTACCAGTAGATGCGAAAGGAAGACAAGAAAGGCGTTGCTACAAAAATATTGCGGGTGTTGCAACATAAGAAGATATCATAGAGGTACTTACTTGTATTTCTGCCGATCATGAAAGTGGGAGGATTCTTGACTCGGGATGCTCCTATCACATGTGCCCAAACTGGGAGTCGTTTATCAGTACAAACCACAAAACGGTGAAAATATTCTCATGAGAAACAATGCTATATGCATGGTAGTTAGAATTAGAACGGTGAGAATCAAGATATGTGATTGTGTTGTTTGAACACCAAGTGACGTTAAAAATGTTTCGACACTTGAGAAAAAATTGATCTCTTTGGGCACACTCGACAATAGTGGGTGTGTGATTCAAGCTGAGGACGAGACTTTGAAAGTGAAGAGGGGATCAATGGTGGTTTTGCATGGCACAAAATCACCTAACAATCTTTATATATTGAAAGGAACCACAGTAATCGGTGGAGAGTCAGTATCTACAAAATTAGAAGTTGATGAGCTACAATTATGGCACATAAGACTTGATCACATGAGACAAAGAGGTATGAAAGAACATCGACAAGAGTGATTGAAAGGAGTGCACAAATGCGAGCTCAATTTTTGCAAGTATTGTGTGATAGGCAAGCAACTAGAGTTCAATACCTCTACGACCAAAAGTAAAGGTGTTCTTAACTATATTCATTCCAATGTTTATGGGCTTTCGGATATTGTATCCCTGGTCAAGTTCATATATTTTGTGACTTTCATTGATGGTTTCTCTCACAAAGTCTAGGTAAACTACTTGAAAGAAAAAATAGAGGTTTTCGATAAATTTAAGGAGTAAAAGGGCATGGTGGTATCAAATTGGTATCAGAGTCTGTTGCACTACTTTACTGTGTTTTTTATCCCGTGAGTTTAGGTATGCCTTTTGGAGGATTTAAGGATTTTAGATCACAGTTGTCTGATAGTTCTGTTTGGAAATCACGAATAAAATCAGTTTTTAAAAATCTTATTGAAAAGAATGATTCTGAGAGATGTCTTTGCTGCGAGGGGTTTTGCTATAGGATAGGCGAGTGCACCATTAACATATGGGAGAGTTTTAATAAATCGATAGTTTGTGTTGCCATCCCTAGTGAGAGTGATCTGAGTGAAGAATTTTTTTGTACGATTCAGTGTGTCCTTCCCAATTCTGTGGCTGATCATGAGAGTGACGATGATACTTCTTTAAATAATCCCCAAACTAGTGTCGTACTCATGCATGTTAAGTGCTAATAAGTCGGCTACAAATGTGAGTTATCCCATCTCAGTCTCAATACCCGACACACTGATCGTATGGGTGCCCCTCTACCCTGTGGTGAATCTATATGTAAAATAATATCGGATGCGTGATCTACCATCCCCGTATCCCGTTAAAATTCCATGCTAATAAAAGAATAGGATGTACCCATGTCGTAAAGAATGAACACAATGTGACTAAATATGGGAAACATACCCTCAACTTCTTGTGCTGGAACTGGTCCCTCTGTGGCCATAACATGATAGACTTGCCCTACTGTAATGGATGCTTCCCTTGAGGTGGGGTGATGGGTGCCGGAGTGGCTAGTGCAGTAACTCCCTAAGCTGGAAATAGTGGGAACTGTCCCTGTGGTGCCTGCTCTCCCCTATAACCTCACTACTGCTGAGTTGTCTGGTTACCTTGAGGACACCGCCTCGTAGTATGCCCATTCGCTCCTCACGTATAACAATTCTCGTGGAACGGGCATCGCTTAAACTTTAGGCCCTGTTGTCCCTGGTCCTAATGACCTATGTACTCTTAGCCCTCTCATGGCTGCCCCTGAGCCTACTAGCCTTGTCTATTCCGGTCATCTAAATCCATAAAATTCTTATTCTAATCAGCGAATGGGATGCCCCTAGACTGCTGGGTCCCTAATTATCCCCCCCCACTCACCTTGCCCTCTTGGCTCGACGACTCTGCTCCGTTGTGTTTCTTACCCTTGTTCTTAAAAAATTCTTTGTGATCCTGGCAATAGAGGAGTGTGGCATTAACTAATTGATTGTACATCGTGAAGGCTGGATTCCCCAAAAGAGCCTTCAAAATGTGCTAGGTCGATCTTGCTATGAACCTATCCATCCTTCTCTGCTCGGTGATAACATCTTCCTTTGCGTAGTATGAGTGGGCGGTGAACTCCTCCTTGTACTCGGCTATGGTAAAACCTTCCTGATTTAGCTCCGCAAACCTTCTCCTTATTTCAGATTGCATCGCTAAAGGAAAGTATTTCCCTTCAAACCTCTCCCAAAACTCATCAATAGCCAGGTCGTCTCTCTCTGCAATCATGGTAATCGCCTCCCACCACTGAAGTGCGACCTCCACTAATCGGAATAAAGCTAGCATTTTCTTATGCACTGGTGTTCACTCTACTATACATAAATGCTTCTTTATGTCTTTCTTCCACCTCCTCGCCACTAATATATCTGAACCGCCTGAAAACTCTGGAGGCTCGCCCTTAACAAAGGCCTCCCTTACCCTGTCCCATATATATCCTGGTGCTTGAGCTGATATGGGCACCTGTTGTGCCTGTGGGAAGTGATGAAGCATGGCTTCCATAGCTGTAGAAAGCTACTGAGAAATAATGGCGGCGATCTCTGCGGGTGTAATAAACTGTGGGGCCAGTGGAGAATGTTGTGGATCCGTTAGAACCTCCTCCTCGGCAGTAAGTGAGGCTATGCGCCTCGGTCTACCTCTTTGTCCATTTTCCATCTGAAAGCAAACAAGGTTCGAATTAGTACCACGTAAGAATATGATGAACCCTAAGCATATGCTTTACATATCAAAGAACGCAATGCAGAACGTAGTGAACGTAACTCAGATCCTAAGGACACTAGTACTGTGCTCTGATACCAATTGTAACAACACACATTTTCTCACGTAAAGGTGACCAGGCACGATAGACCGAAGATGGGGCTTATCTGTCAATTACAATGTAATATAAATAATATATTAAAGGACCATAATTTTGGTTTAATGAATATTTCCATAACAATAAATGAATCCAAACCAAAACCCCGAGTAAATAATAAATCCGGAAAGAAAGCAAATATCTCAACCCAACATAATGTAAAGAAATATCGGAATTATTCCCTTAGAATTGTCTCAAATGAAATAACTAACTATATCGGAAAAGAACATATGCTAGAATCAGTAAGTCTGAAAAGATGGTAAGCAAGATGGATCGCAAGACTGATACATCAACAATCTCGTTATCCCTATCGAGGAGCACCCGGGGAGAGAAATCATTTAAATTTGGGTCAGAGCCCTAGGTGTGCAAGGATTAACTTAATCAATTTAAGATGCAATAAGTACAATTGATGCAAAATAAATATTATCCATCGTCACTCACATGAGATTAATATCTCACCCCACATCTAAGTGTGATATTACTCGCATCTCAAAAAGTTCCACAATGATATATGTGACAACGTGCCAATTTAATATTTATTGCATTAATTACACACAATTATTTCAATGGAGTTGACAATAATTAATTGTCGGTCTTTTTCATACATATACCATGAAAGTGGCATAAACATCTATTATGCACGATATAATAAGGGTCTACAATTTATGTCTCACATCTTAAACAATTTAATTAATCTCATTAAAGTACGGGTAATTTATATATATGTCCTTTCATATATTCGACACACAAAGGCATCTACCATCGGTGTCTAGTTTGTACTCCATCGAAAAGTTCGGAGGAATCTTTTATCCTAAGCGGACATCACAAAACACACATAAGTTAGGGGCGGTCCCTACGCAGTATACCAGTTCACGACCCATACCAAGCGGTGGCAAAAGCTACCTGCGTCAACACCTACCTCTCATAGATGGTGCTTCCACAATATACCTAAATGACCTACACATCGTCTAGCCCACCTGTGCCGACGACGCACGAACCCCTAAGCCGATAGGACCATTCACGAACATTGGTATGTCCACACAAATACTTATAAGTACATATTATTTATATCATATAATATGTATATGTAACTACTCTATAATTACCTAAATGTCCCACATGATATCCATAAGTGTTCATTAATTAATAATTGACTATCTAGTTAATTATTAATTCCAATTTCCCTTGAGAATTATTTAACCATCTTGTTAAATATAATATCTCCATAAATGTGTGGGTCACGTTTATATTATTAATATATTCTTTGTTACTCCAAACATCATCCCACCAACTCGTACAGGGTTGTAAAAATATTCTGCACTTAATTCTGGCCCAAACTCATACTAACAGTAGGACCGAATCGATTCGTTTTGTCCCAGTAGCCCATATCTGTTTGTTGTTTCTAATATAAGATTTCTCCTTTCATCCCTAAGTTTACTTGTAATAGTTTGTTCCACTTTATAATCATGTAATTAAGTCTCTAACACTTAATTACCTAACTTAGGATGAATAATTTCATATATCAATCCCAATTCCATACCCAATTTTCCAGAATTTATGAATACGAAGAAAGTATTTAAATCCAGATTTCATCCACAATCTAAAAAATATTTAATTCAATGTATGGGATATTTAGTATGGGATTTACTTAAGATTTACAGATCATAAACCAATATTATTGTTACCTACCATATAACCATCAAGGTTTTTCAAATTTCATCTTAAGAACCCTAAGGTTTCTATCATGAATTTTAAGAATTCGATACCTAGATTTTGTGACACCCCGCCTAATTAAATACCGGGTGATCAGTCCTTTATTAAATTAAATCAAAATATCTAGTTGGTTAAGATTATGCATCACTATTGAAAACTTTAATATTAAACACTAACCACCTAATATTTAAAAAGGTTGATGTCAAAATTTTATCTTTTAATTAACATAAAACTGGTTTAATAAAATAATTAAAAAATCATCATTCACGTCAATCTCATATGATAGGAAATAACTGCAATAATAAATGAAACTGGAGAAAACATTTCCAGTCTAAGTACCAAATACAATAATCTACTAGAAATAAACTCAACAACTGAATAAAGTAAATAACTAAATGCAAAATCTTTGAATGTCTGAATAGAAAAGGAGCAACATGCCCTAACTTATGAAATACTCAAAAGGAAGGAATGATAGACATAGAGGCATCTACTGCCAATGTACTGTAACTTCCACAACAACTACAACTCGTCGAGTGATTAGAACTCCTATGCTTGGTGTCCCTGTGGCTGGGCAGCTAAAATAATTTGATAAGAAAAAGAGATTTACAGAAGACGGGTCAGAGCCCGAGTTGAAAACAGTTTAAAAATCAGCAAGTGCTTAAAATGAATTTATAGCACATATATTAATCATGTTAGGTTATCGTACTAACTTAAGATGCTCACCTCTCATCTAATATGCACGCCTAACGTTCCATCAAACCATACTAGTTTCTATTCCCATGCTAACTAGTTCTTTCCCGTCTTACATCTAATCATAGCCCTTGTATTTCCCTCGCAATATACACAACACCTATAATCACCTTCTTTTTAACATGAATAAGCTCTCTTTCAATTTAATATAGGTAAAGTGTTCACCAACTTAGTTCAGTTCATATTTCATTATTACACAGGTCTACTTAATTCACACAGTAGATAGTATCACAAATATATATACATACGCTTTATTATATAATATATATAATATATATATTCAATACTGCACCCCGAGACACAGCTGCGGTACATGCATACTCTGCTATCATGTCCTGGTGCATCGTTCATTGCATAAAGGACTATAGGTTCAATCCCTCGTAAACCATCAAAATAAATACACATATTAGAGGCGAACATAGTTCCAAGCCGATGGGCTACGCACATAATTACGCACCCATACGACCGTCATCACTATCATTCTCATAGATGGCCCGTACCTAGGTTCTATGCTCAATGGTATAAATAAAACTCCCACCCAAAGGCTCCTCAAGGCATAATTATCCAATAGCAAGCAGCGTAGGTATGTCTTACACATAATAGTTCAATAAATAAGTATACACACAACTTATTATATTCATTAGGTATTCATGCAACCTAAATTCTCTAATTTATATGTAGTATCTTCGTCCTTACTACCCACAATACTTTCACCGCATGATTTACCTCTCTATCGTATATACTCTTTAAGGTTCTCTCATTCCAACCCGTTCCCTTAGTGGTTACACAATTCCTTTCACTACTAAATTATGAAAATAGGCTACTCTAGAATAGTGCAGGTCTTATTCTCTCCCTTAAAGGAACCTATAATTTCTTTTAACCCATTTAGGCAAAGATTGGAGTTTCTGAAATCTCGTTAGAACCTGGGGATTCTCGTTCGAACGAGGTCGTTCAAACGATTTTCTCACTTTGAATGAACTCTAAAATTTCGTTGGTAATCTCATTGGAATTCTCGTCCGAACGAGAATTCAGGGTTCGTCCCTGTTCTCCCAAAAGTTGCATTTTTCAAATTTGTTCAACACAAAATCACTTGAAAAATCATTCTAATCCAAATTCAACAACTCTAAACCTTATCCCCTAGTATTAGAAAACTTTTCCATCCGTTTTTAACATCAAATCCCTAAAACTATGGCATGAATTTCAATAGATTTCTCAAATCTTTAACAAGCCATAATATCACATTGCCTCCATTAATAATAATTTAATCACAGATTTAATTTCGTGAAATCAACATATAAAACCCAAATTTATCATTCCTCGAACGTGGTTATTCAACTACACGCAAACCTATACTCCCAATTAAAGATTACTACCCAATTCCTATTCCAAGTTCATAATATCATGGTTATTCATCAACTACATTAACATGAATCATATATGCTCTAAACATATAGCAAGACAAACACTTGACTTTTTATGAAGTTCTGATTCGCTGGATGAAATTGGTATAAAGGTGATCCTCTCTTCACGATCTACGCGTTGGTGTGAGAGCTTGAATCTTTACCCTTAGGCTCCTATGGAGTTCTTCTTCTTCCTCTTTGGTTCTCTTTCTCTCTCACGTAGGTTTGAAAACTCACAGATAGATTATTACCCACGTACTCTTTCTTTTTAATTTTCTATTTTCGTCCATTTTAATTTCCAAAAATCTTAAAAGACTAAAATACCTCTCCGGGGTGTCGGTTTGACCTAAATTGTCCCGAAACCCAAATAAAACACCCGAGTCGAGTTTTCGAACTATTTCAACCCTTTCGGACTCATCGGTGCACTCGAAATGGTCATGATAGTTACTTAAAAATAAATTATCTTTTTAATCCAATAAAGTAATACCGACACGACTCACACACGCGTCCCAACTAAGTATATTGTAACTGTCATATTTTTCACCCTCGACCATAATAATATTTTCTTAATCATATATTACTTTACTCGCTAAGTAATATTCAACATAATTATCATCAATAAATACTAACTCTCGTCACGCTAGTAATTATTACAATTAAATCTGAAGTAATTATAAATAAATTTTCTCCATTGAAATGAATTAATCCTAATTCCATAATTAAAATAAAGTCCCTAAAAAATACGGGGTATTACAGATTTCTAGGTCACAATTCTTTATTAAAATCAGTCTTTTACATGCATGGGATAATTCTACAAAATCTAATCATCAAGATTTAACCTAAAATCCAGAATTCTTAGGAGGTCATTATAATGCGTCAAAAAAATACATTGGAAGTTAAATTGAGAAAGAGAATTCTTGCCTTAATAATTTGTAGAAGGAAACCCCTTGATTTACTTTTGATTTCTTGTTTGTTCTACCTTTTTTATTCTTCTCCTTTTCCCTCTTGGTAGCAGTTATGTTTAGGTCTTTCTAATCAGTAATGGGGAGTGGTTTATCTTCCCTTAAACACTTATTAACACTAAATCCCGAGTTGGGTTAAAAACTCAAATTTTGGACCCCCAAATGGGCCCGAATCCATACCCAAACTAGCCCAAAAATTTTCAAACTTATATACCTATGGCCCGAGACCATTTCTAAAGGTTTGAAACACCTAAACGAGCCCATATACTTCCTGAAATACGTCCCAATTATTTTATTCTAACATTATACATTTTTAGTTGTGTCACACATCCGTTATGCATTTTTCTACGACACATGCAATTATTATACACATTAACATACAAAATCAACTACACATACTAATGACATAACAACAAATTACATATTCGCAATTAATAAATTAAATTTACCAATTAAGTCCAATTTTCACAAATTTTGATTTATTCCAAAAATATTACTTTATTATTTATTCTAAAAAATTACGGGGTATTACAATTATCCTTTTGTAAGTAGTGGGAGGACAATGCTTGGATTCGTTAGTCCTTATATTTTGAAAAAAAGAGTCAATTTTGAAAAAAATTCACTTATAATATGCTCATACTCTTGGGGCTGGCCTAATAAACCTTTACTCCTAAGAATTAAACGGAATTGTGATAGGGATGGATGTGATGTCCCCGAACTCGAAAGACCCCGAAGTTCTCGTAGTTGAAAAATCCTCCTCGACTGGTAAAACATGGATTTTTGGGTCCTTATCTATTGGTCGGGCCACAAAGGAGGTAGTGATAAAAGTATAGTTCAATAACAGAGAAATCGACCTTGGATGATTAACACCAGCAGTCAAAGGTTGTCTAAGTTTCCAAACTTTACTTAGTTTCTCATAGTTGACATGTGCTTGGCCAGGCTCCTTCCTCATAGATTTTTCCACACAAGAGAAAAAATAATAGTGTCAGAAAAAATCAAGCAAGACTTGGCCGAACATAAAAAGAATAATAAAAATTAGCGCTGAACCCATTTCATCTCTCCTATTAGGGCACCTATAGACCCTATAAGGTTCATCTCCCTCAGGAATGGGCAAGTGTTCCCACTTCTTTACAATGAAACCATTAGACTAATAATCCTTACTGGGATATGAAAAGTTCACTACTAAGACCCTCTGTGCCTTCGTTACCTTCAGGTAAAAAGTATCATCATTTATCCTCTCCCACATATAACAATAGCAGATCTCCTGGATCCCTAACTGTGTTTCAAACAAACGGTCTATCATATTTACCCAGTTCACAATCCTACAAGTATTTGGGGAACATTGGGCAAGGACTACACATAAGTACTTACAAAACTCTAAGAAGAGTTCGTTTGAAAGAATATCTAATGTCCTCCCTCGATATTATAATAATATTTGGGTTTTCTCCAAACTCTATGGCTACCCACTCAGGAATGGAAAAAAATCCTCTAACTGGTTAAATCATATTTGCAAGCAAAGAAACAAAAACAACAAAAGAAATAAAGATGATTCTTGAAGAAAAAATGGCAGAGAAACAATGAAAGTAAGAGGAATGATCTTATAGTGAATAATTAATACAAATGGTTCTGAGTGAGTTTGTAAACAATGAAGAAGAGAATGTGCTCCAAAAATGACGGTAGAGGGATAATTAAGTTCCTTGGTTCAACTTCCAAGACAAATCATCATTTGCAACACCCCCAAATAATGACAGACACACATGTTATAACATTTCATCCAAACGACATAAGATTACCCGTATACCCCTCAAATACAGGGACAAATTACAAGCGTGCACTTTGAGACTAACGGAAAGAACAAAAACATTCTTTAACTAAAAAAAGCACCAAGTGTTGGAACCTTCTGAGCATAGCTTCTATGGATGAACTAACCTATGATCAGAATTACATTTAAGACGCGAGCAAAACCTCTGCACCACAATCATGCTACAAATCTTTGGGGGCAATTGTGGGGATTATCTAACCATTCAGGATAAGATCACGCGTGTTCAGCAGAGTTGGTGACAACCAAAGCTCAAAGAGATAAGAACAAAGTGAGGCTGATAAGAGAAAAACTCGAAATTGAATTCACCCGATCAAGTAATGATAGAAATCCAAGGTCATGGTGTCCTACATGACTCCCCTCTCTTTTGTTTTCTATTAATGTAACCCATACCCCTGAAAAAAGGGACATGTAATCTTTATTATCAAGAATCGATCAATAAAAAGAGAGGAATAACCCGTGGGCTTAGGTAAATTATCGAACCATGTAAATACTATGTTATTGTCAACGTTTATTTCTTTATCGGTTTAATTGTGTTGAATTCGTATTAATAGGATTTTTTTCACCCGCAGTCGTCGTGTATTACAGTTTTTTAGAGTATATAAATATGTCAATGTGTTTGAATATCATGAAAAATCTTCAATATTTGATTTACAATTTGGTAATTAACTCAAACCACTTTAAAATGCATTGTGCCTTCCTTTGAACAACTTCTATGTGCAGTGTCATCGTTTGATCACCTTTCTTGGTTGGAGTGCTATCACTTGAATACGAAAATGTTCTATAGCGCAAAACACTTGCTCACACACGGAAGTACCAATGCGGGATTAAAATTGTTGTTAAGGATAGAGAATCTAACTCTTATCTTAATCAACCATAAGTCTTTAAGTTCAAAATCACAGTGCGTTTATTCGGTCCATTAGTTACATTAATTTTTTATTACTTAATTATTAATTTAGATTATGTTTTAACATCATAATAATAATAATAATAATAATAATAAGAAGAAGAAGAAGAAGAAGAAAAAGAACAACAACAATAATAAAGTAATTAACGGTTCATTTATACAATATATTTTCTACATAATCCCGGTGTGTTGGTTATAAATTAATTTTTTTGGTTATTCTGAGGTTCCCCTCACGTTTATGATCTGTTTTGATATAGAGCCCCACTTTTGTAAAAGTTTACAATACATCTCTATTCTGTTACTTTTGATTCGAACCGTTAGACAACAATTATGTTTATTGTTAACATTTTGAGCATTTTCCCACTTTTATGATCGGTTTTGTAATAGACCCTCATTTTAAAAAAATATAATACACTCCCACTTTGTTAACTCTCCAAAGATTTTATTTTTATTGAAAAACACTTAATTGATATACAATAAAAAAATTCAAAAAATTTATTGAAAAACATTGAAAAAGACCAAAACATAAAGCTTTATAAATGAACATTATTTATATGAAAAAAATGTATATTGGTTATAACATATTTGTTTTTTATTGTTTACTATGACTAAAAACTCAAAAAATTGTTAAAATGTTTTTCCCTAATTTAACAAGTTTAAACAAGTTTTTTTAATAAAAAAACATTTTCATTATTTGAAAATACACTTTTACAATTTTTGTAAAATAGTCAAAGTGTTTTTTTTTTAATTTTAAAAGAATTAAACAATACTTTTTTTTTTAAAATTACTTACATTTTATTTCATAAAAGGCTATTTTTATTGTTTAAAATCAGTTTTTTAATAGAAAAATATTATTTTATATTAAAAAATGAAAAATAATTTTTAATTATTTTAAGAAATTAAAAAGTTGTTTTAAATTTTAAAATTAAAAAATGTTGACTGTTTTATTGAATTTAAAACATTTCGTTTAGAAAAATAAAAGAATGTTGAATAATAAGTATACTTTTTTTAAATTAAAAAAAACTATTCCTGATTTTCTTATTTTTCGCACTTTTTCAATTTTATTAATATATTTTGATTGTTTTTAAAAATTAAATAAATTGAAGAATTAATAGTTTGGGGGTCTATTGCAAATGCAAAACTAGTCATAAAAGAAGTTTTTTTTTGGGGAGGGGGAACTCAAAATAACCCTTTATTTATTGAAAAACATTATAAGAGTTATTGTTGTTAAATAATCAGTGAGTGAGTGTTAGTTATGTATTTAATTATCCTTTATCATCTACAAAAACAAATACATGTATGTAATTATTCGAATGCTATAACAAAGGGTTAATTAATATTTAATCCATTAAAAAAAGTTCATTGTAGTTTTTTATTTTAGTCCTCCATAAGTAACATATTTTTCACTCTAGTCTACTTTCATATTTTATGGGTACTAAGGACCCTCTCAACTCTCGATATAAACCTCATAATTTAGGGTATACACAAAATTAACATATGCATTTTACAAAAAAATGTATATACGGTAGAAATTCAGGTACAAATTAAAAATAATTTGAAAAAATTGCAAAATATTTATATACACATTAAAAAATTTAATGTATATGTTACTGAAAATTCTTGTTTTTTCTCATGTCAAATACCTCCTAAAAGATAGGGTCATTCGACGAAAATCGCATCGACATTTTTTTAACTATCGTTAAATCCTAATCTTTTTATTTTGTTCCAAAATACATCTTATCATATGAAATATGATTAATTACACTTTGAACCCTCGAACTTTACCCTCATTTTCATTTCACCGCCCCTCCTTTCATTTTCTACACTAAACTCAAAATTTTAAAATGGGTTAAATTATCCTTAAACTCTAACAATATTATGTTCTAGACGAAAAATCGATTATCTGCATAGCACATGGGGGTATTTTTCTATGAATATACCCTCACGTGCCATGCACGCAACCAACCGTTAGGGTTTGGGATAATTTGTTCAGTTTAAAAGAGTTTCAAAGATTAGTGTAGAAAATAAAAATATGGTTGGTGAAATAAAAATAAGAACAAAATTCGAGAGGTCAAAGTATAATTAGTCCAATAAAATATTCGCAATCGCCTTTTATTCTCTTATTCTAACCCCTGGAAACTTTTGTCAAAAGATAGAAAATAAACTTCTTTTAAAATTAAATAAATAAAGTGAATTAAGTGCAAAATAAAATAAAGTCAATTAAGTGCAAAATACAATTAAGTCCTATGGACTAATATTAATGATCTCTATAATATATTCTCTCTCCGTTATCCATAATTATTTAAAAAACACTAATATCTTTTCAATTATCTCTTTTAGCTTGCGCTCTCTATCATTGTTAGTTATGTTTTCTATATGAAGTTTATCATGTAACAATTTATATTTGTAGAGGACTCTTCCACCAACATATATAAATATACACACATATCATCATTGTGAAGGAAAAAAGTAAATTCAACTTCTCGATCTCCAACAAATATCATCCCATTGAACTGATTGCATCACACTCTTTTGCACTATTGTTCAGTATAGGTTATCGAAATATCATCCCCCGGTACACTACTACCTAGCATCCCCCGATACACTACTACCTAGCATTGTCGGTTATCGAAATCCGTTAGGTCCTCCGTCCATAGCATATACCCCTTTATTCCGTCTCTTGACGGAAATGTTACAATTTCTCCCGTAATTATGCTTAACAAAGAACATTTCACTAATTGCACTATTGTTTAGTATAGGTTGGTGGTAATAGCATTTCATAAACCTCGAATACATACAATCGGAATTCTCAAAATTCCTTTCCCTAATAATAGGGGTATAAATATTAACTCCCACATCTCTAAAGGATAAATATAACAATGCACTTTTCCTGTCAGTAAGTCCGGAGTGCTAAACATAATACTGAGTCCACTATCTCCTCCGAAGTCTCTAGGATAGATAATATAAGTGCGAGTCCAACCTTCTTACAGGTAAAGCCTCGCCAAAACAAAATGTAAAACATGTTGCGCTAATGCAACCACTCTGATAGTCTTGCAATAAATGCCCACTATCGTACTAACCATTTCTATAATGTTTTAACAAAGATAATATCATACTCGTGTATCGCATCACTACAACGAGTAACCTCAATAAAATACGTAACACTGTTAATATATACATTCATCCTCCGCGGATAGCACTAAAGAAAAAATCCCGCTACATTAGGGAAAAGATATTCACATAATAATAACGTTTAAAATGATATGCATTAAGCTCGTCTCACATGCTAATCTAGCAAGGAACAAAATATAGTTACTCGCTCGTGTCACATAAACACGCCTCATCCTCTGAGGATACAACTTACACTTCTACCTTGTCAATCGTCTTGACTGCGCAAATGGTTTCCGGACGTAACACGTCTACTCAAACCAAACAAAATTACTTTAATCGTTTCCTTTTACTAGGCACCGTATTCTTGTCATTATACTCACTTTGGAACATATTATCGCGAGCGATCTCACTCTGCACAAAATACCTCAACACATAATCCACTTATCACCTGTCCTACTAACCAGGTTAGGATTTGTCCTTCTCTCAGATTTTAGTAAATTCGATTCCTGTTAGCCATCCCGATTGTTCCTTTAACTTTTTAGGCCATAAAGATCATGTTACTATCTATAATAGTACTTACTGAATTTACCATCACTTGGTAAGAATTCCATTATCCGAATCATTTAAATTGGTTCCCTGATGTATATCCACATCCCTTTGTGGTGCTATATCACCACCGTTGTATTCAGTCTTATTCTCGACTAAATTCTTCAATTTCTTTAAGCTTCCCACCTAAGGAGCATTATCATCTATTTTGACAAAATATGACAATGTCAACCTCTGATTCGATCGTCCATCAGAATTTCCTCCTCGAGTATTATCAATTATTATTACGAGTTGGTCTCCCACTTGGAGTCGTTTCCTCCACTCGTATCTACATCTTTCGATACAAAATTTGCTAATGATTAGGATTCATATCCACAATCGGATTTCTGTCATGCCCTCCTGCGATGAGTTCAGAACCACACTTGCTTCTCACCCTGAACCGTTGAGGAAGGAACATACGGTCAACACTGTACCTAAGGTTCTCCTATAGGCATAGCATTCCACTTCTAAAATTGGTGGTTGACTCCAATCATTATAACTTCGTCCCGAAAGCCAAGAAAATTTTCTCTAAATTTTTCACTTTCAGTTTGCCACACTCCGTCCTATTTTAAGCCTTTGGATACTTTACCTCCTTTGGTAAACACATACAATTTTCGCATTTCTAAAATTTCCCATTGACAGTCTCTACACGTTTTTGTAATACGTTGGGTAAGTTTACCCTCGTACCTCATTTGACTATAATAGCATTTGGAAATCATTGTTGCGCCTTAGTCGCCTTTCTAGTCTTGGCTTCTCGTGCCACAATGGAGGTGACCTCGACTATGGTCATCATCCTCGGATATATTTTATAATCTCAACTGAGCCCTGCCTCCTGATGTACGCTTAACGGTCCTCTTCTGACATCCGTCATCGCTCGGCACACACACACATCCGAACGAAATTAGAATTCACTAATGTATACACATTATAGCAGGAGAACGAAATCTCGTCAAAGAAATTGACAATCCTAAACATAGGGCTCCATAATAAACAAAGCAACGCTGAAAGCATAATAAGCCGTACAGATCCTAAGGACAGTAGAACCTGATGCTCTGATACCACCTGTGACACCCCGCCTAATTAATTACTGGGCGATCACTCCTTTATTAAATTAAAATCAAGGTGAACAGTTGGTTCATTCTTAGCATCACTTTCGTTAAAATACTTTTCCAATTTAAACACCCTAAATAATTAAGCTAAGTGTCAAAACCATTTAAAACCTTATTCTCATTTTATTAAATCCGGTTATAAAACCTTTAACCATTTACATTTTTAAGAGTCACCCATTAGGAATGAGAGTAGAAATGAACATTCAAGAATTTAACCATCAATAAATAGTCCCAACATTTACAACACCAAAGGAAAACTTCCTGACAGTAATAACTCCCGAAATAAAGGTACTGAAAGTAAAAATTACAATCTCTGAAAATACGAGGGCGACACATGCCCCTGCTGGATAAAACTGAACTAGGAGTAGAATCAAATGGATGAAGTCGTCTAAACAACAGGCCTGCAACTCCCACCTAAGTTGCAGCTCGTTCCTGCCAAAGAACCCTATGCAAGACGCCCCTGTGGCTGGGCACCTGTAATATATATATATATATATATATATATATATATATATACAAGAGAGAAAGAGAAAAGGAAACGGGTCAGAGCCCGATAGTGTATGTGATTTAAAAATTCGTTTAGCAAGTATTTAAATTGATTACAGGCCAATGCAACAACATATTAGTGTGACACTCTCTTGAGAAATTCTCACCTCTCTTCTAATGTGCACACCTATCGCACTAACCTTCCCATTGGTATATCTCGTCATATACCACACTATCTTTCCAATGATTTGACTTATCTTAGGTTATTCGCAGGATTTAGAATTGAACAACACAAGTATTTAAAACGTAATATTTCAATTTGTAACCAAAGTTCTCCTTTTTACTTTATTAATCAATAAAGTTTTCCAGTGTTATATTATACTTTCTCAAAACAAGTATTTATAATTTGAGTCATCAACCATGTCCTACATATCAATTCACAGTAGGCAGTTCCAGATTTTAGAATTTCATATATATATTAACTACTCGTATAATATATATATTCTAACAGCACCCCACATTAAAATTATGGTGCAGGCATACTCTGCTATCCAATCACCGTATCACTCGCACTAAGGTAAATACAAGTTCGGAATCACTCTCGAATTGTATTAACACATACATAAACAATATTGAGGCGAAGCATAGTTTCCAAGTCCAAGAGGTCAGTACATACCCTCACATCTCTTAGGACCGTCCGAATATCGATCCGATAGCCCGTACCTAGGATTCCTATCTTCTAGGGTACGAGTCAATATCCCCCATAAGGCACACGAGATAAGATCGTCCCAGCGCGGTAACCTCCGGGATAGCAAGTAGCGCGGGCATGATTTTCACAAGTATATAATATATGCATACACAATCATATAAATATACTACTTTTATCATATCAATTTAGGTTTATCCCATAATCCATATTCACAACATTTATCCTTATTTTCCCATTATTAGTTATCACGTATAATGGTTCGTTTCTCACTTTAATTCGAAGGGTTTCTCCAACTTACTACGTAGTCCTCATGGACTCTATCCTTCCAAAGGTACAATTCAGTAGATATACATTTATGTTCCAACGTAACTCTCTCTTACGTGTCTCTCCCTTTTAATATATACTTACATTGTCCCTTATGCAAAATATCCCAAAAATATAGATTTCGCCTTACATTAAAGGTCTCTTATTCATTAATGAATCCTACTGGTCATCATTAACTCCCAAATTATTTTAGCAAGGATGTCTAAGGAGTTTTCTTCATTTTGAATCAATTCAACAATTTTAAAAGGGGAACTTAAGTCTGCCAGGAGGGGTCGATCGATCGAGGTCTGGGGCTCGATCGATCGAACCTTCGAGCGATCGAAGCTCCTGGCTCGATCGATCGATCAAGCAGGTATGGCGAATTCTGCAGTTTTGCAGTTACGGTTTTCATCTTCTAACCTTCACCAAATCCATATTTTTCAATCCCAATCGTCCCAAAATTTATACTACTAATATTATATCATCATACCAGATATTTCCAACGTAAAACATGTAGATTTCTATCACTAAACATGGATTATCAGCCCACAATTCATATAAATATCAAGAACCTTAGATTTCTCTTAAACATGGTTCTAACAAATCTTTTCCAGAATTTACTTCTCATAAAACATCATAATTTCGTGGTTTACTCCTCTACATGACAAAGGGTTTCCAGAATATCATTTAAGTCATTACTACATGCGATTTCCTATCTCAAATTGGGTTTTTCTTCCATACAATTCGTCCTAATCATTCCTAAACCAATATGAGTGATGCATCAACGAAAATAAGCAAGATAAACACTTTCCTATGGTTTTCAGAAGTCTGGTTTGGTGCCGAAATTGGTGTGGTTGCGTTCCCCGTCTCGCGATCTATGCGTTGGTGGTGGAGGCGGTGCAAACGGATGGATTTCAGGCCTTGGATTGCTTTGGAAGCTCTCTCCTTCCCTCCCCTATGGCCGTCACTTGTCTTTGGTTGTTCTAACCCTAGAAGACAACCTAGATATCTTATATAACCCTTTTAATTTTCGTGGATTTAATTACCCAAAAATACAAAATGACAAAAATGCCCTCCCGGGGTACTAATTAAGCCTAAAATAGCCCCGAGACTCAAACTAAACCCCCGGGTACACTTTTCTGAATATCTCGACCCTTCCGGACACGTTGGCGCACTCAAAATGACCATACGGACAACTTATAAAATATTCACTTTTATTAATCAACATTTAGTCCCGATACGACACAGGCGCGTCCCGACTTAAATTTCCATAATTGTCATTTTATTCACACGTGACAATATTATCAAAATGAATCTCATATATTACTATACTCATCCAGTAACATTCAACAAATACCAAATTTCCAATAATTATTAACTCTCGTCACGCTAGTAAATATTTAAAACAACATTCCGGATTAAAAATTAAATTAATTTATCTCAATTAAATTTAATAAATCCCATAATTTAAAAGCTATAAAAAATACGGGGTATTACAGCCCTAAACCTTCGTTGTGAAGCCTCTCTAAAGTAAAATATATTTTGTGTCCCAAATTACTTTAGATTTATGCTGCAGACTTTATGGAAGGCTTAAATAATTCACTGACCATACACTCACCGTGGAACTTATCACCTATGCTAGTCCATCACAAGTATGTCATCGCTAACAAAAATAACCTCACTCTTCTAAAAATTAATACATAGGCACAAAAATGCCTCATAACATATCAAGCCCAGTCTCAAACGTCTCAACCGTTCCTCCACGAATCTATAGGTTGTCATAGGACCATAATTCCTCTCTTAATTTCCTCCTTCATCAACATTGTCTCACCCATCTACCCATCCTCGCAATGTGATTGAATTTCCATTGCATGTTGGCGACTTTGTGGAAGAACTTCGTACTCTTGTCCCTTTATGGTAAATATAGAGCTCGTGGCCCCAGTCTCTGGATAATCGTTTTGACTTCCTCCCCACCTCCTCGTTCCTCTCTTTCTTCCTCGACATACGCAAAAGATACAAATGACACACACACACACACAGACACACACACACACACACACACACACACACACACACACACACACACATACACACATATTTATATATATATATAGGTATAAACACCAAATAATACACTAAATACAATAAGTTTTCACCACTCATATGGCATAAATGTGTCTAAATAAACTTGATGTAAATGGAGTGAATGGGGATGAACTAGAGACTAAAGAATTATGTCCCAATCACTTAAAAATGTTTAAGGAGTTCTATTTGATTGAAAAACGTTTATCAAATATAGACTTGGCCTCATGTGACAAGATAGAGTGAACTCAAAGAAAAAACAAACACAATGTGCACAAGACTAGAATTTTGATGATTATACAAATCAATAGAGTCATGACATAATAAGCATAACTAGAATACGTTGTCATTTTGCAAATCCATTGATATTTCCAACCAAACTCCCTCATAAATAATCATTATTTTCTTTCCTTTTGAATGAAAATATCAAACTAAACTATGTTGGCCGTGGCTACTTTTTACAATGCCACACTTTTTTAGGCCCTTGCCAATGGTGGCTTTCACGTAAAGGATATTTTCTCCTTCCACAACCCTTTTCGTGTACCCTCCTATATTAATATTTTTTTATACAATTCAAATAAATCTCAAGTGCAACAGTTCTTACATGCAAAAATTCTACATAGTCACAAAGACATGTAGATGAAAAAATTAATAGGAGAACATATCACTTAGCTCAAATATACATGTGAAGTTAAAGTTCAAAAAAGCTCGTGCATGTGTGTAAGAGGCATATAAAAGAAGAATCCATTAAGCAACTCAAAATAAAACTTCTCCATGCAAGCATGATAAAGAACATATGAAGAATTGAAATTCATAACCAAAAATACTATCCACATGGAAGCGGGGGAATGATATACGATTTAAACACAAGGATGTGCCACATAAAATGTATAAAACTAAAATACACAAAAAGAATTTTTTGAGTTTTTCAAATTTTTTAAACAAATAAAAAAAATTAACTCAAAAGACAAACAAAATCTTTTTTGTATTTTTCAATAAGACCCAATAAATGAAAAAATTAAAATACAAACGATAAACATATCATAATTCTATCAATACATATATGATGAAGCATAGACTAGAAAATGACAAACACACGTACAACTAGCAAGAATATATCATGAAGCCCAAAACCTAGTGTATGTAAAACAAAGCTAATCACAATTAACTTATAGATTTATCAAAGGAGGAACAATGTGCAAGCAAATGAGAATCATAAAGTCTATCACAATTAACCTTTGTTTTTATTTTCCCCAGTTGAATGACACTTCGTGATTTTTTTTTGCATTACTTTTGAATCAATTTTTTTTGGTGTCAAAAGCTTCATGAAATATCATTAATTTTTTTTATTTGAGACTTACAATATATATTTGTTATTCTAATGGAGTTTGGGCACCGTTGTTGTTGATGGTGGTTTTGTTATGTTGGTAATTTGGTTGATACCATTGGTTAGGTTGTAATGCTTAGATAATGTCGTAGTATCTATCCTCACCTTAATCCCATTTTTTACTATGGCTCGAGGCAGGTGTCAAAGGCGTGTTGTTGATTCCGATGAGGAACACTCCTCGAAAGATGATGCAATGTGCCCCAACCATCAACTTCGTATTTTCTACCTCTTCAGCGTGATTGCTACAAGCCCTTCTCTACCCGTATCTATGCCAAAACAGATTTCGCAGCCGACATCGATGACCTTATTTCTGATCCCACATATTATTATTAGTTAGTCAACTCCCTTTAGTACCTCACATTCACAAATCCTGACATAGACTGTGTTTTCCATCACGTGGCTTAATTCACGAGTCATGCCCATAACCCTCACCTTATAGTCTCCAAGGGTATACTTTTCTACCTCAAATGTTCTCCTGACAATGGTATCCTCCTCTACCCTTTAACCCATTTATCATTGTTGATGTAAAAAACTAGATTGCTCTAATTATTCAATCACAGATAAATAAATAAGACAGAGATTTTTAAAGTGGTTCGGCTAGGAATAAAGCCTACGTCCACTGTTATGTTATTGCTGAGTGTTTGTGGAATTCTTGATTACAAGATCTCTCAAGAAATTCCCCCCTTCTTGAATGAGGATGATACATGGTATTTATAGCCTTGAGGCTGTACATGAAAGGTTCGATACATTAAATGACATACGTATGAAAGGGTAATACATTTAATGCAGCGTGTGCGTCAAGAATATATTGAATAGTTGAACAGTTGTCCGTCTGGTAATTAATGATACGACCGAGATGCAGCTCGGACCGCCATAGCTGTTTGTTGATCGGGAGCTCCTCGTAGCATTAGAGTACCTCGGTGCGTTGGAGTTCCTCGGTGTGATAGAATTCCTCGGTGTGATAGAGTTCCTCGGTGTAATAGAGTTCCTCGGAAAGAAACATGGCTGGTCGGGAAATGATCTTCCTCGCTGCTATTGTGCCACGTAGATTGACACGTGTCTTCGTATTATTCGTCCACATCAGCATATTAATTTTGGTATCAACAGAAGCCCCCAATGTTTCATATTTTGAACTTTGAAGAGTATGGAACATTCTTTCTTGGTATATGGCAATATTAAATGTACTTCCCGGGTTTTAGGAATATTGTATTCAAATTTTCCTTCTTATTTCGCAGTTTTCGCCTTTTTGATAAGCGCTTTGATATTCGTGCAAATTTTGTCCTTTTAGCCGCCGGAAGTTTAGTAATTTCTTTTTGGTAATCATTTCTTTCGCCGCTTCCCAATGTAAAGTATTTAAACTTCTTTGGTAACCATACCGTCGTCTACGTTTTTCATTCTCTGCATTCAAGCTTTCTCTTCTCTTCTTCTCTTGTGCGTTCATCTTTGTTTCCGTTCGTTGTCAACACATCTCCTTTCTTTCTGTAAGATCTTCTTTCTTTCTTCTGTATCTCTTTTATTCAATATGGTTTATATCGTGGAGTCTGTTGAGAAATTCCGTTCTGATTTTTCCATTCCTTCGTGGGTAACTCTAGAGGTTCTTTCTGAGCCTTTAGATTACTTTCGATTGGCTGAGGGACATTGGTTCCCCAGTCTTTTTGTTGCTGAATGCGGTTTTTCCTTTCCACCAAACCCATTATGCCTTGAGTTTTGTCAATATTTTGATCTTGTTCCTGCAAAAATAGCCCCCAATTCATGGAGAATAATTAACGGGGCGCATAAATTAAATTTAACTCATGGGACTCGTATTGGGATCCCTGAAATTATGTTTTGTTATAAATGGGCCGTTCTAGATAATATTTATTATTTGAAAACTAGGTATTTGAATAGGGCTCTTGTAGTTAATCTCCCTGACTCAAATAGGGATTATTTTGAGCATGGGTTGGTCATAAAAAATTGGCAACATGCGCCTTTATCTGGGAATGAAGTATACAACGGTCCCAGATGCCCCCCATACGGCAATGGGATAGGTTTATTTTATTTTACTTATGAAATTATGCTTTCATCCTGTTTGACAAAATGTATGACTGATATTCTATTATGTATTTGTTTGCAGTTGATAGCAAAAGAAAAACTCCAAAAGAGTCAGAAGTGAATATCAAGCATTTGAAACTTATCTGGAATTTGCATAAGACCATTGCTGACGAGCATATTAGATCTGCTTCATATTTACTACAGTATAAGAGTTATACAACCTCTTATACTGCTCGTCCTGTTGAACCAGCTTCAACACCAGAAAGTTCATCTTCAGATTCTCATATCCCCCTATCTCAGAGAATGGGCAAGAAAAGAGCTCCTCCTGCTCTATTTGGTGACACTTCTTCTGCTGTTGGAGCCCAGAAAGGAAAAATTGATGTCCCGGAGGGGATTAAAAAAGTAGATGCTGGTTCCTCCAAAATTGCCGAGAAGCCCCCAGTGGCCCCGAGCAAGAAAAATGCTCCTGCTGATGTAATTGTCATCTCTCCGACCAAGACTTCTTCCTTGGTTGATGTTGCTGACCGTCCTTTGAAAAGATTGAGGAAATCATCCTCAGTTAATCTTGCTGGAACTGCATCTTCTCTACCCGCTGGTGGTAGTAGTGTTTCAAACATCCTTCTTCCGAGTTCTTCAACGAACTCAGTTATACCCGAGGTTCTCGGGGTTGATGAAAAAATTCCTAGGGATACACTGACGTCCCTAGCCGCTCGCCATCTTTCTTCAGTAAATTTCTCATACCTTTGATCTTTCTTTCTTTTTCTTGAATGCTTGTATTTGTGTTGACTCTATTGTTTTTCTTATCTTTCAGCTGGTGAACTGCTTCAATACCATCGTGAAGAAAGATCAAGTTATTAAAGCTTCCACTTCCTCGTCCGATGTTGACGATGCTTTGTTGGGTTTAACCCAATCTGTGAAGGAATCTCACCAACAGTACATCGAGGAGAAAACTGTTTGGGAGAAAAAATTGGCTGTGGCTGAGGCTGATAAGATGAAGATGGCTGAAACCTCCAAGAATTTGGAGGAGAAAATTAAAGATTTGGAAGTTAAACATCAGGAATCTGATGATAAATTGAAGAAGGCAGAAGAAGAAATATCTACTCTGCGAGATATTAAGGTTAAGAAAGAGGAACTGGAGGTGAAGCTCTCCTCGGAGAAATCGAGGAGAAAAGTTGCAATAAAGAAACATTTCAGTGTTGGTTGGGAGAAAGGATGGGAGAGAGGGATAGCTGCAATGACGTCCCAAGTCCAATATGGGGAGTTGAAATACTTCTATGATGGTTGGGTAGCTGCTCTGCAAGAGCTAAAAGTCCAAGATGATTCTGAGTTATTCCAACGGCATCTCCCTGGTCCTCCTCCACCAATTGTGGAAGAAGAAGAAGATGAACCTGCTTCAGATGAATCTTCCATGGCTATGGGCGATCAAATTTCTGCCTCTCAACCATCTGCCACCGAGGACATTTCCTCCATGCCTCCTCCTCCCGAGAAGACTTCTACCGATCAAGCTGTAGTTATCACTGAGCAACCGAGCTCCTCGTCCCAGCCTCTCGAGAAAGTCTTGGGGGACAAGGAAAAGGTGTGAAGTTGTTCGGCAGCCTTTCTGTATTTCCTTGTAATCGAACGATGTAACTTTTTGATGATCTAATAAAATATATCTTTGCTCATCTCTGTTGTTGATAACTTGTTTTTGTTGATTGTTGTCTTTTTCTTGTCATTAGTTTGTTGCTAGAATGGAATTGATCTCTTCTCATGATACCGAGCTGATGCAGCAATGTCATCAATACTATAAGGCTGGTCATACAGATCTTAGTACATCGAAAATTGTTGATATCCTTGGTCACGGTGCTTCAGAGCAGGCTATTGAAGCTTATCAATACTTAAAAGCTTTACTCGACCGAGCAGTGGCCAACAATGTCGCTTACTATGAGTTGATTGAAGAGCTTCATGATTCTTTAAAGGATCTTCAAAATCAGCATAACGAATCAATGGCTTTATTACATGAAGATTATGAAAATAGATACCAGCAGCTCTCTTCAGAAACAGGCCACAAGAAGATCATTGCTGGGTATGACGTCAGGGAGAGGACCCTAAAAGGTGAAATTGAAGCCTGTAGACAAATCGCTGAAATCCTGGAGCAAGAAAATAACAATTTGCAGAAGAAATTAGCTCAGTATGAATCTGCTGCTTCATCCTCTACTGCATTAATACCAGTCACTGATGAAGGCTTCTCGTTTTTAGAAGTCGAAAATGCCAAACTGAGGCAAGAGCTGGAGGACTTAAGAAGATCTGCTATTTCTGGAACTGCTCGGAGACGAGGAAGAGGTTCTCGGGGGCGAGGAAGAGTCAGCCAAAATGTTGAGGAAGCTCGCACTCAGTCTACTCTGGAAACTCAAGCATTCCAGTTGAAAGTAAAAGACCGTGCTCTGACTGAAATGTCCAATAAAAATCTGTCTCTAGAAGATCAGCTGGCATCAACGAAATCTGCCTTGCATAACAAAGATCTCTTTGCCAAAAGCCTTCATGAACAATTGGATAGATTAACCTTCCAATTCCATAAACAGCCAAGAGAATTCTGGATGGCAGGATACAATGAAGCTCTCGTTCATCTGGATGCTCGCATTGAACATGCTAATAATGAAGGTTACAAGCAAGGATGGTTAAATGCATTGGGTGTATTAAAGTTGGAGCAAGGGCATTTTTTATGGGACTATCATGCTCCATCGTTATTAGACCTGCCTGTACCACCTTTCAAATTGGATATGGCATGGATTCCAGCTCGCTCCATTCCTCGCAGTCTAATTTCAAAATATCTTGGTGATTATAGCCTTCACTCCCAAGTTGAATTATCTCGTCCTGAGCATCTTTTGGATACACCTTCTGTTATGAACGTCAGAATGCTCAAAGATGTTAATTTTATCAATTCTCCCCTTTGCCTAGAAGACCCTCCTGCCGGCGAGGAACCTGTTTCTAAAGCACAGGGCAAAAAACCAATAGAATAGTAATGTCCATGTAACAATTTTTTAATTTGTAATTTATTCAAGATTAATGAAAAGATTTTCATTTTCTGTTTGCCAATTTTGTTTTATCAAGCACATTTATATTTGTACATATGTATCTATGTATCTATTAAAAAGCTAACAGTATTATTGTTCAATAAGCAACTTAATAAAAGGTTACAAGTATTAGTAATGTTTCTCGATTCACTTAATAATAAAGTAATGAGAAAAATGTTCAAACTGTTTCCAACCAACCAAGGTGGGTGAATAATGTTTGTCGACCAAATACAGCTCCGACGAACTATACTTGGTTTGATTATAAAATTGCATCCGACCAACTAAGATCAATAAGTTGTCCTCGCCGACCAACTACAGTTATTGGGTTTTTATCCCCGACCAACTATACTTGGTGTATTTTTTAAACATTTGGTTCTTCAAAAAACTCATTGTAACAATATTACCTCCCGACCAACATAAGTTGTAATATGAGAGTATATTTTTATCTTACCAACCGTGGTTGATCCTATTGGTGTACACTTTTTGGCTCCTTAAAGCTTTTGGCTCCTTAGAGCATTTTTTTGGCTCCGTAGAGCATGTCCTCCTAACCAAAGGAGGTTGGCTACTTATAGCACTTTTTGCTCAATAGAGCTGTCCTCCTAACCAAAGGAGGTTGGCTCCTTAGAGCACTTTTGCTCCGAAGAGCTGTATTTGTTGGCTCCTTAGAGCACTTTTGCTCCGAAGAGCTGTCCTCCTAACCAAAGGAGGTTGGCTCCTTAGAGCACTTTTGCTCCGAAGAGCTGTATTTGTTGGCTCCTTAGAGCACTTTTGCTCCGAAGAGCTGTCCTCCTAACCAAAGGAAGTTGGCTCCTTAGAGCACTTTCGTTGTATAGTGTATTACACTAGTATTCCCCGAAAAACTTTCATCAAAAGGAAAACTGGTGAAACATCTTCGTTTTATTCATAATGAGAGAAATGCTTTACATTGGACATCATTGATAATACTTGCGCAGGTGTTCAGCATTCCATGCATTTTTAAATTCTTCTCCTTCTAGAGTTGCTATTCTGTAAGTTCCTGGTCGAACAACCTCTGTAACTCGGTAAGGTCCATGCCAGTTTGCTTCTAGTTTATTCTGCTTCTGAATGACCTTCTTTAGCACATAATCCCCTTCTTTTAAATCACATTTCTTTACCCTCTTGTTGTAAAACAGAGCTGTTCGTTGTTGATAAGCAGCATTCCTAACGGCTGCCTCTTCTCTGACTTCCTCGAGCATATCTAAATCCATCCTTCTCATCAAATCACTGATCGGAGAATTGAAATTTAACACCCTATGTGTTGGTAGGCCCAACTCGGCAGGTATCACAGCCTCACTTCCAAATGCTAGCATATATGGTGATTCTCCTGTTGCTGCTCGGGGAGTTGTTCGGTAAGCCCACAAAACTGACTGTAGCTCATTAATCCAATTTGCTTTAGCCTCACTTAACCTCTTCTTCAACCCATTTAGTAATGTTCTGTTCGTCACTTCAGTCTGCCCATTGCTTTGGGGATGGCCTGGTGCTGAATGAAACTTCAAGACGTTTGACTGATGACAATAGGCAGCAAATTCTTCATTATCAAATTGTGTTCCATGGTCTGTGATGAAAGCGTGGGGGAGACCATATCGACAAATGATATTCTTCCATATGAACTGATACACCTTCTCGTACGTCATATCAATTAGTGGTTCAGCTTCCACCCACTTAGTAAAATAGTCTACTGCCACGACGAGATACTTGAACCTTCCTCGGGTCGTCGGCAGTGGTCCAACCAGATCAATCCCCCACATGGCAAATGGCCAAGGTGATGTTATGGGTGTCAACAATGCCTGTGGAGTTCTTCGGATGGAAGAAAAACGTTGGCACTTGTCACACTTCTTAGCATAAGCTATACAATCAGCTCTCATCGTCGGCCAATAGTATCCCTGTGTCATCACCCTTTGCAGTAGGGTCCGACCTGCTACATGAGCTCCACAAGATCCTTCATGGATTTCTTCAATCAATTCTTTGACTTCTGATGGATGCACACATCTCTGCAAACCTGCCATAATTCCTCGTCTATACAAAACACCATTAGTTAACACATACCGAGCAACTTTATACTTCAATTTCTTGGCAGCTAGTTTGTCCTCCGGTAGTACTCCTTCTTCAATGTATGCTCTGATAGGATCCATCCATGATGGTCCTAAATCAAGGGTAATAATCTTCATCGTCAGATCTTCTTCTATGCTCCGACTTTCTAATACTTCAATTGGTACTGTTCTTCGCAGCTCGGTGCGCGTAGCTGACGCTAGTCGGGCCAATGCGTCTGCTCTGGCATTCTCCATTCTCGGTATCCTCACCAATTGAATAGCATCAAATTCTTTCAACAATTCCATCACTTTTGCATGGTACTTCACCATTAACTCTCCCTTCACTGCATATATTCCCATCATTTGATTCACAATTAACTGAGAATCACTGAAAACAATTACTTGACGTGCCTCCATAACTTTCGCCAAATGAAAACCTGCTATCATAGCCTCATATTCAGCTTCATTATTGGAAGCTTTGAATTGGAATCTCAAGGCGTACTCCATGTCAATATCATCTGGAGAATTTAAAACAATCCCTGCTCCACAACCAGCCGTGCAAGATGATCCATCTACATATAATCTCCATGTATGTAACTCGTCTTCAAATTTCTTATCTGTTAGAGTTCCTCGGTGAAATATCATCTGTTTTCTTTCATCATCCCCGGGTATCCTTCGTTCCTCGTCTGTCATTTGTTCGTGCCCTTCCACCAACTGGAGTTGGTCGGGATTTAAATATGATGATTTTTCTACATCCACAAGTCCTTTTACCAACCTTGGTTGGTATGGATCTGTGTCTGTCGACCCTGTATCGTCCACAGGTAGGTCAGCAAGCATCTTTTGCTCCTCGGGGGTATCAGGGTATGTGAACTCTGCTATAAAATCTGCCACGGCTTGCCCTTTCAACGATGATCTGGGTTCATACACAATATCATATTCACCGAGTTCTATTGCCCAATACATTAATCTTCCTGATTTTTCTGGCTTGTGAAGGGCTTGTCTTAACGGCATGTCGGTATACACAATGATGGTATGGGCCTGGAAGTATGGTCTCATTCTTCTACTTGCTTCAATTAATGCCAGTGCCAACTTTTCCAGCTTTGGGTATCTGATTTCCGCACCTCGGAAGGCCTTGCTTGTATAATAAATTGGCTTCTGGACTCCATTCTCCAATCTGATCAACGCCGAGCTAACTGCATTTTCTGATACTGCCAAATACAAGTACAGCTTCTCTCCATTTATTGGCCTAGACAACAATGGTGGGGCTCCCAAATACTTCTTCAGATCTTGAAAGGCTTTCTCACATTCATCAGTCCACTCAAAACTTTTTCGTAGCGTTTTGAAGAATGGGAGGCATTTATCAGTTGCTCGGGATACAAATCTGTTGAGTGCTGCAACTCGTCCGGTAAGACTTTGCACTTCTTTCTTCGTCGTCGGGGATTGCAGCCCTAAAAGAGCTTTGATCTTTTCTGGATTTGCCTCAATACCTCGTTGGTTGATGATGTATCCGAGGAACATTCCTTCTCGTACTCCAAAGGTACATTTCGTCGGGTTAAGCTTCATCTGGTATTTATCCAGTTGATCAAAAGTTTGACTCAAGTCAACCAAATGATCTGCAGCTCTCTTGCTTTTGGTGAGCATGTCGTCGACATAGACCTCCATATTGCGGCTGATTTGTTCGGTGAATACCTTGTTCATCAACCGCTGATATGTTGCACCTGCATTTTTTAAACCAAAAGGCATAACATTATAACAATAAGTTCCCCTTGGGGTAATAAAAGAAGTACTTTCCCTGTCTTCAGGTTTCATTTTGATTTGGTTGTAGCCAGAATAAGCATCCATGAAGCTGAGTAGCTCGTGTCCCGAAGTAGCATCCACTAGTTGATCAATTCTGGGCAATGGAAAATGATCTTTTGGACATGCTTTGTTGAGATCAGTAAAATCAACACACATTCTCCACTTGTTGTTCTTCTTCTTTACCATCACCACATTCGCCAACCAATCTGGATATTTCACGTCTTCAATGAATTGGGCTTTTTGGAGTTTCTCGACCTCCTCTTGTATGGCCTGGTTCTTCTCGGGACTAAACACCCTTCTTCTTTGCTTCACAGGTTTGATCTCCTTATTCACATTGAGTTCATGACATAAGAAGTTTGGATCTATTCCTGGCATGTCTTCATGACTCCAAGCAAAAGTATTCTTCCTGTTTCTCAAGAAAGTTATCAACTCCTGTTTTATTGAAATATCCAACGACGACCCTATCTGAGTTATTCGTTCAGGATGCTCGTCGTCCAGGATAACAATTTCTGTAGATTCCATAACCTGTCCTTTTACGAGTTGAGATTCATCCCTAGGGTCAAGAGTTTCAATTTCTGTGCTTTCCTCCACTTGGTAAGTAGTAGTCTTTTTTTGTAACTCTTCAAGTTCCTCTTGCTCGGCCGATGAATAATAGCATTCCCGAGCTACTTTTTGATCACCTTTCATAATTCCTACTCCAAAATTCGTTGGGAATTTCAAACATTGATGAACTGTAGATGGAACTGCTTCGAACTTCTTCAATCCAACTCTTCCCATGATGATGTTGTAGGCGGACTGCACATTCTTATCCATTACAAAAAAGCGTATTCTTTCCGTTCGACAAGCAGGCCAAGTTCCAATGAGTATATCCAACTTGATCGTCCCAAGTGGAAAAACTTTCTCGCCAGCAAAACCCAGAAGGGGTCTGTGATAAGGTTCTAACTGAGATAATTTTAAATTCAAGCTATCAAAGCATGAATAATACATGATGTCTGCTGAACTACCATTGTCTACTAACACCCTTGAAATGACCACATCCTTCATCCTCATTTTGATCACCAGCGGATCATCATGAGGGTAGAGAACACCTGCCAGGTCGTTTTTTGAAAAACCAATCACTAGCTTCTCTTTGTTTACTTTCCTCGGACGATCATCCTCGGTCAGGTTTATTCGTTGAATGTATGAACAAGCTTGAGCCTCTCCGAGATAAGCTTTTCTTTCTGCAGTAAGGTCTCCTCCTCCTGCATCTCCTCCTGTAATAACATTACAATCAAATGACCCAAAACGTATGGAAAATACCTCTCGTTCAGGTTTCCTTGGCTTCTTGGGAAGATCGGGGTCATCATCTGGATCCTCTTCATGGTCCCTCCTCTTTTTCTCCTCTGCACGACGAGGAGATCTAGATCTTTCTCTAGTTCTATCATCATTCTTCCTCTCACTCCTGCCATCTACGTACTTTGATAATTTTCCTCTTCGGATGAGTGTTTCAATCTCGTTCTGAAGGGCTATACAATTTTTGGTCATATGGCCATGATCTTTGTGAAATTCGCAATATTTGGTCTTATTCCTCATGTCGGGATCTGTCTTCAGTTTCTCTGGCCATTTGATTTCCTCGTTATTCCTGATTTCTTCCAAAACATGATTAATACCCACTTTCAATGGAGTATAATTATCATACTTCTTTAGGGCTTCCAACTTCATCCTGTTATTCTTGGGATATTTGTCACCACCATTACTTTTCTGATCTTTCTTCTTAGAATTGTCGACCTCCACTTTAACTTCTTTATCCATACTCTTCTTCGCAGCCATAGCCTCCTCGGCATTCATAATTTTGGTCGCCTTTGCCATCAACTCCGACATATTTTTAGGTGGATCTTTAGCCAAAGTGTAATACAGCTTGTTAGGCAGCAAACCACTCATCAAAGCAGTGATTGCTGTCTTTTCTTCATAATCTATGACTTCCAACTTTTCGTTATTGAAACGAGTTATGTAATCTCTAGTACTTTCACCTGATTTCTGTCTAACACTTAACAAGTGTGCTACTCGCTTTACCGGCTTTGCTCCAAAACAAAAATTGCCAATAAACAACTCGGCTAACTGAACAAAAGTTGAAATCTTACCCCGAGGAAGATTATTGTACCATATCTGTGCAGATCCAGTAAGAGTTCCCGAGAATGCTCTACACCTCATCTCGTCGGGGACAGCGTAGATATCTGCAGCAGCTTGGTATTGTTCTATATGAAGTACGGGATCTGTCTTTCCATCGTACTTGGGAGTCACTACGGGTGCTTTGAATTTCGACGGCGTGGGGAAATCCACAATGGCTTGCACAAAAGGTGTTCCTTGAACAAAAGTTCTCTGTAAGGGATTTCTTGCCTTAGCCATTTCTCCCAGTCTATCCTCCAATCGTTGAATGGAACCTTTCCATGCTTCATTCCCTTCCTCGGGCCGTTTAGTCCGAGCAACTGATTGCTCTGACGCAGCTTCCTGAGATTTATCTCGACGAGTGGTTGGTCGCGATTGCGCAGATCCTTCTCTTAATCCTGGTGGCGGTCGAAAACTTCTTGATGGAGCCCTAGGTGGATTCATGTTCCTCCTTGGTCCTAACCGACTGAAAGGAGATACTCTACTTAACCTCTCCAAAGCGCTAGTTCTCTCCGGAGAGAGAGTGATACGTTGATCTGTATCCGAAGCCCTTATTGATGAAGTTCGCCCAGGTTGATAAGAAAGATCATTAGACTCCTCATTGCGATATGACCCAGTGCGTCTAGATTGCGATTGCCTATGATCACTTCTTTGCCCTGAATAGGTAGGTGCACCGCCCTGAAGAGTTTGAATGAGTTGCCTCATGGATTCTTGCATGGCGGTTTGTCCTTGAGCCAGATTCGTTATAATCCCAGCCAGATCTGGGGATGCAGATGGATTTGGAAGATTTCCAGTATTTCCAACATTTCGATTACTGGATTCTGGATTATCAGCCATTGGTGATAAATGATTTTTATGAAAAACGATAATAACAGTCGTTTTCCCACAGACGGCGCCAATCTGTTGATGTAAAAAACTAGATTGCTCTAATTATTCAATCACAGATAAATAAATAAGACAGAGATTTTTAAAGTGGTTCGGCTAGGAATAAAGCCTACGTCCACTGTTATGTTATTGCAGAGTGTTTGTGGAATTCTTGATTACAAGATCTCTCAAGAAATTCCCCCCTTCTTGAATGAGGATGATACATGGTATTTATAGCCTTGAGGCTGTACATGAAAGGTTCGATACATTAAATGACATACGTATGAAAGGGTAATACATTTAATGCAGCGTGTGCGTCAAGAATATATTGAATAGTTGAACAGTTGTCCGTCTGGTAATTAATGATACGACCGAGATGCAGCTCGGATCGCCATAGCTGTTTGTTGATCGGGAGCTCCTCGTAGCATTAGAGTACCTCGGTGCGTTGGAGTTCCTCGGTGTGATAGAATTCCTCGGTGTGATAGAGTTCCTCGGTGTAATAGAGTTCCTCGGAAAGAAACATGGCTGGTCGGGAAATGATCTTCCTCGCTGCTATTGTGCCACGTAGATTGACACGTGTCTTCGTATTATTCGTCCACATCAGCATATTAATTTTGGTATCAACAATCATCACTGCTTACTCCAATGATGACTGGGTTGGGTGCCCTGACTCCCCCCATCCGACTACTGGTCTATGTGTTTTCTTGGGATATAATTTGTCTCTTGGACTTCCAGAAAGAAAACTATTATTTCCAACTATAGTGTAAAGTCGAGTACCGCTCCATAGACCATGTTTGTACTGAAATCACTTGGATTTCCCATTTCCTCATCAATCTTAAAGTTCCTCACCCTAAGCTATCACCCTCTACTAAGCACCACCTAAATGGCCTCTAACCCTATTTTTCATGCCCACACCAAACGCATTGAGTTTGACTATCACTTTATTCAAGAATGTCTCATGGACTACTACCATCAAGTTAATTTTGTCCCCTGTCCGGGTCAACTTGCATATATTTTTACCAAAATGATCCACAAACATCATTTCACTCTTCTAAGGTCCAACCTGATCTCTCCAGGACAGTCGAGTTTGCGGGTGAGTGATAAAGCACCTTAAAACATGGAAACATGTTCCTTAGAACATGCCATAGTTTATGGAAATCATTTATGTAAATAGTTGACTATATTAGGGTTAATCTTAGCCACAAATCATGCTCAATTTATACACATTGTAAGAGCTATGTATATAGGCCTTCAATTAGAGAAGAATGGCAAAGAAATTTAATTTACCAATTCTTTCATTTGTTAGAATAAATTTAGTATTTGATTATTAATATTGGACACCAGTTAGAGTATTACACGAAAGGGGATCTCCCATAATCATTTCCCCAATATTTCTAAGTTTCTTCTCAATAAGTCTCTGACCCCTAATCTTTTGTTTTCTTAATTTAGTTCAAATAATCACAATAAATGAATTAAAGTAACTAAGTCCAAACTAAGAATACAACAATCTCACAAACAGAAGGATTTACCTGGTTCAATAATTGTATATGTTCACGAGGAGTCATCCTCGGGAACACACTTCCAATTATGTTCCTCCTTCTTCTACTAGTGCTCCGGTCTCCACCCATGCAATAGTGGCCCTGCTATTACTACTACTCCCTCGTCATCTTCCCATCCGGTAACATTCAAATGTTACAATTGTGGTATAATAGGACATCGGGCTTTGAATTGTTCTTTGCCTCCTCGTCGAGCTTTTCTTACTTCAGGAGGACCCGAGTACTTTGAGGACACATATGAGATGCCTCCCCAGCATGCTCTTCTCACCATCTTGGAGGGTGACACCGGTAGCCTTCCCCTTTGAGTTCGAGGATGAATTCTTTGTTAGTAGGGGAGAGTGATGTGATTTGATTAGCGATTTATAGGGATTTTCTTATTTCTTTTTTCAAAATGGAAATTTTGTAATATTTAGAAGCTTTTCAAAGCCCATTTAGGCTAGAAGCTTATAGAAGCCCATTTACGCCCCTTTGTGCTAGAAGCCCATTTACGCCCTTTTGTGCTAGAAGCTTTCCCCTCTATAAATATAGGTGATGACCTCATTTTGTAATCACTTATTCAATATTAAAGATTAGTTTTGGTACTTTGTGTATGTTGTGGAGATTTCTCTCTTCTTTCTTCCACATGACGTCTTTGGTTTATTAATAGCACATGAGGTGGCAAGTGGTCGTGTTATGGGTGGGTCATTAAAAAGTCAATGCTTAATAGGTCAGGTCCAACCCCGCTAGCTAAAATGCTCAGGAAAAGTTTGGGATGCGACATGGTCAACTGTTTGACGCATTTATAGAAAAAAATATAAGGAAAATGTATAATCAAATTAAAAAACTAAAAAGAGAATAAAATTTTGAAAAAACAAAAATAGAAAATAAGTAAAAAAAAGAAATAAAAAACACTCCTTTCCTCACAATCTCGTTCCCCACATCACCCCTAAAACACATGCAACCCAAGTCCTACACGCCACCCAAGCCCGCACCTTACCCCATCAATTACTGCCCAAGTCCCCACCTAACTCACCTCCGCCTCTTTGTGTTATCTTCATATTATCTCTCTCTATATATATGCATACATACATATGTATATACCCAAATGCAAAATCTTCGATCCAAATCCCAAATTCACCCATGAGATCCATTCGATTAGAGAGAGAGATAGAGAGAGAGGGTGGAGAGGAGATATAAGAGAGGTAGAGGAGGCTGTGCGAGTTACGAGGGTGGGAGAGGTTGGGGGAAACGTTTTTTTCTTGTTTTGAGTTTTTCTGTTTTTTAGTTTTATCTTTTAATTATAGAGAGATAAATTACAATTTTAGAAAAAAATTAAAGAATTACCATTTTAGAGAGAAAATATTAGAAGTGAAACATTTATAGGGTGAATGAGATAGTTTTATATAGCTATTAAGTCACATGATATAAGTTCGGTTAATAAGTAACCCAATAAACCCAATAATATAATAACACAACATAAATATGCCATATAATAATTAAAACAATATAATATAATAATACAATATAAATATACATAATACAATAATAAGATGACTCCATTCCAACTGCCACTCCATCCCTAGTGAGACTGCGAAGGATGTTTACTTGGGTGAATCTTTCCCACACATCATTACAATTCTGACTAGGAAGAGGATGCTGAAGAAGGCATTGGCTCATTCTTGAACGATCTTAACCCACTTTTTATGTACGATGCCAGCATATCTGGTTATCATTGGGATGAAGTAGAAGTAGAAGAAAACCTCTATGAAAAAGACTTCACATTCCCTCTGGTCCTGTGTGGCCTAGAAAATATGACTAGCAGATAGAGGAGGCCGATCGATCTGGCATCTAATAGATATAAGTTTAAAAAATAATTGGCTGATAGAAACCAGGCAGAACAAAATGTTGTTAGGAAGAAGGAAAAAAAATAATCACCCTCGGAGAGAAAGAGGCCCAAGATATGGAACGTTAATGTCAAGAGGCCGAACGAAGAAAAAAGAGGGGGGGGGGGGGGGAAATAAACTAGGCATGTCCTCCACCTTCCCCAAATACTATTCCCAGCCACCTTGTAACAATAAATGATCTTCAATAGCAGCAGAGGAAATAGTCAAGGATTTCTCCTTCTAAGGGAACCGGGCTTGCCCTCGGGAGATCTCACTTATCAAAGGAAAAGTGCCAGTAATTGAGGTATATTCGTCCAATAGGGACTTGGAGGTTGTATACTCCATTGCTCAGGTGGAGATAATATCATCTGACATGATTAATCTGAGGGGATTGAAACCAAATGGATATTTAAAAATAACTGTGATCACTCTCGTAATGTATTAAAAAACAATTCTAGGTTATTAGAACAAGGTTATTCACAAATTAATGGCATATATATAGATTAAACCTTTCTCCTATAGCTAGACTAGAATTTGTTTGACTTTTACTTGATGTTTCGTGCCATTTAAATTTAAACTTTATCATGTGGATGTAAAACTTCATTTTTAAATGGTATTTTAAATGAAGAAGTGTATGCAGAATGACCTAAAGGTTTTTTTTTATCCTTTCTGTCCAAATCATGTGTTTAGATTAAAGTAAGCTCTTTACGGTTTAAAGTAGGCCCCTTATGTCTGGTATGATAGGCTAGAAAATTTTCTAATAGAAAATGGTTTTAAACAAGAGGGAGTTGACCTAACCATGTTCGTCTAACGTAACAAAACTCTTTGTTAATCGCTCAAGTTTACTTTGGCGAAATACTTCTCCATTGGAAGCTCAAATTTTTTTTTAACAAAATGAAATCAAAATTTCAAATGTCTCTGACGGGTGAACTACAATTCTTCTTAAGCGTTCAAGTAGCATAAAAATCTAAACCATATTATTATTTGCCAATCCAAATATGCTAATGATTTGGTTTAACTACAACTAAGACTGCTAGAACTTCTATTAGTTCCTCCATCAAACTGTTGAAAGACTTATCTGGTAAAAATATAGATATTACTTTATACGTAGTATAATAGGAAACCATCTTTACTTAATTGGGAGTAGACCTGACATAATGCATAACGCGTGTGCGTGTGCTAGATATCACTGAGAATCAAAATAATTTCACTTACAAGCAGTAAAATGTATTATAAAATACATAAGTGGATCGATAAATTATGGTATCATGTACACCTTTGAGACTAAGTCTAAAATAATCCGGTATACCAACACTAACTAGGCAAGATGTGCGAGTGATAGTAAAAGCACCTCAGGTGGCAGTTTTTACTTAAGCCGTAATCTAGTTTTATAGTCCTCTAAAAATCAAAATTGCATAACGCTTTCATCAGCAGAAGCCAAATACATTACCGTTGGCAGTTGTTGAACTCAACTTTTGTATATGAAACAAATGTCAAGTGACTATGGCTTATATGAATCATCTTCCCTCATATTTTTTGATAATCAAAGTGCTATAAGAATTTCTAAGAATCTTATTTTTCATTCTCGAACAAAATATGTTATAATGAGAATAAATTTTATTCGAGAATTAATTGAGAAAAAGGAAATTAACATTGAATACCTTAACAATAAAGATCAATTGGCATATATTTTCACAAAACCTTTAGATAACCATAGCTTTATAACTCTTAGAGTGTCTATTGGTTTTTATGCCTACCCCAGTTAAAATGTGTTAGGATTGTATGTTAGTACATAGTTTTTTTATAATATCTTATTATAATAACATATTTTGTAGGTTTTTCCCTACCCTCTGTCACTTTGTGATAAACATGGAGAGAATTTGAGACTCCTTATTTTTATATCAGGAAGAATTTTGTGAGACTCCTTTTTTGTTATATGTTTGATTCTCTTAAGACACATATTTTTAATTGAGTTATGTACTCTTATTTTTAGGAATCATATTTATAGTTGAGTTATGTACTCTTCCTTTTAAGAATCATGTGTATAGTTGAGTTATGTATTTGCATGTGTGATACTTATTTTTTTCGGTCTCAATTTTATTTGTCCCAAAATTGGTCAAAGGGGGAGATTGAAAATACCCTCTTTAAATCTTATTGGATTTTGGTTTGACTCAATTTTGTAACAACAGTCCCAAATACACTCGGACCTTTGCACACACTAAACACATTCTTACAAAGATTTTCAAAAAAATTTTAAACTCAATTTTTCATTTTTTAGAGACGTAAATTAAATTTTGGTTAATATAATCTTTATTTTTGTATTAATAAATTATATACGTATTTTATACCTAAATATTTTTTATATTACACACATTTTATGGTTTTATATATTTTTAGAATTTTGAAATTTATTTTCGTATATCTTATGATTTTTTAGAAATTTAATTTTTTGAATTAATAATTTAAAAAGAAACAATTATACATTTTAATTATTTCTTAATTGAAATCAACAAAGATAAAAACGATTGCGTTTTATGTGGTTTGTGTGCTGTTTGGTTTTCGATCCGGGTGAATTGGTTTGGTCTGATGGGATTATGAGGTATGGCCCATGTGGTTTGATCACGAGTGAACCTTGGCTGCGTATGTCGCTAAGGGTCATGTTACCCTTTTTCTCTCTACAGTGGTGTGACTAATGTCGCTTATGCCCTCACCGAACTCTCTTTTATGCATTTTCAGTCTTACCCTTTGAATGTCCTTCCTCTTAACCTTTCTGCTCTTATTTATTATGAATTAACATTCATACCAAGCGTATTTCACCAGCCTCTATAAATATAGGGATTGGGCTGAGAGGTCGAGAAAAACTTTAAAGTTTAAACAAAACGCTGACCAAATTTTTCCAGAGTTCTCTCTCTCTTAAAATTTGATTTTTTCATATATGTTGAGAGATTTTTTCTTAACCTCAATCTTTCTGAGTGTTCTTCAAATCACATTTGCGAGTTTGTGTGTTTATGTTTATTTGAGGGTTTGGAAGTTCGAAGATTTCCGACGTTGAAATTTTATGTTAGTTTGAAAGTGTCTAAACTTTCTAGGTTTTTCGTTTTAATCCATTTTCAAAGATTTATGGGTTTGCTTTTGAAAGCTTTTTTGTGGCCTTTTGTTTTGATCATTCAAGGATGTTGGAGTTCTTTCTTTCTCCTATTTGGCTTTATGAGCCTTGCTGGGGTATAATCTCTAAATCCATCTCTTTACACACACACACACACACACACACACACATATATATATATATATATATATATTGTAGATCTAATTGTAGTTTGTAAACACTTTTAATCTAATTTTTTTGATACAAAACTAAGTTTTAGGTTTTCACACAGTTGAAACTTAAAACATAAAGAAATTTTTTTATCTAGTCTTTAGTTTTGAGCTTTGTAGCTTCTATTAAAACCAAAAACCTATTAAAATTTATTATTTTTTGTATCTTTACCGATACTCTTATATTGAGTGTGAAGCTCTATTTTTATTCTACTAAGTTTCATTATTTGTGTCGTTTGGTATAATTTAGTAGTTATGGGGTTATTTAGTATTAACCTTTGTGTACTTGTTGTATTGTCTATACGTATTCATTTACACATTCAAATCTATAAATTGTGCTTAAACTGTTGTTATAGTGGACTTGGGGTATGTGAGGTCCAGGTACTAGAAGAACAGGAGTTTTCCAGTACACCGATTTCCTCATTATCAAATTATTGTGTGCTAAAAATCTTCTCCTCGTATCATTTTTCTTCTAATTTAAATCCATTTTAATTTGAACATCACACCAACCATAACCAAACTTTTTATGTGTGTGTTTTCACCCTTTGAAGTATAAAGGTTTTTACCAAAGAGTTAAAAGAGAATTTTACTAATCTTAACACTTTAGTGTTATAGATTTTTTTTAGCAAATGCTTAAGCCTCTCCTGAAAAATACTTGTTAGAGTTGTGATAAGCTTTGTTAGGTACTTAACGCGGTCATTGACCATGATGAAAAAGCGTACTTTTTGTCAAGATCAATGACCATAACAAAGTCTCTCTAAAAAAGTGAAATAATTGTTACCTTCCGATTTTAATGTTGGTTTTATTTATAGTATAATTATTATTTCAAGGACTTGTTGAATTTTATTACGATCATTGACCCAACAGAAAATGCATATTATTTATAACGGTCAATAACCGTGATAAAATGTCTCCAAAAAGGTGAAATATTTTTTGTCTTTTGGTGTCAATTTTATCAAAGTGATTATTTCATTCTACGTGATATATAAAAAAACATTTTGTCGATATTTTCTTCTTCTTAGTTTAGTGGAGTTCATTATAACAACCTCTTATTTTCTCACATACTAGTTGTCCATTCCAATAGGCCGAGGATAGGAAACAATAATCGACTTCTATCATTCTCATCATCAACATGCAAATAAAAATAATTGAAGTGAATTTAAATCCATCCACAACTTGTGATAACTAAACGATAAATAAAAACTGGAATAAATAACTCCATAATCCAACATAATACAATTTATAGAGTCTCAACTCTTCAATAATCTAGCTGAATAAAAATAATTAGGACTCAAGGACCATACAATTTCTGAATAAATAAATGGATTGAAGTGTAGAAATGAATAACAAACTAAAGTAGGAATCAACTAAAAGAAACTAAATAGCAAATAGAGCGACAAGTCTGAATCCCCCTCAGGCATGCGATTCCTGTCAATGAATGCTTGGAAAATAGTTTTAAAATAATTTGGGTCAATGTCCTAAAGTTGCAAGAAATAACTAAAATATCAAAGCAGTAAAATCATGCGACTCATTTATGATGAACATGTGCCATCCTGTCGACACTTACATGCAAGAAATACTTCACCCCTCATCTTAAATGAAATACTACACGAGCATCCCAACCCAAGGCATGCACGCTACTAAAAGTCTCTATCACTAGACTAATAAATGTACACCATGGAATAAGGAACAACCCGGATGTAACTAACTACATGTGTAAGAATACAACCCAAATACCAACCCCCGCGCATGTCACCCATACAGTTGGATACACGCAATCTTATAGTATAAAACATAACATTACATAATGTTGAAAGTGCCGTGTGTAATAATGATTCAAATAGATTCGCAATTTCCAACTTAAACCTATTTAATTAGATGTCTAAATTTTCTCAACCCGAATACCAATTAAAGCATCCCCTAAACATGCCTCCACATGTCAATTTAAATCTCAAATTAAATCATGCGATGAACAATGCTGACAAAGACCGATTTCAGAAAAAAAATTCCCTCAGGGAAAAAACCTTTTGTTTCCACTATAATTTGTAAAGGAACAGTTTACAATCGGATTACAGCGAAAATATAATTGACTTACGAAATACCTGCAGGTGTCGGTTCGTAGTCGTCAGCCCAGGAACACCGCAACACTCCCTATGACACGCAGTCGATCAACCTAATACCTCCCGTAAGTGGCACCTATAGTCAATCCAGTACCTTTCCAAGGCACCTATGATTCAACAACAAAACTCCAAGCAAATATGCTTTGGGTTACACAAACAACTCACACAAAAATGTCTGGGATTTGTGAATTGTAAAAACAAAGTTTTGAACCCTAAAAAGGTGGAGAATAAACCAAAAATAATCAAAACGTATTCTGTTAAAACCAGTACACGAAATTACTGAAGCCTGACACCTTATTTATAAAAACATTTGAGGCAATGACGTGTCAGGTAAAATCACTTGTCATTCGAACGATCTCTAATCTCGTTTGATTGAGATAAGATCTCGTTTAAACGACCAGACACAATTCTCGAGATTCATCAGTAGAGTTTTAAAAACTTTGAAAACCTTAAAACCAAAACTCTTATGAATCTGAAAACATTTATTTAATATTTTTTATGATTAAAATCATTTAAAAATATTTCAAAAATTATTTTTCTTTTCATAAAAATATCCCAACACTTTTAAAGTAGAACACATTTTACCAAATTCGTCCTTGTTGGGCATGATTGTTGAATCTGTCTTGAAATTCGGATCGTCAATTGTAGATGTAAGCTTCCCATATCTTCGATAAACTTGTAGCGGTATAGGACATACTAAATGTGAAGGACAATGTCCTTACAAATGTTAATTTAATTAGGTGTACATCATTGGACTAAACATATCTTTTTAATAATCTCAATAACATCACATGAAGGCAAATACTTTCGAGGACCTTCTCGTATCGATATTCCCGTAGGAGTCCCTTAACTAAAGGATCTAAAACTTGTAATCACATAAGAATACCATGGAATCACACCAACGAATAGTCCCTTACCAAAAATCGTCTGTTGGATCAAGCAATCCTAACCTCTTGTCATGAATTATATATTGATTGAATGTATGATAAAAACATAATGACATCCACAAAGCCCTGTGTCAATATCCAAGAGTGTGGTACACAGTCACAACTTTTAAAACAATGCGACCGATAGATTCCCCACTAGTATACGGTATTCTCAAACTAGAAAGTAGTTTATTTTTACACACACACACACACACACACAACACATATACAATATATATATATATATATATATATATATATATAACTTTATGTTATCGCGTGCCTATATAGCGTACCCAAAACATCGTAATCCCCTACATCGAATTGCACCATTTAATTAAAGTCTTAACCAATCTCTAACTTTAATTAAACAAAGTTATTAAATCTCTTGGTTTATTATCTAATAAACCTAATATTATGCATATAGTACTTATCGCTCAAGTATACAAAATAAGGACATTCAATTATAATGAAAATCATCCAAAAATCCTCTCTACACAACAAACATATACATGATTCTTATTTGTTATGAACGGTTTAGCATGAAAAAACCGATTAAAGGATCAAATCCCCACATCTCCAAATTAAACCAAGTTTCAACCTTTAATATACACTGGAATCATAATAATACATGAATTCACATCTAAACTTTAAATTAACATAGGTATTCGATTCATACATGAAAATCAATCCTTAACATGAATTATAATCATATAATCATAAGCCAAAACAATTCAATTTTAGTTTCTCCTCAAAAGTTTTAATCTTTAAAATCATATTTAAACTTCATAATAAATTAAAGTCTAAATCCAATTAAACTCCATAAAAATTTGATTAAAATAAAAAATTAATCCTTATACATGCTTCTAAATCCATAATATTAAATAACATGAAATCATAAATGAAATACAAATTTTACGGTGATAAATCAAGAGTTTCTTGCCTATAAGTTACGAACGGTTGATCCCCACTCGATTATCCTTGTTGTTCTTCTCTCAAATTCTACTTAATCTCTGTAAAGGTTTAAGACTATTAGGGCTTGTGTTTCTTGTGTAATGTATTTGATTAATGAGGGACAACTCTCCTAATTAATACTTAAATCCACATGTCAATATTAGGCCTAATTTTGGGACTTGAAAATACTATCCGAACTAGTCCATCACTTATTCAAAGGTATACCTACCCAATGGGCCCAATTTTGAATGATTAAAATACATATTTGGGCCTTTATATCACTCCAGATTTTGATTAAAATGGTAGTACTTCATAATTCATGGTAGTACCTCTCAACATAAAATAAAATGAACACATTAAAAGAAAAACACCTTTATATGACGCTCGAAAAATAATTTAAAGACATTGATTACAAAAATGTCATTTAAAGGTTAATGGTTCCTTAATTAATTACACCGATTAATTAAATATATAGTATGAAAAATCAATAAATCACATAACATGCAAATTTAATCATCATTTAAATATGCATTTTATTATTACCAATTTACTCAAGTAATAATTGTTCCCATTTATTAATTTATTTCCCCAATTAACAAGTAAGAAAGAAATACAAAAAAATATAGGGTATTACATTCATGACACTATATTATCAACTATGAGATTTTAATATAATCTATCTACTAGATTTATTTAATGATAAAATTGATGAGATAGTTAAAAAATGAATATGTTGAATAAAAATAAAAAGGGTATCTATGAATTAATATATTTAATCAAATGACATATAGTTTAATGAATAAGGATTTCATGATATATATATTAGAAAATACATTATAATTAAATCAATGAATAAATCATACCACACATTCAAAGTATAAAGGCCCAAGGATGTATTTACACAAAATCAACTTTTTTTTAATGAAATACTTAATTCAACAAAACATACTTTATTATGATAGTTATGAACTTATCGTCCTTATGGCGCATTTGATAAGAAGTTCCTTAATATCTTTTTATTTAAAGCTCAACTTAAAGCTTTGTTTGTTTAAAAAAGTCTCTCGCTACATAAAACACTAAAACTCTCTCTCTCTCTCTCTCTCTCTCTCTCTCTCTCTCTCTCTCTCTCTCTCTCCATATACCATTAATTTACCACATCCCCCCAAACCCTTTTCTTCTCCCTTGATAACTCCAATGAGATCCAGTATGCATCATCTCAACATCTTCTTATTTTTTAAATGAAATATTAGAACAAATATTGATATTGGTGATGAATTATAAGCGTTTTATATTAATTGTTACATTTATAATGGGTTGTTTAAATAGGTAGATTTAAGGTTTTACTTTTTCATCTCTATAAAGTAAGTGTTTTGTATTTTTCATGTAATAATTTCATTTTCTTTCGAATTATAGTCATTTTTCCCGTATTAAAGTTTTTTATTTTGATAAAGTTATGGTGACCTCTCACTTTCCTCTAGCAATTTCCTGGGTATTCTGATGACATTTGACAAACACTAGCACAGTATGGATGAGACTTTGATTAAGTGTGACACTTTTAATGTGAGACTCGGAACATGTGGCATCCTTCGATAGGTTTTGGATGAGACTCTACAAAATGTGACACCTTTCATATAGTACTCCTACAACTTAATAAAGATACCTTTAAATGAGACTCTTCACGACTGCTGCCCATGGTTGCCGACAACCATATGTTGTCGACGGCGGTGTTCTAGCTTTATCGTTTCCCTAAAAGACTATCCCATCCGATAAAAGATGAGTTTTTTTTAACAAAAATTAAATTAAATTAAATATATTATGCTCTTGTTCTCCTCTTATTTAATGGTAATTATCTTTTTTTACCATGTTTCTTAAAGAAAAAAAATATAATGATTAGTACATTTTCATAGGAGAATATTTTGACTAGTGAATCAATGAACCTGTCCATCATTCACTTCTTGTGAGTGCTAGTTAGCTACTTCTTTTATTTTTTAGTTTCATGTAGATTGTGTCATTAGAGAAAGATGTATTTAATTACAACCCATTAGATTAAGATGATCCAACACCCCTATTTGCCACACCCAGTTGATCAAGCCTCATGCAAAACACAAGATGCGCTAAACAATCTATATCATTATCAGCATCAACACAAATATAAAAATGACACTAAATGAAAAGCATTCACAATAAAACTTAATAAATGATGACAATAAGAATAACTGAACTGAGATAAAACTAAAACTCCAATAAATCTTAATCCACTATGCAAATTTCTTTTATACAAATGTCTCAATTGAAATAGAAGAAGTACAACAGTAACCACCTCTTAAATACACTCCTGATCAAAAGTGACTACTATAAAGAACCAACAACTCCTACTCTAAAGATACTAAGATGAATCTCAAGAACTGTTAGATTGACTTCTCAGCTATGCTAAACCTGTATATAACCATAATAATACATATGGGGGGAAAAGATTTTTATATTTAGGTCAGCTCCCTAAAGTTGCAAGAAATAGCTTAAAGTATTAAAATAGTACTAATCATGTGACTCATTTACGATATCGATGTCATCTCGCGTGACACTCACATGCTAGAGATACCTCAGTCCTCATCATAAGTGAAATATTATACGAGTATCCCAACCCAAATCATAATTAATATGAAGAAGTCTTTATCACTAGACGAGCAAGTACTATTAGATAACGAAATACTAACATAGGATGCAACTAAATACCCATGTAAAGTTCACCCCATTACCCCCCCCCCCCCACACACACACATCTCTCTCTCTCTCTCTCTCTCTCTCTATATATATATATATATATATATATATATATATATATATATATATATACTTATGATCTCATAAATGTAACACTTATCTTGTCTTAACATCTTTCAATTAAACATGCATGTCACTGGATTATAACTGAAAAGACTCGGATTTTAAGATTCTTCAGAATTAAAATCAACCTTGTAATTTCCTTTTAAAAATATGCGGAAGCGTAAACGTTGGTGGTTCAACAATTAAACAAAATCGGATTTTAATTTAATAAAACAAAATTAACCAATTCATTAATCCAAGCCCTAGAATTTGCCTATGTCATAATTTTCAATTATCCAAAGTTAGGCCAAACCAAATTAATGCAAGTGACTCGAATTACACAATTTTACCCAATATTAAATTAAAGTCCAATTTAAATATAGTGTGAGAATTAAACCGAATTTTATCTTGAATTAAACCTAAAGCATGCGTTCTAAATTTTGTGCAAGATAAAATAAACAATGTCACACTACACCGCGATGTACGAGGAAAAACTCACTAACGGGAAAAAACCTCGGGACGGCCCTAGCCTCAAATCCACTAAAAACGGTATTAGAAAAATACAAGACAAAAGACTTACTTCCTAAACTCGAACCCTCTCAAGCCATGATGCTTCTTCTTGTATTGACCTCCAATTAGCGGATAACCAACGGAGCTCCACCGTGGTCTCGGACTCCACCGATCGGGCAATTAGGCACACCGACCAAAACTCTCTTTGAATGGTGTAGAGAAACCGGTGCCAAACTCCAAGCAAGATGATAGATATATATGAACTTGGAATAAACAACAATGGGTGTAAACTAATTGTTTAAAGATTTTTCTTTAAGTTGAAGAACACTCAAACATGAACATTTTCCTTTTGTAAAATCATCTCTCAAACTCCCTCTAGGAGATGTATTAGGATGGAAACGTTATCTTGGAAAATGTGTTTCCCGCACATAATAATGTATGAAAAAAGTTGGTTGAAAACCAAGTGGAGAAGTGGGGAAAAACTGCATAAAACTGCCAAAAAACTGTTCCCGCTGGAATCTCGTTCGAACGAACTTGATTCTCGTTCGAACGAGACTTCTAACGAGCGACCAGCCTGGGCTCGTTAGAACCTCGTTAGAACGAGAAAATTCGTTCGAACGACATATCGAACGACTCACCAGTTAGGGTCGTTGGAAAAACTCGTTCGAACGAAACCTGGTTCGAACGAAAAACTCGTTCGAACGAAACCTGGTTCGAACGAAAAAACTCGTTCGAACGAAACCTGGTTCGAACGAAAAAACTCGTTCGAACGAGACTTCGAATGACTTCTAGAAATTTTTCTAAAATTCTATTTTGTCCCAGAAACTTTTATATACTTTATTTTACAGTTTCAATTAAATTATTCTGAAAGTAAAACAAGGTTTTTTATTAAACCTAACACCCAATAAACATTGTTCCAAGCTCCTATATAAATATAATTGCATTCATACCTTGGGAGGATGGAACCATAGTTGATGACGTAGAAACGAGGCACGCAAACCGGCATTTTGATGAAGCTTTATATTCTTTGCCGCTACGTCTTCAACACACACTTCATAGGCTTGAGAGTATTACAATAAATCACTAACCTATGAATAAATGTTTTTGTCCGGAATTGAGCCAAAACTATATATGGACTCAATTGGAAATTTGTGTCCTTACAATTACGCACTACACAATACGATCCCAAATCAACCCCCACTCTTGTCACTCGCACAAAAAAATGTACACAATCTCAATCATAACACACAAATATGACATAGTTCTTTCAATGAAAATGTCCATCATTGGACTAATAGCATACACACGTATATATGTCTCATACATAAAGGCATACCTTCGAGGGGCCTTCTCGTGCTCCTATCGATAAACTAGTAGGAGTTCATCATCTAATTGATTTGAAAAACATACACACATAAATGAGAATGGGGGAGCACTACACCATCATATTCCCGCATAGTCCCACAAAAAAACATAGTCGGTGGATGGGATCATGTGCCTCCCTCATCATGAAGCATAGACTGACGGAACGTATGATCTAAACGTGTCAACACTTAGTAATGTCATCACATAAATCGACTGATGGATCAAGCCATCCATATCTCTCCTCGTGAGAGCTTATTCATGAAATGAGCTAAGTCTTGAATGATTGACATTCAAAGTTCTTTTCTAGCATATTCTTAATAAACCAATATTCATATATAGATCTAGGAGAATTTTTTTGGAAAGTAAGGACTAGTGGTTCTTTTACTAATGGTTGGGATAAATTTCACATTGATTCAATTTGTATCATTGGCATTTCATTGAACAAAATACATAGTTTGTTAGGGTGTCGTATACTCAAACCCACAAGGGAAGACAAGTTAGCTACCATATTTTTACAAGTCACATTCAACCATTCATCATGTATCCTTCTCATTTCCATTCAGGTATATGACCCAATGATATTTGGAGGAAATCTTTTTTATGCTTTAAAATGTGTTTTGAAAATCTTTGAATTTTTCTAGGTTGTTGTTAACGACATTTGATATGTCATTCGAACGAAGTCCTCTATCTCATTCGAATGAGAGATCAAATAAGGTTAATAATCGAAAGCTTTACCTACTCTAAAATCTCGTTAGATAACTGATTCGAAGCTCATTCCAACGATATTGGTACCCTCGTCAAAACGAACTTCAAACGAGGTCTACCGAATCGTTTTCATCCCTCTCTAGAATTTCATTTGATGTCTCGTTAGATTCTTATTCGAATGAGATTACGTACATCATTTGAATGAGGTACCATATCGTTCGAATGAACCGACAAATGTTTCTAAAAATTAATTTTTCTCAACTTCACATTCCTCCATATTTTTAGAAAACCTAATTTATATGAGGGTGCATAGCAATGATTTTGAATAAGAAATTTTTATACCTAATAAGGTCAAAAACTTTTTGGAAATACTATCCAAATATCCTTAATCCTTTATGATCAATTTTTCTCAATCAAAACCCATATAAACATTTCTTCATCATATGTTCGTGGTTGTGCGATTGATTCTGCACCGTTAAAGGTGGTAAGGGCTAGCAGTGGATAATGAGGAAAGGAGTCAATGTTAAGTCGTGTTGGAATGAACGGATCTATGGATAGAGGTTTTAAAGACTGCATCTTCATGGGTTTTATGTGTCATGTTTTGTAAGTTAATTGGGTTTTCTTGTAAAACCATATATGTACTAAATTTGTCTAGGACTGATCATCCAAAGTCTTTCCAATTTGGGGTTTCGTGGTACATCAGCATCTTAAAGATTGTTTGATTTAATTTACAATTGAATCTGGCATGATCATTTAGTAATTAGGTTAACAAGATTAAAATTTGAAAGAAACGAGACTAGCTACCTAGACTTATATTTGAATGTTTCACCTATTTGCTTACTTGGGTATATTTAATGAGGTTGAACCTAAATCATATGACCAGATTTATCAAATTGGTATCAGATCTTGTTTTTGAAAATTACTTAGATGAATCATGGAAGTTATATAAAAGGTTATCCATCAAATAAACCACCCATCTTTGATGGAAATGATTACACTTACTAGAAAGCCCGTATAAAATCCTCTTTAAAATCAATTGATGAACCTGTTTGCTTAGCTATTGAAAAGGGGTGGTCCCCCCAACCGTCAAAGATAGGGAATCAACTATGTTAAAACACGTCAAAGAATGGAGTGCTGATGAGTTGAAAATATGTAATTTTGATGCAAGAGGTTTAAATGCTTTATTTAGTTTGATTACCCCTAAGGAGTTTCGTCGTATTATGATGTGTGAAACTTCAAAAAAGGCATGGGACATTCTTCAACTTACCCATGGGGGAATGAGTGTGGTGAAAGAATTTAAACCTCAAAATCTCAATATCCAATTCTAAACCATTCACATGAGCGAGAGTGAAATATTCGACGAGTTTGGTGCACGTATCTTCGATATGGTTAAATCGTGTTACAACTTGGGTGATAAGATTCCAAAAAATAGGGTCGTCAAAAAGATTCTTGGATCTCTACCTAATCATTTTAATGCTAAAGTCATTGTTATTTAAGGTGTGTAGATAATTTGAAACTTGAAGAGCTCGTAGGTGGTCTCTAAACGTATGAGTTAGACATGTTTCCCCATAGATAAAAGAAATTACATTACGGAATTGCTTTAGAAGTTCGAAAGAGGAAGTGTCTGAATCTGATGAGTTCGATATTGATCCTGATGATATGGATTTATTCGATAAAAAATTTGAAAAATTCTCATGTTCAAAAGTAAAATTCCAAATTTGATAAAAGCAAAATTTTAAGAAAAACAAAAATAATAAAGAGAAAAATGTTTTAATAATCTGAATCAAAAGAAATATAGAATTGATAATTCTAAAATGGATGATTCATAGAGCTGTTTTGAGTGAGAGGCTTGAGGTCATAGAGTGTTCAAATGCCCCAACAAAGAAAAGATTTTTATAATGCTACTCTTAGCGATAGTGGCAATGAGTCCAAAAACTCTAACGATTTGTTTTATCTGGGAACAACTTCACTGCTTTCATGGCTAGTCATGAATGCTCCATAAGTATGTCACATCATAATGTTGACAGTCTTATGCATAACCGTGTTGAAGTCGAGTCTATCCTCTTATAATATAGTGAACTTGTTAGTAGTTTGATAGAGAGTGATGTGGATGAAGGTGGTTCCCATTCGTCTAATTCTGATCTATACATGGAGTTCCCTAGACTTCATAAGAATAATCAGAAGTTAACTATTAGGTGTTGACGCTCGAAAAGTCATGAAGGAGAATGAGGCATTGGTTAGTCAACTCAATGCAATTAAGGTTTCTATTTCTGTGAAACTCATTGTGGTGGGTAAATATAAGAATGATTTGACCAAAATTTTAGCTCGCATCATCAAAGATCTCCATGTCTCTGTGGAGATTCGTGTGATTCTTGAAGTCAAAATTGTCAAACTCGGGAAAGATCTTGAGGATTTTTGTGAAGTCAAGTTCATTCTTGAGGAAAACTTTAGAAGAATGGGGAATTTATTTCTCAGACCTGTCCTAGGTTTTAAGGAGAAAGGTTATCAAAAAAGAAAAGGTGTTGGTCTGAAGAGGGTGAAACTTCCAATTCTAAATTCGCACCTTTAGCCAAGTTTATTTCTGATACAAATAGTCATGAACCTTACCAACCAATGACAGATCCTCCCAAGCAACCTATTAAGGTAACACCCAATTAATCATATGTTTTCACCTTTTGCAACAGAAAGGGTCTCCTTAGATACTTTTTCTACAATCTTTTGAAGAACTCTCATAGTTTGCTCCCACACTCCACTATAGCCAACTGGGTAGCCTTTTAAAGTAAGTTGAATACTTAGTCAATTATTCTAAAGGATTAATAGAATAACTTCAGAGGTTGTCTATGCCTCATGGGAATAATTCTAACCCAAAGACTAGTAATAACAATGGTAGGAACACTAAGGACTCAAGACTCATGCTCAATTATAGAATGATGTTAACTACCTTTGTTACACCTAAAAAATAGAGCCCAAGAACATCAAGTAAGCACTTAAGATAAGCAATGGATTAACGCTAAGCAATAAGAATAGATTCATTTTCAAGTGTATTTACAAGATGTCTGGGGATTTGTCCCCCGAATGGTGACATTAACGTCATTGTTACAAGTGTGTCTATAAGAATATGATGTATGAGTATGGTGTATTACCCAATATTTTATCCACATTATTTAATTAATTATGTGTGTTATTGTGACTAGAGATGTCACCATTTATGTTGTTATGTGTTATTTAACTTAAATTGTAATTTTGAAGTAAACAACGATGAATAATCAATTAAATTAATTAATATTTGGACTCGTATTGCGAAATTAATAAATAAGTGAGTTGTATTTAAGGCCCAAACCTAATTTCGGGACTAAAGGGTTGAAAGAGATCATTAGGTTTTTGATTTTATCGCAAACATAGTGGGGAACCACTAAAAGGGCTAGAGGGAGAAAGTACCAAGAAGAAAGGAAGATTTAAGGGAATTAGGGATTGATTTCTCAATCAATCCAAAAGGCAAGTTCTATATAAAATATGATTATGATTACAAGTGTGTTAGATTATATATATTTCATTGGATTCTAAACCCTACACATGTTTTAAGTCTCATTTGTAAGATTTAATTGATTAATTTCATAATTAACCTAATCATGTTAGTAATTTGGTAATCAAGTTAAATTCCCTTTGATTTTGATTGCTTTCCTCATATATATGACTTGAAATTGTTAAAAAATAATTTGAACACATGAACTATTACAAATTAGTTAAAATCCCCCTACTTATATGTGTAAATTCTTTGAAATTGTTAGTTAATTAATGAAAGCTAGAAATCTAGGGTTCTTAGATTTTAAAATAGGATTTTTGTCGAATCTTTGTGTAGATTTAGAATTTGATGATGGAAATAGGTTCTAATTAGGTAGATGATGTGTTTTTATCACTTGAATATTATTTGGGTGATTGGGTGAAGTTTTTAGGTTCATAATGGAGGATTGGGAGGGGAAAATGGGGGTTGGAGATGATGAATCCCATAACAGTGGAATCTTTAAAAGAACTATGTTGACTAATCGACCGGTCCCTGGACACTGGTCGACCGGTGATAATAGGTATGGTTTATTGAGGGCTTTTGTGTATAGGTTGGGAATTTTGGGTTTTAGGCCTAGGATAGGGTTTGTTGGCCTATAGTTTTTATGTACTCATAGAATAAAGATATATTCTAATGTTTTGCATCATTGGATTTTGGTTTTGGATTATTTTAATATTTGGGAAAATTATTGATTTAAATAGATTAAATGGAGGATTTGGCATTTGAGGATAGACTGAGGGTAGAATGGGTTTGTTGATTATGAATAGGTATGTTAGAGGATTGGGATTATTACGCGGGATTTATTTGGATAGTTATGATGCACGAGTGACATGAATATCCTTTGGGTGAGATTTGCTATGGGTTGTAACGTCCCTGATTTTATGTTTCGTGGTTTAATTTAAATTAGGTTTTTGATTATACCTAGACGCAATGCCTTGAGGGAATGGAATAGGATTAATCGAGATTGAACATGGTTGATGTATAGTTTTTAATGTATGATAAGGTGAGTCTACACTTAGAAATGGGAACCCGGGAGGTTAGTGTTAATGAGTTATTGGATAAATATAAAGTTATAGATGTGATATACCTTTCAAGGATAGAAACGGTAGTATGATTCAGTAGCATAGGGTCGGTATGAGTATGTGGATTAACTTAACCCATTTGTGAGGGTTAGGTATGTGTGTGCTTTAGCCTGTTAGTAGGGGTGGAAATTGTTTGTGTGTTTTATGCATAATGCATATCATGCGTGAGTTATCATTGGTAGACATAAAATGGGAATTCCATGATGGGGTACATGCAATGCGGACCATTCTGTAACCCAGTGAGTAGAAGTTCTATTCTTCAATCATATTTCATCCCTCTGTCGCACGTCTAGGTACCCACAACTAAGATGGTCTTTGGGGATATGTATTTCATAAATATTGGGTATGGTCCACTTTATGACTAATGAATATACATGGCGATTTATCCCTTGCGGTGATGAGGTCTTAGGTTTGGGACGACCTAAGACTATAGTAGTACGTGCGAGAGATCCCCGAAGGAAATAAGAGTAGGCCTTCGTTATTTTTGTGCGCAAGAGATGATCATCAATTTTTATAAGACGAAGGTTGTACCTTTTATGGACGTTAGACGTCAATGGAGTCTTTATCCTAAAATATGTGATTATCGTGTGTCAGTAGCAGAGATAGTGTTACTAGTTTATGTGTTATACTAGTGATGTATGTGACTTATAGTAAGGATGCCCAACTACATACTTATGTTTAGAACTTGTGTATTACATATACTAGAGATGCATATATTGTATTATTGGTATGATATAGTCAAATGTTTATAAACGTGATACATATGCCTATTATTTGTAGAATTTGTTGTTCAATAAGACGTATCATAGGATAAACCAATGATTAAATAATGAATATTCAAAGCTTTAATCACATGGGAGACATATGGGTTTGGGATATAGAACCACATGATATTTTAAGTTGTTGGGTTGGGTAAATAATAACTTAAAATATATTAAAGCAGGAGAGGAAGATGTGTATTTATGATGTGGCCTAGATTTAATTATAATCCTATTATACATAGGCTTGATGTTTACATTTTATTTTAACAACTATTTTTACAGGTCCCTACTAAGGTAGTTCTTGTAGATGCAGAATCATTGGAGGAGCATTTCTATATACATTCCATTTTTTACTCCCAGGATTTTAGGAGTCGAGCAAGTGTAGTTCATCCTTTTATTGTACTCCTTTATTTTCAGTTTCGTTGTATACGTATATTTAGCTTCAGAGACGACTTATGTTATTTTGTTGGTCATTGGTATCAAAGTTGGTTTTATGTGGATCTAATATTTCATTATATTGACTTTGTTCTTCATATTCCTATTTATTTATTATGCTAAGAAGGTTACCAAAAGTTTTGATTACAATGAGTTTTATGGTAGACTTGATCAATCTATGTATGGATTTTTTGAGGTATCACATTAGTAATCAGAACGTTCCAGGTTCTAGTGTCCGAGGGATCTTTAGTGCACCGGCCACTTTTCTGCGTTGCATTAGTTAACTAATTTAGGAATTTACCATTTTGGGTTTGTTTTATCTATAAAGGTGACTATGTAGAAAGTTTTGCACCATTGTATCTGGACGAAAGACTCGATTAAACCAATTTTATCAGGAGGGTTCCTTATTTGTATTTTGCATGCGCTACATCCCACAATGAGGTTGACTTCAGTTTGGAGTTAAGGGATTTTGGACACGAGACCTTTAGTAGTTTATTTGTGTATGGTTCGAGGCACAACATTTTCATTCACCATCCATAATGGCATTAGAAGTAAGTTTTGAATAGCCTTATTTATTCAACCATGTGGTGGTGAGTATGAGGAAGAGTTTAACTATCTTTTCCTTTCTACACCTACAGAGATTATTTCAAAGCTAAAGGAGGATGTTCACATTATTAGCTAGTACGAGAAATACTTTTTCAGTTGTCATAAACCTTGCGTGAAGGGTTTAACAAGTGTTACTAAGGAACCATTGATTACTACCAGTACGCAAATGGTTAAAGTTACCTTCCTCCATTAATAGGATCATTATGACTATTATGGGGATATAAATCCTAATATTTGAAAGAGCGATGTCAAAGTAGGCCCAATGAATAAAGACAGTGTATCGTGGACCCAAGTAGGGTGACCTCAACAGTAGAAGGAACCGCATAGGAGGAGTTGACCCCAAGAGGTTTCCAACAGTGGATGATGTGATCTATTTTGTCCTGTAGAGAAGAGGGAATTATTTTTTGTGGAGCGAACTATGCAAATCTTAGCACAATCGACTATATAAGTAAGGTCAGTAGGACCGCCAGTGGCTTCTTCATTTCGATAGTTCCTTTTGAGGAAGTCATTGCGCACGTGGCGAGTAAGGACACCTAGTTATTACTGGCCTTAATGGCAATCAAATGTTTAGGTTACCTCTGGGGAATGGTTATTAGTATGTTATGGCTCATGCGCATGTGCCTGTCTTATACATTGAGATATTTATATTCTTTATTAGTAGTGTGTTTACTATGATTACAAAGTATATATATATTTTATCTCCAAGTTATATATATATATGTGTGGATACCCTAGAGAGTAGGGGTTGCTTTATGTCGTGATTATAAAGATGTGGCAATTTGTTAACCAACTTGTTTTCATCCTCTTTGTTGACTTTTATGTGAGGTATCATTGTATTACGAGTGAGCTTGTGTGCATAGCTATGCATTACTCCTATATCGATTACTGGGCATAGGATTTTTATGCCACTTGTAGGCCAAGATTACTTTGGGTGGTTATGCTTAGGCTCAAGAGAAGGGCTAGTATGCTTGTATATATATGGATGTGCGTATAATATGGGCGATTATAGTTGCATAGAGGTTCAACAAATAGTCTGAGGTTCTTCCAGTTTTACTTAGATAGCTGTTGAGATATCACCTACGTAAGAAATTTATTTTTGGCTTAGAAATGACACTAGAAGAAACTCCGTCACGAGGGAATTTTTTGGAATTGACTTCGTCAGAAATAGTAAATGTTATATGGGAGTGGACACCATAATGTTTTAGCCGGTTGAGCATTCAGGGATGATGTTAAGAGTAATGGTTCACTAAGCGGAGGTTTGGCCTCCCAAGAGAAGCTTAGGTTCAAGATACATGACGAGTGCTGGATATTGCGTATCAACGATCGGTTGGAACAATCAAGGTAAGTGTCCTCTTACGAAAATTGAAACTTATAAAGTTATCATCAATGGTTCAATCAGGTGGAGTATATCTTGAAGGTAGCTTTTTAGCGCAATATGGCACGGGCGTATCATTAGTGGATTTTTACCGCACAAAGTGGTAGTTGGCTATAAATTATGACGATACCTCATTGAAGAGGAAATGGTGTCTAATACACTCAAATTTGTGACTAATGGTGGTTTATGCCCCAACGTTTAAATTTACTAAGAGTAAGTATGTACATAGTATTAGGGAATAAGTCATTTTTTTCGATTGAAAACATGGGAGTGTTGCATTTTGAGGGACATTTTTAATGAAGGGGTCCCCAAACTAAAAGAGGTTGTTTTGACCAAGGTGCATGTTTGGTGATTCACTTAACGTTCCATAAACGAGTAGGAGTATTGAGGTAAAAGAGTAATATCATTTGATTGTGATACGGTTCAGGGGTTCCAAGGGGGACAAGGGTCCTTTTGGAGTTATGAGAGATATATTGACCAAGTTGATTAGAGTTACGAGTTATTTAAGATATTCTGTCGGCAGTGATTAGTACACCTTATAGGATAGTGTGTCTAAAATTAAGAATGGAAAGTTTTATTGGAATAGGCAAGGAAAATAGAGGATGAGCGAGGGATTGATTTATATGATCAAAAGTGAGATCATGTGTTATAAGTGACCTACGACATGTAAATTGTGGAGTTCAGGTCCTATAGGGGGTAGACAACCAGGTGAAGCTTCTTTTAGTAGGTTTAAGTAGAAAGAGGTCAGTGTTTTTTTACCTCACTTTACCACCATCAGCGTGCATGATGCATTTCTTTGGGGGTATGACGGAAGGAATCCTTGATTTTCAAGTTAGTGTCTAGATGATTAGATTAGTTTAGTTGAGAATATATCCGAATGTGATTTAAGATAAGAGAGGCCATAACTTATGCTAGGGCATATACTAAGAAAATTATTTTTCATTAGTGTGAGGACGCTTAGGGTGAGATAATCTTAGATTTCTAACTAAGAATATAATGAATTCAATTTTTGAGGATGAAATTCCTCATTTAGGGGTGAAGGAGAATGCAATACCATATATTTTTATGCAATTTAATTAATTAATTAATTAATATGTGAAAATTTATTATGTGTGCTTGTTGTGACTAGAGATGTAACCATTTTTATTGTTGTGTATTATTTAAGTTGTAGTGGAATTTGGACTTAATATACGGTTATTAAGTTGTGGGGGAATTAGGGATGGATTTTTCAATCAATCTACAACGTAAGTTCTATATAGAATATGATTATGACTCCACATATGTTAGATTATATTTATTTCATTGGATTCTAAAGCCTAAACATGTTTTAAATCATATTTGTAAGATTCAAATGATTAATTTCATAATTAACCTAATAATGTTAGTATTTAGGCTAAATCCCCTTTGATTTTGATTGATTTCCTCATGTATATGACTTGAAATTGTTAGAAAATGATTTGAATATGTTTTGTATTATAAATTAGTTAAAAACCCTCTGATTATCTACGTAAATCCTTTAAAATTGTTAATTAATTATTGAAAGTTAGAAATCTAGGGTTCTTAGATTTTGAATTGGGATTTTTGTCAAATCTTGGTGTAGATTTGTAATTTGATGGTGGAAGTAGGTTCCAATTGGGTAGATGATGTGTTTTTATAACTTGAATATCGTTTGTTTGCTTGCATGAAGTTTTTAGGTTGATTAATGGAATATTGGGAGAGAAAAATGTGGGTTGAAGATGTTGGGGAAATTTTTGAAAGTACTGTGTCGATCGATCGACCTGTCCCAAGACACTGGTTTGACTGTTGGTAACAGGTTTGGTTTATTGGGGTCTTTTGTGTATTGATTAGGAATTTTGGATTTTAGGCCTGGGGCTAGGGTTTGTTAGCCAATAGATTTTATTTACTCGTAGAATATATATATATATATTCTTATGATTTTCATCATTGGAAAATGATTTGGGGGTATTTATATATATATAAAAAAATAATTAAAAGGGATTAAATGGACCCGGGGGTAAATTGGTAAGTTGAAGTTGGTCTTGTTGGATGGGATTAATTTTGATCGTTTTGATACACGAATGGTATGGATATCCTTTGGGTGAGATAGGGTTTGGGTTCTAACTTCCTTAAGCGAGGTAGTTATTATGTTTGTGGTTTCATTTAAAATTGGTGTACGTTTATACCTTAAATCATTGTCTTGGGAGAATAGACTAGGTATAATTGAGATTGAATATAATTTATCTACAATTTTTAATGTATGATAGTGTAAGTCTAGACCTAACATTAGGAACCCGGGAGGTTATGGTTAATGAGTTATTGGATGAATATAAAGTTATGGATGTGATATAGCTTTCTTTGATAACAATGCTAGTATGAATCGATAACGAAGGGTCGATACATATCTGTGGATTATCTTAACCCATTTGTGAAGGTTAAGTATGTGTATGCTTTAGGCCATTAGTGAGGGTGAAAATGGCTTGTGTGTTTTATGTGAAATACATACCATGCGTGAATTCTCGTTAGCAGACATATGAGGGGATATTCCATGATGGGGAACATGCGGTGCAGACTGCATTGATACCCCAATGAGTAGACGGGTTGTTCCCTGGTCATATTTTACCCCTGGGTCACACGTCTAGGTACCCACGATTGAGATGATCTTCGGGGATGTTTCTTTTATAATTCTTACATATGGTAGCATTTATAAGTGACGGTTAAACGTGGTGATTTATCCCTTGTCGCGATGAGGTGTTAGGTTTGGGATGACCTAAGACTATACTAGTACGTGCGAGAGATCCCCGAAGGCAATAAGAGTAGGCCTTTATTATTTATGGGCGTAAGAGATGGTCATCTCTTTGTACAAACCAAAGGTTGTACCATTTGTACTGGCATTAAACGTAAGTAGAGTCTTTCTCCTACAATATGTGATTATGGTAGTACCTTGTACTAGTTTATATGTTTTACTAGTTATGTATGTGACTTATAGTAGGGATTTCCACCTACATACTTATGCTTTGAACTTTTGAATTACATATATTAGAGATTTCTATATTTTATTATTGGCATGAGATAGTCAAATGTGTATAGAGTTGATATGTAAGCATGTTATTGGTAGAATTTTTTATTTGGTGAGACTTACCGTAGATTTGAGACTACAACAAAACTTATGTTTTATAATGTAAGAGATGAACCTAAAGATAATAAAGCAAATATTAAAGAATGAATATGTGAAGCTTTAATAACATGGGAAACAAATGGGTTCGGGATTTAGAAATGCATGATATTTTAGGATGTTGGGTTAGGTATATAATAACTTATAATATGTTACAACACAAGAAGAAGATGTGTAGTTATGACGTGGACCAGATTCAACTATAATCTTATTATACATAGGCTCGTTGTTTATATTCTTGGTTTGCCCAAGTGTAACCTTGTTAGGGCCCGTCTCATATTCGGCCAAGCCGACCTAGTAAAGCTAGTTTTCATGAGGAGCCAACACTCAACTTCCTCGACCTCGTCTCATTATTTGTGGCCAAGACCTTCTTCCAGTCAACTTCTCCTCCTTAAAATCTTGTCTGGTACACCAGACAACCGATATGACATCCCAGCCTGATGTCTGCTAATCCGAGATCGTACTCTACGGAATATGTTTGAACAAGACCTTATGGATCTCACGCTCAGTCGAGACAAGACCCACTTGGATGACCACTCTATCGTGCGCAACACAAAGATCCAGCATCACCATCCCACGTGGACAGGAAGTTACGGCCATATCACATGTTCACGTGGGGGGAATATTTTGTCATCATGATCAATTTGCATAAAGGACACAGGGTTATTACTTATTGGTTAATGCAAACTACATATGCCTAGTGCATGCATGGGGTGCACACTGTACCACCCCATCACTATATATACTTGCCTTCTTTTACTTTGAGAAAGATGGATAATTGAAAACCCTAGCAAAACTCGTTAGAATTGCAGTGTAGTGAGAAAAAGTTGAGTGCATTGTAATCCAAGGCCATGAGAGCCTAGTTTGATAGTAAACATTCACTCACCTACATAGTGGAGTAGGCTTAGATTGGCTGAACCACTAATATTCACTCACCTAAGTCCATGGAAGAACTCCTGTCTACGGTCGGCAGAGTCATGAACGCCGAGGAAGTCATGGTGTCCAAAGGTGAAGATAAAAAGGAAGCTAGTGAAAGCAAGTCCCAAAAATTCAAAGGCAAAGGAGGAAAGAAGTGGTCAGTGGACGAAAAGTTCAATGACTATACCCCACTGACTGCCACCCCAAAATTGATCCCGAATGAGATCAAGAATGGGAGATCCTTGAGATGGATAGAGAAGATCAAAGACCCTCCTCACAATAGGGATAAAGATAAATGGTGTGAATTGCATCAAGACCATGACCATACCACTAAAAGATGTTTGCACTAAAAGATGAATTAGAAAAGATGTTGAAGCAATGGAAACTTAGAAAGTACGTGATAAGAGGGGTGGCCGAGATGACACTAGAAAGTGAAGAGACGATAGTTGCAAACCGAATGACCCAGTGAATAAGTATGATGAGGAGGAGGCAGACCCTGACCTCCCACCGAAGAAAGCTGATCCTAAGGTTCAGATACATTGTATTTCTCATGATGTGAAAATGATATGTGGCAGTTTGGTCGGTGGTGGTAAAGAGATAGCCGACCATAAAGCCCATATTATAGAAGACAAAGCTCATCCCAAGCCAGAGGATGTGAACTCGACCATTGTTAATTCGAAGTCGGGAAAGAGGAAGAAGGTTGACATGACCACATTAGTTGACGGTATCTCGCGATTGGAATTAAAGGGGATTTTATCCCCATATGATGACCTGTTGGTAATCACTATGATAGTACATGGGTATGAAGTCCCTAGGATGCTAGTTGACGATGGAAGTTCGACCGATGTAATGTTCTAGAATTGTTTCACTGGTCTGGGATTAAGCAAGAAGAGGTTCATCCCATATCATCAACTACTAATTATCTTTAGTGGAGAGGAAATACATCCTCTGTGGATTTATGAGATGGACGTCAGTATGGGGGAGACTTGGCCAAGATGTCTCACAAAAAAGATCAATTTCTTCATGATGGACGAGAACGTTTATTCAGCATATAACATAATTATAGGATAAGTATCTCTCAAAGAGTTTGAGGTCGTAACCTCAACCGTCCACCAAATGATAAAATTCTCGACTGCTTTTGGAGTAGGGGAAGTTCAAGGCGACCAGGTTGAGTCACGTGAGTGCTAATTCAATTTCGTCTAAGAGAGAGAGGAGCATAATGGGGCCACCACTACTTACAACATACACACACTTGACCCTAGAAACGAGACGAAGCTTAAAAAGGGCGAAGCCACCGAGGAGGTAGAATCCATCGTCCTCAATGAGGATGAGCAAAAAATAATCAGCTAGATCGAAAAACCCCTGAAGAAAGATATTAAAGAAGAGAATTAATTAAACTCCCGAGGATGAGGCGAAGCATTTTTGCTTGGAGTTGTGAAAATATGCCGGGAATTGATCCAGTGGTCCTCTTTCATAAATTAAACGTAGCCAAGGGAGCTAAACTAGTTAACAAAGATGGAGGATATACTTCAGGGAGAAATACGAAGTGATAACAGATAAGGTGAAGAAGTTAGAGAAAGATGACTTTATCAAAGAGGTTATCTACCCAGAGTGGTTAGCCAATATTTTCATTGTGGCAAAGCCCAATGGAAAATGGAGAATGTGTGTTGACTTCACAGATCTGAATAAGGCATGCCCCAAAGATAGCTTCCCACTGCTGAGAATATATCAAATAGTTGATGCCACAGATGGACATGAACTGGTGAGTTTTATGGATGCCTACTCGGGATACAATCAGATATTCATGGACTCAACTGACACTGAAAGGACCTCATTTTTTAAGAATAAAGGTACATATTGCTATAAAGAAATTCCTTTTGGCCTCAAGAATGTTGGGGATACGTACCAAAGGCTAGTCAATAAAATGTTCGGTGGTCAAATAGGTGAGACCATGGAGGTATACGTTGTGACATGCTCACCAAGAGCCTCAAAGACGAGACGTAACGCACTTTCAACACGATGGACCAATATAGGATGAAGCTTAGTCCTACAAAGCGTGTCTTCGGCATCGTATAAGGCAAGTTTTTAGGTTTCATTTTCAATCAATGGGGGATAGAGGCAAACTAAGAAAAAAATCAAAGCCTTAGTGGAGATAAAGATTCCTAAGAACATTAAAGACGTTCAGAGGCTGACTGGATGAGTTGCAGCACTGAATAGATTCGTATCAAGGGAAGCAGACAACTATTTGCCCTTTTCAAGGTGTTAATAAAAACCTTCGAGTGGAATGAGGAGAGTGTGAGGGCCTTTCTGGAATTGAAGGTCTACCTCAGTTACTCACTCTTGTTGTCAAGGCATGTTCAAGGAGAAAAGTTGTATTTGTACCTGGTTGTGTCTGAGTTAGCCATCAGTGCAACAATTGTGAGAGATAATGAGGGTGTCTAGAAGCCAATCTACTTCAACAGCAAGGCTCTTCAAGGGGCCGAGCATAGGTATCCAAAAATGAAAAAAATTGGCATATGCTCTCATACATGCATCCAGAAAGATGAAACCCTACTTCCAAGACCATACAATGGTTGTCTAAACAAACTCTCCTCTCAGGAAGGTCATCCATAAACCCGAGAAATTGGGTAGGTTGATGGCCTAGTCCATAGATTGGGAGAATTCAACATCGTCTATCAGTCGAGAACAACCATCAAGGGGACGACTTTAGCTGATTTTGTAGCCGAGTTCACATGGGACGAGACCAATACATAGGAGATTATGGATCCAGCAAATGAGCAAAAAATGGCTAAAGTCGAGATGAGTACCACCAGGATAGTGGTGGCCGAGAATGAAGAAGAAAATTTCTTGTTCAAGGATGGAGTAGTGGAAGAAGGCAAATTTTCTAAAAAAAGTACTATCTGGAGCCTCTTTATTGACGGTTCTTCATGTGAGGCAGGATCTGAAGCCGACCTGATAGTGTCGGCTCCAGATGAAACTAATGTAGAGTATACTTTGAGATTCAAATTCAAGGTATCCAATAATGAATCCAAGTACGAGGTCCTCCTAGTAGGTCTCTCCCTCGCTAAGGCACTGAATGTCGGCCAACTGATTATTCATAATGACTTTAGGCTGGTAGTGAATCAAATCCTAGAAGTATATAAAGTAAAAGATGACAGGATGTCCAGATACCTGGATAAGGTAAAAGCAGTATTAAAAAAATTATGGAGGTGAAATTGAAAATGATTCCTTGATTAGAAAATGGCCGAGCTGATGCACTGGCAAGACTAGCGTCAATAACCAGGGTAGAAATTAGATGGTCACTACCGATGGAGATCCTACATCGACCGAGCATTAAAGAAGAAGACAACACGGTTGAGTTCTTCTTAAACCTTGAGATAGGAGAATCTTGGATGGACCTTCTCATCCGATATATAAGGGATGGTGAACTACCAAACTCAAATTGGAAAGGAATAAGTTAAGGTATAAGGACGCTAAGTTCTCAATCATTGGGAATGTTTCATCCTCCTTCCTCTGCTCCGATGTGTCCATCTGATAGAGGTGGAATATATCCTGAAAGATATATATGAAGGTTCCCGCTCCTGTCATATAGGAGGGAGATCGTTGGCAAATAGGGTCATCAATAAAGGGTATTGGTGGCCGACCTTGGACAAGGATGCGACCAGCTATGTGAAGAGATATGACAAATGTCAGAGATATGCCAGCATCCCTCACCAACTCTATCAACCTTTATCTTCCATTACCTCTCGGTGGTCATATGTTCTTTGGGGAATTGATTTGGTAGGACCCTTGCCCAGGGTAGCTAGCAACTACATGTATCTCATTATGCCAATCGACTATTTCTCCAAATGTGACGAGGCAGGTGCCATGATAACCATTAACAAGACAAGGACCTTCAAATTCATTTGGAGGAAAATTATTTATAGATATGGCCTACCTCATACCCTGACCGCGGATAACAAAAAATAGTTCAAAAACTCATCTTTAGAGGCTTATTATAAGAGGGTCAGCATCAAGCAGTTTTACTCAGCTCCAGGCCGACCTCAGGCAAATGGCCAAATAGAGGTGACTAACAGAACCATATTGGACGGGATCAAGAAGAAATTAGAAGACACCAAAGGTCTTTGAATGGAATAAGTTTATGTTGTCCTGTGGACCTACTGAACATTAGAGAGAATTCAGAAAGGAGAGACCCTTTTCTTGTTGCCCTATGGCTTAGAGCAATGATCCCTAGAAATATTAGCGTACCAATCCACAGAGTTTAGACATACAGCTTGAAAGAAAATGATGAAGATAGGAAGTTGGATCTGGACCTTTCTAAAGAAATAAGATAGGACGTAGAGGTTAGGCAGGACGCCTATCGGCAGAGAACTACCAGATTAAACAACAAAAGGGTAAAGGCTAGGCCATTAGCTGTAAGAGACTTGGTTTTGAAGAAGGCTTGGCAAAATCCGAATAAACTTCATGCTCACTGGCATGGTCCCTACAAGGTTACAGAACAAGTAGTCTCGAGCACATATCGACTCAAGAATTTGGAGGGAGAGCCATTTTCCAACCCTTGGAATGCTGATCATTTAAAGAAGTATTATCGATAGGACATTGTAAAGATTTTGTCTTATCATTATATCACTGTACGAGACATGTATTAAAGAAAGAAATGAATGTTCAAGTGTTCTCTCTTATTCTTACTGTATGAATTATTCAAATTGTATGTGTCAATTCATCCTAAGCTATGGAACATCACTCATATGGTGAAGTAGCATTAACTAACACTCGATGACATGACAATCCGGATGGAGTTAACCCCGTCTATGGATTCTCAATAACACGAGAGGGGGGAGCAGTGTGACAACATCATTAATATGGTGCAAAACTCTTTCGGTCGAGACGACAGTGTAGGACGAGATGTCTCTTCCATACACTCTCAAAATGATGGGAGGGGACTTATGATTAAATACCATAATTTGGTGAATTCAAATTCAAAAATCATTTATTATGGTTTAGCTTAACATTATTAATTTGGTAAAAAACTCTCTTGACTGAGACGATAGTGTAGGATGAGATGTCTCGTCCATACACTCTTAAAATGACGAGAGGGGACTTATGATTAAAAACCATAATTTGATGAATTCAAATTCAAAAATCATTTAATTATGATTTATCTTAACATCATTAATTTAATTAAAAACTCTCTCGGTCGAGATGACAGTGTAGGACGAGATGTCTCTTCCATATACTCTCAAAACGACGAGAGGGGACTTATGATTAAACACCATAATTTGGTGAATTCAAATTCAAAAATCATTTATTTATGGTTTATCTTAACATCATTAATTTGGTGAAAAACTCTCTCGGCCGAGACGATAGTGTAGGATAAGATGTCTCTTCCATACACTTTGAAGACGATGAGAGGGGACGTATGACTAAACACCATAATTTGGTGAATTTAAATTCAAAAATCATTTAGTTATGTTTTATCTTAACTTCATTAGTTTGGTGAAAAACTTTCTCGACCGAGACGACAGTGTAGGACGAGATGTCTTGTCCATACACTCTCAAAATGACAAAAGGAGACTTATGATTAAACACCAAAATTTGGTGAATTTAAATTTAAAAATAATTTAATTATGGTGTTTCTTAACAACATTAATTTGGTGAAAACTCTCTCAGTCGAGACGACAGTGTAGGATGAGATGTCTCGTCCATACACTCTCAAAACGATGAGAGGGGATTTGGTGAATTCAAACTTGAAAAATCACTGGTTATAATTATCTTGTCCAAGGACGAGATGAGATGTGAGAAGAATATTATTAACTTCATGATCTCAGATTAAAAACCATTTCATTATAGTTTCTTATTAAATGTCATTAGATTTTGTTTAATAAACAAATAATTCAAAGCCACGACAAAAAAAACATGACATAGCAAGAAGAGACAACAAACATTTTCATTCAAAGCATTGCAAATCAAAAACAATAATAAGGATCAAGTATTTTCAAGATGTCAAAAGATGAAAGTGTTAAGGAAGTTACAGACATAAAAAGTAATTGTTCACAAATTACATCAGTTAAAGGACATCGGGCCACAGACAGCCTCCATGATAAAGAGGAATAATTTAAGCTGCTTGGTTATCCACAGCCTCCACTTGAGCCGACCCCTTAACAACATCGTCCTTCTCAGTTAAGGCATTGTCTTCAACTTCGACTTGGGATGTCTCAGCCTCATCATCCTCAGGATCATTATCGCTTTTATCGTTAGCAATCTGTGCTGTCGGCTCAGGTTAGGCAGATCCCTCAATATGGCCTAGAATAGTTATGGCCAAAGGGTTAGAAAAGGTGATGGCCTCAAGCTTCTCTGTCAAGTGAGAGATATCTGGGAACTTTAGGATCCTCTTTCTGGATATTGCTATCGTATCCCATAAACTCATGTAAAGATTTAAAATCTTCCACAGATTTCCTCTGAGTCTCTTCAAGTGCCTTCTCAACAATGACCTTTATTTTCCCCTTCTCCTCAGATACCTTTTTATCGGTCTGTGCCTTCAAGGCATTAGCATGGTTAATATTTAACTTGTTTATAGCCTCAGTGTGATCCATATCTAACTTATCTATCTTCTTCTCTTAGGATGAGATCTGCTTCTTTAGATTTTCCTCATTCCTAAGGGCTGAATGAGCTTACCGAATTTTAGGAAGTTTTTTTCCCAACCGACTGGTGGATATTTTCTAAGCAGATAACATACTGCATAAAGGATGAAACATAAGTTTAAGATGACATTATAGGTTAAAATATAAGATTAAATAAAGGCATAAGAGTTTACCTGAATAACTTTGTGAAGATAAAAATCGTTTAAGAGGGAGACCTTTGTGGATTTAAGAATAAATGTCTGACTCATGAGTTATGGAAGAAAGAGCATCAAAATAATTTTTCCTATTTCCCATAAAGGAATTAGGGTTTATCTTGAGATTTTCAATCCGTGCTGCAAGGGCATCCTCGAATGAGATTGGAATGGCCTGTGCCAGCGTCGTCTTCGATGAGGCTTTTTTATGCTTCTTCTGTTATTATTGCTAGCTAGTGTGGACATCATTATATACGACCTTTCTTTTCTTACCTACGTCAGCTTAGCCAGGATTCCTAATCGTGGACTTCTGTGTCTGAGGCTAGGATGCAGAGCTCCTCCCCACATGCTTCATTAAATTAAAAAATCTTGGAGCTGGCATTCTTCACACGACCTCTGAGGTATTACGTGGTTGGTCTGCAACATATAGACAAGGCCAATATTGAAGTCAAATTAAAGACGACACAATAATTGATAAGAAAAATAGTTACATTGCTTAGTTCGGGGGTCAACCCCCAAACCTGTCTACCCCAAGAACTATGGTGTCATCAATTGCTAAAATTTCACAAGGTGCCCCTCCTCACCCTGTTTCTCAACTTTTTCCACGTCCTTGGTGGCATCAATGCTTAAGCCCAAATCCATTTTGGCCTATATTAGGTCCTTTGCCCATCATTGGGGAACTCGGGGATCAGAGGCACTACTGGAAGCATCAGGGCCGAATTCTCATGCCCCATATATGATAAAGTAGCGAGGTTTCCAATTATGGTTGGAGATCTGAGTAACAAGAAGAACTTTTTTTGTACGTTTCTTGACTACTAGATAGTGGTATCCAGTCTAGGTTTTAGGGGATGAGACAGCATAGCATCCCTTGAAAATGATAACTGGAAGGTCTTTATGATGAACTAATTTCCAGAGCGCAACGAATCCAAGAATAACCCTCCAAGCATTGGGTGAAAGCTGAGCAGGGCTGAGACCTAAGCTTTCTAGAATGTCTCGTACTATTGGATGCACAGGTAGCCTAATGCCGACCTTAAACACCTATTCATAAATGTTACACACCTCACCCTCTCTGCCGTCAAAGTCTCTCTCGTCCTCAGAAGGTACCCACATAGTGACAGAGGGCCCTATGCCATAGACACATATCCAAACTAGAATATCTACTTCAGTGACTGTGCTAACATAAGATTCAGTGCAAGAGGTGTCAAGTGTACCCTCGATTACATCATCATCATCGTCTTAGTTTGAAGTCGAGACATTAATTAGAACACTTTGAGAAAACTAATGACCCTAAGTGGCCGACAACGGGATTGCCATAGGTGGAGGAGGAAATGCAAGCTCTACCCTAAACTCATTTGGATCTGAGGTGATCCATATAAATGAGCCCTATTGGTTAAAAGACTCATCTTGATTGGAGGATGAGGCTCTAGAGAAGTCTTTAGCTTCCTCAAACCCATCAGAAGGCAGCCTTATAGCCTCGTCGAAAGAATCCACACTCTCAGCGGTTTCAGAGACGGATGGATTATCGTCAGCAAAGGCGGATAACTCAGACATTGAGTTACTAATTTCTATAACAGGAGGACAAACAACAGTAAGGGGAACAGGGTAGATAGGACGAAGAGGAATGGCCTCGGCTTTATGCTTAGCGGCGTCTTCGTCTTTGTACTTTCATATCTCCCTAAAACATCTCTCCCTAAGGGTTAGGAATTCCTCGGCTAATTTACATAAAGGCCTTAACCTTCAAACAAAAGTGGGAATTGACAAAGTTAACTACAAGATAAAAAAGGAGGAAGTTATATCATTTTTAAGGTACAAACTCAAGGACACTACATGAGCTAAAATAGAAAACGATGAGAAATCCGTCGGAGAAGATGGTAGAGAATCATAAGAATCCCAAACTGAGCGACTAAGGACCCAAAACACCTCACCTAGGGAAGGAACACCACCCAAAGCATAAAATAACCTCCGAAATAACAAGGGCTAATCCCAAGCGTCTCCCCCAAAAACTCGTCGAAAAGTGCAGCATTTGCCAGAAAATGAAAATCAAAGAAAACTAGACTAATCCAAATGCAAGTAAAAAGAATATTGATATAGAAGAATTACTTGGATGAGAGAAAGAACTTGGAAGAGAAATAAACTCAGGGAAAATATTGGACAAAGAGAGTTAAGAAAGCTCTAGAGTCATCAATGGCGATTTTCTGGAAAGGCTTGGGTGGGAATGATTTGAAAGAAGGAAAGAGAAAGAGAAAAATCTTGGTTTAAATACCAAATAATGGTTATATACGTTTCCCAAAGGGAGTCATCATTTTAGATGCTAAACCCTAAGAGCATTAGCCGTCGTTTAGGCTTGGGGTATACGCTACACCGTGCAAACTATGACAGGTGTCCAACCAAGCTAGTAAGTCACCAATCAACTGCCATGTGTCATCTCAATGACCATTGTTAACTCCTCATCATCTGACACTCTTACCCTTCAACCTCCTCCTAATATTGGAGACTAAGGGATAGGTGGTGATTGATATCCCTACGTGTAACCTTGTCAGGGCCCATCTCATATTCAGCCCAGTCGACTTAGTAAAGATAGCTTTCATGAGGAGTCAACACTCCACTGCCTTGGCCTCGTCTTATTATTTATGGTCGAGACCTTATTCTAGTGAACTTCTCCTTCTTAATGTCTTACCTGGTACACCAGACAGCCGAGACGACATCTCGGCTTGATGTCTGCTAAGCCGAGACCGTACTCTCTGGACTATGTTTGAATAAGACCTTGTGGGTCTCATACTCGAACGAGCCATGTACGACCACTCTATTATGCGCAATGCAAAGCTCTAAGATCATCACCCCACGTGGATAAACAATTACAACCGTATCACATGTGCATGTAGGAGGAATATTTTGTCATCATGATCCACTGCATAGATGACAGGTGGCTATTGCTCATTGGCTAATGCAAACTACACATGCCTAGTGCATGCATGGGGTGCACACTGTACCATCTCAGCACTATATATACTTACCTCCTTCTACTTTGAGAAATACGGATAATTGAGAACCCTAGAAAAACTTGTTAAAATTTTAGTGTAGAGAGATAAAGTTGAGTGCATTGTAATACAAAGCCGTGAGATCCTAGTTTGATAGCAAACATTCACTCACTTGCACAGTGGAGTAGGACTAGATAGGTCGAACCACTTATATTGCTATCTTTCTCCTCTTTGCCTCACCTATTGATTCATTTATATTGATTTTATTTCACCATTGTTGTACATTTGAGGTTCTTCTAGTTGAGATCTTACTCATTTACTTGGTCGTACCATATTTGGCACCATCAATTCTCTTTTAAGAATGATTTTTACAGGTCCCTGTTTGACATTTATAACAACTGAGACATCTTGGGAGTGGGTAGTGGCTATCTAGAGAGCCTATCCACTTCATAGAAAGAGAGTTCATTTTTTAAATCAGAGAGAGAGAGAGATTTTCTGGAGCCACAGTTATTGCAAAATCAGAGCATTTAACCACCCACCATTGGAGAGTTATTGTCATTCTTTTATTACCAAATACTATACTTTTATTATTGTGATCCCTGTTTGTGGGCCTCTAGGTGTTTGAGCTACATACCAGAGGTGTATCTAGGGTGCTTGCTTTTATCTCCCTGACTGAGTCTCTTCAGAGGTTCATTTATTGATCATTTTGAGTTATACACGAGTGCTTTTAAGAGTTTAATCCAAAGTGTTTTCCATACGTATTTTGTGTTCATCTTATCACTATTGATAACACCTTGTTTAGTGATTTATTACTATAACAATAGGGGTTACGCCTCTGTTTGTATTGTAACACCCCAGCCCCTAGGGGACTACTTTCTTACAATGATAAAAAAACATATCTTGTCCAGGAATATCAAACATGATTGCCTCCGCCATTGTAGTCTATCTGGGAATGATATCGCGTTAACAAATCCATACGTAATATGATGTCATACATAGACATATCCAAAAGAAATAAGTCGGCGAAAAAATACAATCCATCGATCTCGACGGCTACTGTCACACCCTAACCCCATTAGGATATAATTAACTAAATAGTTCACAAACCACATTATTTATTTTTTATTTTGTAATACATATAAAAATAACCTCAAGGTTAGCATGCAGAATACTAAAAATCCAATCGTTGTAAAGAGACATAATTTAAATAAAACTCCCATACCATTTAACCTAATTACAACTAGTACAATGTACAAAACAAAACTGGCGAGACCCTACTACTATGCACTCAACATCCTAGACCTGGCAGTGGCAGCTTCAAAACCTAAAAATGTAAACATATAAAACCATGAGTTTAAAAACTCAGTGAATGTACTACATTTCTATATAGTAAAAGTACTACATTAACATCTCAACATATATATATATATATATATATATATATATATATATGTGTGTGTGTGTGTGTGTGTGTGTGTGTGTGTGTGTGTGCCAAATTAGGCCATATACATATCCAGAGTTAATAAACCCCACATCTCCTACCCGTAGGCAATAATCATATCCATAGGTTTTAATAACCCAACATCTCCTGAATTGCATAGTAACTCAACATATCTTGACTTTTGTAAATCCATAACATCTCAACATCTCTTGACTTTTAATAAGCCATAACAACTCAACATCTCATGAGTTTTAATAAGCTATGTCATCTCAACATATAATACATACACATTATATCCACAATCAACTCAATAAGTACACTCACAATGGGTTGTCAACTATGTATTCACGTTTCCTTCGGGTGGAGCTGAACTGGGTTGATTTGACCTTACACATGTTAATCCAACTAAATCAGTACTGAATCTCAATCATAAGTATTATCTTAATATATCTATATAACTTTCAATGACTATACAACAACAATATAATTCTACTCAGGTCACAGTCCATGAAACATGTGTAAAGACGAAACAATGGTATATATGTTGATAAGGTTATGAACATTCAACCACAGAAAATACCTCGTAAGGAATTTATAACTAAAATCAAGTAAACATAAAAGTATACTTATCACTATATATATGTACTCAAAATACCCTTAGGAAAGAGCAGATAAAAATATTCTTTCATGGGGTATCCAGTATGGCCTCAAATTATTGTCCTCCATACATAACCATCCCATGTTCATACATTGTACACATACAAATGTCCAAGATTATCAATATGAAAAAATATCTGAATATAATTTCCATTACAAATAATGGTGTAATTTTTCAACCTTCCTAGAGGAAGTTACGACCATTCCTTTACAACTTATTAAATCTACCCCACAAACTCCCCTATTGTTCCTTCAACTTCCAAGCATTTTCATAATTTTTCTCCAATATAAATTCACATGATTTTCCACCAATTTTCAATACACATACTAAATAGTATACAATTAAATTTTCATAATTTTTTGACTTCATTTTCTATGTCAAAAGCTTGACCAAAGTCAGGGCATATCGAAATGAAATATACAAACAGCAACTATGTACCAACTTGTAACCATCACTAAGGCCCAACCAAAAGGATTTAAATTCTAATTTTCGAATATGATATGAATATATGAGTCTAGTTTCATATACAATTATATTTTCTAAATTCCAATAAGCACACAAAAATATATGCAAGTTTGAATACAAGGGATTTCAATAACAGGCAATACCGGCTACATGCACCACTTATCTCACATGTGAACAAATACTTATTATCACAAAGGAGGATGGAATTTTAATAAAAAATTCACGATTTATATACTTTGAAATAAGTATAATACAAGATTAAAATAATATTAATTACATAATTATAACATGGAAACACTTTAAGGATTTTCTTGGACATTTCCTAGCTATTCTTATAATATTTTCTTCCTTATCTTCTACTTTCTCTTTCCTCAAGCCCAACACTATTGAAATTGAACCCGAGGTTTTATTTTCTAAAGAAATAGATTAGAAGAAGAGTTTTAAGTCGACTAAGGTTGACTCCCATGCCAACCAATCAAATTAAAACATTTGGTTTACTAAAACACAATTTGCCACTTAAAAGGAATGGATAGATTTACCCCTTGTTCGTAAATTTGGCCTAACTTCTTACTCGGGCATCTGTTTGATGCACCATTTATTGTGTCGCAAACCTAACTCATATATCTAAAACTTTATAGTTTTCACCTTGAGTAAATTGTTACATTATAAGGGTCAAAACTAGTATCCAACAAGAACATTTCTACGAAAAATAATAAAATTTTGTGTTTGTACATAATTCGACATTTCATGATTTATGAAAGTAGGATTATACTAACCATAATCACTTAACATCAGATATAATAATAACACATTATTCATATCAAATAAGGTAAGCATGGTTTAAATATAATTTATCATAATTATATACTAGTTGTCACAGCTACGTGCCCAGAAACCTGATGTAAGGCAGTGCCACTACAAGGGTATGCATGTGCATAGACACATCACACGCTATATCTAACATACCCGACGTGTGTAATACTCCGTAATTTTAAGATAATTAAATCTTAGATGAATTGAATTGTGATTTAAATTGATATTGATTTATTTATCTGTAGTGACTGACGATCTCACGAATTTCGGTGTATTACTTGGAAGTTATGATTTAAATTTCTATGCAGTGACTTGTGATGTCACTAATTTATGTGTGTAATTGGAATTAATTTTATATCAAAAGTATGTTAAGACACAATAATAACTATTTAACTAAAGTAAATAATTAATTTATCTATTTTTAGAGGACTTTCGGGATGGGTGGAATTTCCATTTATACATTAAAATGTTGGGTTTTAAGCCCCCGGGTTAATATATGGCATGGGCTAGACTTTAGGCTATTTAGAATTAGTTTTAGGATTATTGTATTAGGGTTTATATGGGTCCAAGGCATAATTTTGAGATCAATATTATAAAAGCGGTGTAAGGCTCTAGGTAAACCATATATTTCATATTAGAAGGAAACTCTAGAGGCAAGGTGAGAATGCTAGGAAGAGAGGGAAATTTTAAAATTCAAGGAGAGAATACGAAGAGGAGAAGAGGAAGAAATGGGGATCTTGGCATATGGATTCAACCCACTCGAATTGAGTCAAGTTTGTTTAGTATAAGACTATAATTGAAATTGTATTATGATGTTATTATTCGTTGGAATCTTAATTTAATGTTAAAATAATCTAAATTAAACTTTATTATGAAATTGGGATAATTTCCATGAATTAGAGTATAAATTGTCAAATTGATATTATAGCCATAGTAATTCATGATTGAAGCTTGGGAATACCTTAGAAATTTTGCAATATAAATCGAATTTGGAGCTTAATTTTGAATGGGTTCTAAGTAGAGTTCTTGAGATGATAATTAGAGATTGATGTCTAAATCTTGTATTGGAAGAACCTAAAATTATTTTCAAATGGTTAGCATTAGTATGAGGACTAATATATATCAAATATTTAAAGTTTTGGGTTGTTTAGGGGCCTAACCATATGAATATGGGCGAAACAATGGTGGAAAGTTAATTAAGGATTCGTTAATGGAGGTTTAAATGGTGTAGAATTTTTCTGGAGGAAATCAGTCACGTAGAGGCTATTTTTTATATGGTATACCTCGGAATATAGCTTTTTGGAAAAAAGAGAGTCCTAATTAAATTAAGTTAAGAATGCGTGGGAATTGGTTTCGTAAATTTTGGAGTTGTGATGAATACTTGATGATTATTTTTTGAACAACACGTAGTGCTGAAAATTTCTGAAATGAATATGTGAATTGATGTTATTTTTGGAATAGTTTATCTATGAATTTGTCTTTATGGAAAATAAGGTCCTAGTTAAATTGACTTAAGAATGCGTAGGCACTCGTTTCGTAATTTTGGGAGTTTCGGTGAATATTTATGATTATTTTTTTAATAACACGCAGTGTTAGAAAATTCTGAAGCAAATCTAAGACTTTAAAGTTATTTTTGGAATAGTATATCTATGAATTTGTGTTTTATAAAAAAAAAATCTCAATTAAATTGACTTAAGAGTGCGTAGGCACCGGTTTCGTAATTTTTGGAGTTTTCATGAATATTTTATGAACAGCGTATAGGGATGAAATTTCTACCAATTTGTTAAAAATCGATCGACTTACTCATTTTCCTTAGGTTTGAACTGCAATTTGAAGGTTGTGTTAATGAGTCTAATTTATGATTCTTATCTCATTATCTAAAGTGACTCAGTGGGAAGAATTCTAGACATTAATTATGTAAATGTGTTTAGAGTTAAACCCAAAATCATATACGTAAGAATTAACTATATTATTAAGATATTATTGGATATGTGATTGACACAGTGGTTAAACGAGGAAATAAATATATGTGTATGTTATGAGTTGGTTTATATGTAGAAAGGGATATATGTACTCATGGTTCGGAGGTGGAATAAACTAAGAGTTGAATTTATGAAGGATATATTATTTGGAGATTTGTGAGACTCATTGGGGGTAATTATAGGGATAATTACCTATAAATATTATGTGTTAAAATATGTATTGATCATTTGTGTTAATATACCCATATTCGTGGACGACCTATCGGTTGGGGTTGTGTACATATCAAGACCGTAACACGTGTCGACACGGGTGGGCTAGGCATTGTGTAGGTCATTATTTTAGGTCCTACGTGGTAACGCCACTTACGAGGAGGTAGGTGTAGAGGCTGAGATCCATTATCACTATCAGGGTATGGACTGTGCGATAGTATACTACGTAGGGGCCGTCCCGCTTGTGTGTATTTTATAATGTCCATTTGAATGAGGAACTCCTCCTAACTTACCGATAGAGCACAAACAGGACACTAAAGGTAGATTCTTTTGCGTGTCGTATATATATAAAGGCATATATAATATATAAATTAATTGAGAATAAATCCATGTGGTCTAATGATGTAGACATTATTAACTACCCCAATACTACGTAAAATGCATAATGGATGATATCATATTTTCACGGGTTTTATTGTGGGGGTTAGCCTTGGGACGATGATAGTATAAGTTTAGGTAGTTATATCCATGTTATATGATAGCTAGTTGTGCTTGATTCTTTATGGTAGTTGGATAATAATTCGTTTAATTATAAGGATATTAAAACTAAGAATGTATTACCCTTATGAGACTAAGTATATGTTAATAAAGAGCCTTACATATCGTATATGATTTGGACTGTGCCGACATTATGTTATGTAGTTGTAGATTATATATTGAGGTAGATAATTTCATTGTACGCAATACGGTATATGTTTCTGACCGTACTGTCTTATGATGATAATGATGTAGATACATATACTTTCTTGGGATATTTTTACATGATGAAGCTAATAAGAATAAATGTGAAATTGTACTTGAAATTTGGTAATGATGTAGAAGACTTAATCATGGGGAACACATTGAGCTCGGGACTAAATGCTTGTGATATATAGGTTGTTTGGGTTGGGTTAACTTAAAATAACTAGAAGACTGGATAAAGATGCGTAGTCGTATTGTTGTACAAAATCAATTATATTATTATACTACTTGAACTTGTTGCTAGTGTCTTCCCTTAACATTTTTTAGGTTAAATGCCATCAACGCAACCTCATTCCTAATCCGATTTTGAGCTACTCTTCATTAATGATACTATAGGATGTAGGTGTCAAGCCTACGTACTCACTCTCTTATTTCTATTTATTTATATATTGGGTCATCTTGTGTACATGGGGTACTTATATTCAGAGTTGAATTTATATAAGAGATACAACTGGTGTTATTTTTGTATCGTCAGTTATATGGTATCAGAGTCTGTGTTGTTCCACTTAATAGTTCAATATCTATTTATTGTACTTGTTCATTTTTAATTATTTCGTCATGCCAAGATTGTTACCACTTGTTTTTTATTTCCGTGATTTTTGGTATTAGACCTGACCAATCTATTATTAAATTTTACGGGGAGTCACAACGTCGAAGCAAAAGTATAGCTAGGAAAAAAATATGATACACCCGTGTTAAAAAGTACCCGTGCATAGCTATCATAAATATAGAACATATTCTCAATCGTCTGGGGCTACGTTGGTTGTTCCTGTTGGTAGATGTTGAATACACATTCGTAATGCAGTTGTGGGCACCCCTGTGCTTGATCCCTCGGAAGAAGTAATACCGAATACTGCACTGTAAGTGGAAATGCCTGAAAGAATGGTGGGGCTGGAAGAGCCTGCTGATTTCCCTGATGATGATGGCCCAATCTGACCTAGTTACCTTTGGGGCATATCCTAAATGAGAGCCCATCTCACCAGATATGAAATATGGCCCCCTAATAGGGTGGTCAAGATAAGGGCCCTACTTCCCTTAGCCCTAGCCCTAGGGTCTGTCATACTTCCTCTGCCCCTAGACTTATTGGCCCTGTCCTCTATGGCCTTTCTAGCCCTGATGGATATTTTTTCCTTAGTCCGAGTGTCTCCCTCCATGACCGCTCTATCGACGATGGTAATCTCCTTGAAGACTCTTTAGGGACATATCCCTCTTTGTAATATCCTTTTGATGTTGACTGGAGCCACCCTAACCATGGTACGGCTCTCCAACCTTTATAGTCTTTGGTCTTTGTTCGGCTCCCCCTTTCTCATTTTCTCTCTCTCTCTCTCTCTCTCTCTCTAGTTGGAACTCCTGGTGATCCTAGCAATGGAATAATGCAACATCCACTACCTTTGTGTACGTAGTGAATGTCGAGTTTCCCATCATTAACTTATTGATCCTCCATGTCAAGTCTCGAATAAAAGGTCCATATTTTTCTTTTCTAAACTCCCAGTATCTGGTGCAAAGTGTAAAAGGCGAGTGAATCTCGCTCAAACGACCATTCGATCATCCCACTTCACTCTATCAAATTGGGATCTCAATCTCTTCAACTGTAATGGAGAGAAGTACTATCCCTAAAAATTCACCCAAAACTATTATATGGTCACCTGCAACCTATCCTCCTTGGTGGTAACAAACTCCCACTAATATAAGGCATCCCCAACAAGCCAAAAATTGGTCGACATGTGTCGTTGTACATCAGTACACTCCACCATCTGCAAGTGCCACTCAATGTTTCACCTCCACTGGAGCATTACAATAGGGTCTTTGGATCTAGGTAACTAAAAGATGCCCTTTCCCAAAGGCACTCCTGGAATGTTCCCAAAAAATAAGTGGTATAAGGTGCAGGAATAGGTGCTACCATTGGTGGTAGTAGTGGTGATGGCTGTTGTTCATGGTTTCCATAGTCACATATATTATCTGTGAAATAATAGAAGTCAAGTCTTTCTGCACTATAGATGGAGCCTACCCCTACTGCGGGTGGTGGTGGTGGAGGTTGTTGCTGATGCTGCTGCTGCAGTGCAATAGCCTTCGACTCAGCACTCGCAGTCGATTTCTGTCATTCCTGACGTCTCTGGGTGTTCACCATCTGGAAGATAGTAGACAGAAGTGTATCAGTAAATGTACGAGAAATAAAGTACAATAAACTAAATACCAAAGCTCTAACGTGTCAAAGAACGTAATGCAGAAAACTAATGGATGAAGTTAAGACCCTGGGACACTAGAACCTGGAATCTATGATACCAACTGTGACACCCCAAAAAATCTATAAATAGGTTAATCAAGTATAAAATAAATAATTCATGAGTCTATTCAATTAATTATCATTCCAAGCATGATTGACAATAAAGTAAAATGCGTAAAGTAATGAATTGAACATAAGCAAGTGGAAACATAATCATATTTTATACCATCACTAATAGTAGTAAAGTCTAATGCACAAAACTATAACTATCTTAATAATCCAAACCACTAAAATAAAACTACTACATTAATCTGACTTGAGTGAATATAAAGAGTAGTATAGAGTGAGCATGCAGGCCCGACACCTACATCCTAAATAGGCAACAACATATAAAGATGAAAATAAAGAGATCATAGTTGAGACTACAAAGATGGCCTAGGTCTTAAAAATTAATGTCAATGAAAGCATTAACAACAAGTTTACGAATAGTAAGATTATAATTGAATTTGGGCTACAATGTAACTATGCATCTTCCTATTATCTCTTAGTTGTTTTTCAGTTTAATTCTACCCAAACAATCATAAATAATACAGGCATTTAAATCCACACCCAAGTGAACCTATATTCTAGTATCATTCTTCTCACTTGAATATAATTTGGGGATTCACCATAATACTACACAACATAACGCAAGTGTATGAAAAGATAGAGAAAGATAGTCACTATGTCTAAAATCCATATAAGTATGGTCCCAGTCACGTACATAATAAATAGGCTATGCTTAGGCCCGCACATAATGAAGGCCTACCCCTAACGCCTTCGGGTATCACTCGCTTATGATCGATAGAGTAATATTTTGTCCCACACTTATAACCCCAATGCATAAATAAGGCTTAATCACTATGCCTTAACACCGATCCTATGTCCCCATACCCATGCTATATGAGAGGATCCCCTCTCTTTATCTCTAAGGGATAACACTGGTACTTTCAACACGTAATGTATGGGGTAAAAATGACCAAGGTAAATCCCTTCTATATTAACAGGATACCATCACGGTAGACATTATGTGCACCCCAAAAAGGATATCCCTTATAGGTTATAAACCACGAGTACTCACACGTGGTCTGTACTGCATTTATAACATAAGAAGAGTAATCATAATCATACGCATGACCAAGTCTTAAACCATATTACTTACTTTAACGAAACTCATTTAGTCAAAAACTTCCCCCAGGTGATTTAAAATGTAAAGGGGGCTTGAAGGTAATCCTGAGATTATAAATAATTCCCTAATTGGCAATAGTGTTTGAGATTAAGCAAGCGAGGTAGCTCAAGCGTGGCACCTCAGGGAGGAAGCTTGGCGTGGCAACTCATACTTTAGCTTGTTGTATTAGTCATATTGTATTTCTGTTTATGTTGACTGTAAGCTATAATGGTTGTAAGGATGTAACGAGAATAATAATGAGTTTTAGTGTGAGGTCAAACGGTACTCGCGAGAGACCAGGCTTGGCAGGGCCTGGGAGAGCTATTATGCTCTATCGAATGACCTCACCGTGGGAACTTTAGAGGGACTTGGTTTGGAGGATTGAGAAGTGAGACACCGTTGGGGCTTGTCCTAACCATCTTAGATACACCTAGTAAAACACCGAGGGACCCTGGCCGTGGAACCTTGGGCGGAGTAGCTTGGAGTTCCATCGGGCGTTGAGTTGAGAACCAAACATCCCTTTACTTAATGTCACATCTACTGTAGGTGATGTCACTAGACAGCTAAACAATGTCAGACATGCACTTGAGTAAACCACCGTGGTATTTGGGTTTGTCAGGCAGTTGGTGAGCCACCTCTGCGACAACAGCCCCCTCACACTCAATGGTTAGGCAAAAGGAATGTCTTGGCATTTAATGTTTATAACGTGGAGACAACTAGTGCATCAGGCATTTAATGTTGTGACATAAAGTATGAGGGATGTCTTTTATAGTCTTTAATGACTGAGTTGCCCCGAGTGTAGTGTGGGGGGCTATTTAAGGACCCGAACCACCTTTGAGGAAGTAATGATCTTTTAAGAGTTTAAGGAGTTATAGCTAGAGAGAATACAGAGACGAGGGAGTTATTGCAAACTAAAGGGTTTACCCACTCACCATTGTTACTTATTACGAAGCTTTTAATACTTGACAGAGATTCTTGAGGGTGTTAAGTGTGTTTATACTTGCCTACCAAGGTGTATCTAGGGTGCTTACTTCTCTCTCCCTCTAGCTAAGTTACTTATAAAGTTCATTACTATTTCCTGAGTTATACACGAGAGATTTGCGAGTTTAAACTGAGTTTATCTTCATTGCTTTTATGTTTGTGTGCCCCATCAGTAATCCTACTGGTCTTGGGTTAATTAGCTTATCATTACCATACTCAAATAGGGGTTATACCTCCATCTTATCTAAACCACCCTCTTATATTTGGCGACTCTGTTGGAGAGGCATTCTTCTGAGCAAGGAGTATGGTGCATGATAACGTTGATCGAAGGCTTAACTTCGATGACATCCAACACAATGAAGAATAAGCTGCAAGAGAACTGGAGGATCTAAGGGATGGGGCTCCTCGGATAGAGGTATCTCCGGTTCAAGTGAGGACAGGCGTTCCAGGAGTGACACAGGCCTCCACGAGTGCAGGGTTGGGACCCACTCAGGTGGCACTCCTCATGAGTAAGTTTTATGAGTTTTTACAAACTCCGGTGTCTTCAACGGTATTGGGGGGATTTGACGCCAATTCCTTCGTAACACCAAGGGCAGCCCCAACGGCCCCACCAAGTGCAAGCATGATAGGAACGGTCCCAGCGAGCATACCCTCTGTTGTGAATCCAGCATTGGGAACATCAGGAGTATCAACGGCCCCAACCGTGGCGCCTGCTTCAGCTGCAATGGGCACTCAGCCCGTGGTCCCGTTGGTTGTTGCCCCAGTAGCATCACCCATGGAAGAAATGAGAAAGGAGATGCTGAAGATCATACAGGCTTTCTCGTAATCTACTGGCGAGGTAGCTTCGGTTTATGATGATTTTTCAACACCGTATTCCCAGGAATACAACGATGAGCCCTATCCGAAAGACTATATTCCCCCTATTTTTGAAAAATACACAGAAAAAGGTGGGAATACGAAGGAGCACATTAAGCGCTTCATCGAACACTTGGGGGCACATTGCAATAATAAGAAACTTTAGTTCAGGGAGTTTTCCAAATTCTTAACCGATAAAGAATATACCTGGTATTCCTATTTGGCTCCCAGGAGTGTTTCTACATGGGAAGTTATGCATGTATTGTTTGTCCAGAAGTTCTTTCTAGCGGAAGATGAGTTTACTTTGACCCAATTGGGTAGGGAGAAGCAACGACCTGAGGAAGAGGTTGAAATAGCGTCCTTGTTCTGTTTGTCATGAGGTTTCTCATGAGGTTTGTGATTTGAAGGAGTAGAATAATTAGACTTGCCCTGTCTATTTGCAACACTGTTTCTAAATTTCACAATTTTCTTAAATTGTTTTATCATTAGGGCAATCTGATTATCTAGACTTTCTAAGTCACAGTCCTCATCAGAATCATTACTAGGGGTGTTTAACTCAGGCTTAGTCATCTTAGAAGTAAAGCTAAGATTGGAATTGATATGTTTCCTATTAGTGTGGGTCAATTGTTTCTTAAACTCTAATTCCATTTCCACAGTTCTTAATTTGCTACTGAGTAATTCAGGAGTTAGATTTATATCACACATCTCCTCAATAGCATATCTTTTATTGTCAAATTTCTGTGGTAATGATCTCAGAATTTTAGAGACAATTTCTTGTCTATCATAAGTTATACCATTAGCATGAAGTTTAGTGACAATATCAGTAAGGTTCATATAAAAATCATCGAAAGACTGAGATTCAGATATGATTAAGGTATTATACTGTTGGATTAACATCTGAGTCTTAGCAGCTTTTACCCTAGAGTCTCCTTCGTGGGCAGTAATCAAGGTATCCCATGCTTCCTTAGAAGTGGTGCAAGATGAGATTCTCTTGAACTCATGTTCGTTTATAGACATAAATATAACATTCTTTCCTTTATTATTATTGCGAGAAACTTGTTTCTCTTCTTGAGTAAACTCACTTAATATTTTCTTAACCCTCTCAATACTTCCTTCAGTGGCTGGTTTAGTAGGATAAAAGTACCCATTTTCAATAATATCCCAGACATCATCTCCCAGAGTTCCTTGAATGAAAGCAATCATTCTTACTTTCCAGTAAGAGAAATTGGTTCCATCAAAGACTGGAGGTCTGGTCAAGTTACCATATCTTTCGTTTTTCTCGTCCATGATTGATTTTGAGAAAACAGTTTCAGAAACTCAGGATCTTTTTGAAAAAGGTTCACCAAAAGCTCTGATACCAATTGAAATAGCGTTGACAAAGCCGTTTATGAAAATAAACTATTTAAGCAACTCCGAAAGTTTGTTGAAGAAACTCTTTACTTAAATCAAAACAATTTTGAACACAAGATGTGTTAACAAAAAATATGTACGAGATATGGACAAGATTTGATAACAAGTTTTAGTAAACAGTTTAAAATGTTTTAAACTCAGCACACATCAGAATGAGATGAGAAGATGTAGAAATATTAATACTCAGGATTTTTAACGTGGTAAAACCTCAACCTTGAGGAAACATCCACGACTCCCTCTACGGAGTAAAACAAAAACAATCACTAAAACAAATATGTGAGTTACAACCTATTTAACTAACATGCACACAAAAACAAATCTATACAAGTTTAGGATTATACCCTCTGGCGTCCTTAACTTTTCTACAGATCTTGTTTGTTGATGTAGTCCTCTCAGTTTGTCAACTCTTCTTTGTTTCAGCACTTTACGTCGACTTATGTTCACCAAATCTTATAGCCAACACTTTCAGTGTTTGTAGTGTGAAGATGTTTGTGAATCGTGTGCTAAAACACATGCATGCACACACACACACTTATTAGTTACAGACAATCCTAACAAATCACATATAAAGTCTATATGCAGTGAGTTTGTTATTTTTCTTTCTTACAAAACCAAGAACCTTTTTGACCTTTCAAAATAACCCAGATTCCACGGAGATCTTGCTTAATAAATCGGTCAAGACCTTTCTCAATCACTTTTGAAAATATTATGGAGATTGAGAACCCTCAAAGTGCGAATCCAACTAGGTCAGGTTAAGTTTTGTAAAAACAGAAATAGAAAAACATCTATTGTTGATTCTGAAGTAAGAAAATGTTTTAACAGAAAACAATCAACAACGAAATTCTCAAGATGAGAAATAAATTCAACTAAGTGTATTATGACATGCAAAACTACAGATCTATGATTTCTATTGAACCAGAAACAAGATCTGAGTCTATGTCTAAGATGGAAATAAGATTTATGAACACAAGGATTTCAACAACCCAAGATCTCTCAACCAGAACTCTCATAAACCCAAGAAAACACTAAGGATGGTGTTTATTTGGTTATGGTGTTTTTTTCTGGAGAGGTAAGTAGTTTGGGCTTGAGAAGTATTTGGACGAAGTTAGGGTTTCTAACTTGGGTCTGGTTTCTCTCTCTAACTTCTCTCTTCTCTCTTCTCTCTCTATTCTTTTTCTGAGAAAACTCAAAGTGGCAAAAGCTTTCGAAGGCTGAGATGGGAGGCCTTTAAATAGGAAGAGAGGAAGATTCCAGAGCATCGTTCAAAAACAATGGCTGAGATTAAGTCAAGCTCCTTTGACTGCAATCCAAGGGCTCACAACAGGCGGTGGATTAAACAGGCTGTGATTGGCTTAAGGGTTTACACGGGGATTCACTCAAAAGACATGCAGGCCATCGATAAGGGTTGATCCAAGGGCTGATAACAAGCGATGGAATGTCTCTGTAAAGAAACACACCTAGGGCCAATCAGAGAATAGCAAGTGTTGGCCTGAGGACGAATGTAAACGCGCGTCTCAAATTAATTACAAAGCCAACCCTAGAGTCTCTAGCGCTTTCGGTTTCTACCCAGAGTAACTTTAGGCCAATAAACACAACAATACATATTTAGATATTAACCCCAAAACTTTTTAAATCAAGTTTTAATTAAATAAAACTTTGTTTAAAATATGTTTAAAATTCCCAAAAAATTATTAAAAATCAAATTGAGGGATTAGAACACACTCACCACATTAATACACATAAGGGTGCAATATGATATGCAAGAATCAAATTCTAAGTGTGTGAGTGATGGCTATAGTCTTAGGATCATCACAAGATGTATGGAAGAAGAAGCAACCCAATCTCTGAAGCTCTTTGGTTTCTAGGACAGACACTATTTTGTCACTATTTCCAAACTAGATGAGCTCTTATACAGTCTAGACTCAAATGAGTCAAAAGTATAAGGGCTTCAGAGGTGGTGGCCTATGTACGAAGATTCAGAGAGAGATCCCTTGATGTGAGTGAGGAGGCCAAAGAGTCCAAGTTATTGCAGATCTGCGCTGAGGGGCTTCTTCCTGAGTTCATATGCGATCTTATCAATGAGACACACGAGGGGACTTTTTTGTCATTCTTGAAGGCAGCGAGAAACATTTCCTTGGTGGTGCGGCCAAATCCGATGGGAGTGCCCACGATGTTTAGGCAGCCGATGCAACCCGCGGGGGGGAGGTCTCAGCCCCCTCGGGTAGGGTACACCGAGGGAGGAGATGGGGGCAAGGCACCGAAGAAGGACAATTAGATAGAACAAGGAGTTTATGAAAAATCTTAACAAGTATTTTCATTGTTAAGTCACCGATATAGGTGGAGTTTATTAAAAATCTTAACAAGTGTTTTCATTGTTAAGTCACCGATATAGGTGGAGTTTATCAAAAATCTTAACAAGTGTTTTCGTTCTTAAGTCACCGATATAGGTGGAGTTTATGAAAAATCTTAACAAGTGTTTTCGTTGTTAAGTCACCGATATAGGTGGAGTTTATAAAAAATCTTAACAAGTGTTTTCGTTGTTAAGTCACCGATATAGGTGGAGTTTATCAAAAAACCTTAACAAGTATTTTCGTTGTTAAGTCACCGATATAGGTGGAGTTTATGAAAAAACTTTAACAAGTGTTTTTGTTGTTAAGTCACCGATATAAGTGGAGTTTATGAAAATCTTAACAAGTGTTTTCGTTGTTAAGTCACCGATATAGCTGGAGGTTATGAAAAAAAATCTTAACAAGTGTTTTCGTTGTTAAGTCATCAATATAGGTGGAGTTTATGAAAAAATCTTAACTAGTGTTTTCGTTGTTAAGTCACCGATATAGGTGGAGTTTATGAAAAAACCTTAAGAAGTGTTTTCATTGTTAATTCATCGATATAGGTGGAGTTTATGAAAAATCTTAGCAAGTGTTTTTGTTGTTAAGTCACTGATATAAGTGGAGTTTATGAAAAAAAAAAAACTTAACAAGTGTTTTCGTTGTTAAGTCACCGATATAGGTGGAGTTTATGAAAAACCTTAACAAGTGTTTTTGTTGTTACGAAGTGTTTTGACTGCTGAAAAGACAGCGCCACGTCATTTACGAAGTAACGCATGGGGAATAGAAAAGGTTTCCTTCTCCAGCAAGTTTAAGTTTTGGCGCCAGAATTTTTGTCAGACATATCCAATGACTCCCAACGAAGGCAGTCCCCCAACGATTCAAAACAAGCTACGATGTCCCCTCCCCACAAGTCCAAACGTTGTTTAATTTGTGACTCAGTTACATTGGGGAGAATTTCTGCTTTTTCGAACATAGCGATGCATTACAAGGGAGAATTTCACTTACCAAAAGTCCAAACGAGTATTTGAGAAGGTTAGTAGGCCTTTCGGCATAATTTTAAATAATAAAGCTAGAACGATTGAGGCTCAGCATGAGGAAAAAATGGCGATGTCCCTTATCCCAAGCCCCAATAAGTTATGACGCTTCGGCTCAGGTACATCGGGGAGAATTTTACTTTTTTCAGGAGATTATAACGCTGCGGTTCTAACGAAGAGAGGATCCCCCCTCTTTATCGCCAAGGGATAACATTGGTACTTTCAACACGTAATGTATGGGGTAAAAATGACCAAGGTAAATCCCTTCTATATTAACAGGATACCATCACGGTCGACATTATGTGCACCCCAAAAAGGATATCCCTTATAGTACATAAACCACGAGTACTCACACGTGGTATGCACTGCACTTATAACATAAGAAGAGTAATCATAATCATACGCATGACCAAGTCTTAAACCATATTACTTACTTTAACGAAACTCATTTAGTCAAAAACATCCCCCAGGTGATTTAAAATGTAAAGGGGGCTTGAAGGTAACCCTGAGATTAGGGATAATTCCCTAATTGGAAATAGTGTTTGAGATTAAGCAACCGAGGTAGCTCAAGCGTGGCAACTCAGCGAGGCAGCTTGGCGTGGCAACTCATACTTTATCTTGTTGTATTAGTCATATTGTATTTCTGTTTATGTTGACTATAAGATATAATGGTTGTAAGGATGTAACGAGAATAATAATGAGTTTTAGTGTGAGGTCAAACGGTACTCGCGAGAGACCAGGCTTGGCAGGGCCTGGGAGAGCTTTCATGCTCCTCGTCGTGGGAACTTTAGAGGGACTTGGTTTGGAGGATTGAGAAGTGAGGCACCGTTGGGGCTTGTCCTGACCATCTTAGATACACATGGTAAAACACCGAGGGACCCTGGTCGTGGAACCTCGGGCGGAGTAGCTTGGAGTTCCATCGGGATTTGAGTTGAGAACCAAACATCCCTCTACTTAATGTCACATCTACTGTAGGTGATGTCACTAGACAGCTAAATAATATCAAACATGCACTTGAGTAAACCACCGTGGTATTTGGGTTTATCAGGCAGTTGGTGAGCCACCTCTGTGACAACAGCTCCCTCACATACAGTGGTTAGGCAAAAGACATGTCTTGTCATTTAATGTTTATGACGTGGAGACAACTAGTGCATCAGGCATTTAATGTTGTGACATAAAGTATGAGGGATGTCTTTTATAGTCTTTAATGACTGAGTTGCCCCAGGGGTAGTGTGGGGGGCTATTTAAGGACCCCAACCACCTTTGAGGAATGAATGATCTTTTAAGATTTTAAGGAGTTATTACTAGAGAGAATACAGAGAAGAGGGAGTTATTGCAAATCAGAGGGTTTACCCACTCACCATTGTTACATATTACGAAACTTTTAATACTTGACAGGGATTCTTAAGGGTGTTAGGTGTGTTTATACCTTCCTACCAAGGTATATCTAGGGTGCTTACTTCTCTCTCTCGTTCTAGCTAAGTTACTTCTAAAGTTCATTACTATTTCCTGAGTTATACACGAGAGATTTGCGAGTTTAAACTGAGTTTATCTTCATTGGGTTTGTGTTTGTGTGTCCTATCAGTAATCCTAGGGGTCTTGGGATAATTATCTTATCATTACCATACTCAAATAGGGGTTACGCCTCCATCTTATCTAAACCACCCTCTTGCACAAATGAAAATCCATACCTTGTTCAAATGAGATTGTAAAGGTCATTGGAAAAGCGTACTAATATCGTTTGAACGGAACAACCTATGTTATTCAAATGAACTGCACACTTGTTCGAATGAACTATCCATTATCGATCAAAGAAGATATATAATCTCGTTCGAATGAGACGAACGTAGTCTTCTTCTCCAAACCACCATTGTTACACTAAAACACCTAGTTTGAAGCCTCTAAATAGTAATATACCATACTCCTTTGAAGGATGGCCTTAATTTCTGTAGAGATAATAGTTTTGATCAAATTGAAATTGGGATAGATTTAAAAATCCTTCTTAGTATTCTCTCATTCACCTTAAGAATTATCCCATGGAAAATTAAATCAAGCATTCACGACATTGAGACTCTTTTGTAAAACATTCACTATTCCATCATCTATTGTCTTTCTGAAGTGAATAAGGTAGTTTCTTTTCTTTCTAGATATAGTTACTCTAAAAAATGTTCTTCAATCTTCAAAAATTTTGAAGAGACTATATTAAGATAGCTTTTAGAATAGATGCTTCAAGCTCGCAACTGAGTAGGCCTTTATATATAAATTGATTTAAGTTCTCTCCTTTGTAAGCCTCCTAGGGAGGGCTATTCTCTCTTATATCAATAAATATTTTCTTTTTCAAATATATATATATATATATATATACCCCTACTTTATATATAATTGATCTAACAAAAACCCAAGACTATATCTAATATTATAACATGATTTAAAGAGAATTTTTTTAGATTCAATGTTAGAACCCTAGTTTCAAATCATTTGATAAATTAAATTAAGATTTAGTTAGAATTATTCAATTAACAAGGGTATTTTGATGGATTATCGGTATATAACATACTCTTAACATATATGTATCAAAACTAACTCGAATTAAATTTTTATTATAATCAAATTATTCCCTAAACAAGATTATTAACATAATTAAATTATTAATTTAATTTTGATGTTAGGAAATTATGCAATAAAAACATATTATAACCTTAATTAATCTAGAATCCAATGAATAATCATACTCTGATACAAAATCAATCATAATCATATACTAGATGACATTGCATCAATCCATTATGAAGAAATCAAGTCAAAAGCCTTTTAACTCCTCTTATCCTCTTGGTACTCCTACTCTTTAGCTTTAGGTTTTCTCTTCAAAGTGTAAAATATGAATTATGAAAAACTTAATCCCCCCCTAAATCACTTAATACCCTGAATTAGGCTTAGGCCATATATGTTCCTCAACATAAAGAGCCCAAACACACTACCAATTGTCCCAAGACACAACTCAAGCTATATACTAACCCGATAGGTCTGGAACTTGTTATTTTAAGCCAAAACGGACATTCTAATTGATGAGTGGATTATTTTGTATTGATTATACCCAAATCTAGGCCTTGTTAGTTCCATTGCACCATCAATAAAATGTTTTTAGAGCCATTTTTATTATTTTAAAGAAAATATAAATTTTAGAATAAATGGGATTAATAATTCAATTTTGAGAACTTCAAACTCACATCTTATATTGCTAATCTCTTGTGCAAGCTTGTTTTAAAGTATTGGCAGATTTAAAAAGAAAGCGGTGACGTCCGGACGCAAAATTAGCATGAAAAGGGCACCTACGCAACTTCAGGGGCAAAATTATAAATTGAAAAGATATACTTCGGACTCAGACCAAACACGAAAATTGAAGCCCTTGAATCAAGGGACGCCTGGGTTCAAACGGCGTGACAATCGGAGTTGAAATGAAGAAGTTATGGCCGTGCAAAATTCAAATTCAAATGAAAGTCAAAGTCAAAGCCCCGGGTCAACGCCCGAAATCAACCTCGAGATCCGAACACTATTGAAAATTTTTTGGGCTTGAAATGAGGGTCACGTCGGTTCAAATGGCAAGTCAATCAGACTAAGAATTAAGAAGTTATGGTGATCTGGGCTATTGTGCAAATTAGGAATATGGGTTTTAATATATTGTTAAATATAATTGGGTGTATGTTTATATTAGAAAGAGCTGTTGGTAAAGCTGGTTGGAAGAAGGGAGAGAGCTGTACGAGGTCAGGGGTTTGACCCCTGCCTGCCCCATTTATTCTTTTTGGCGAAAATCCCTAAACCCAAATCCATTTGCCCACTAACCAAACCCACCACCCCACTACCAAAACCCATGTTTTTTCCATTCCTTTTTCTTCTGCCAAAGCAGCACTAACCAAACCCACCAACCCATGTTTCTTCCCATAATTTCACCCCATTTTTCCCACGTTATGTACTTGATTTTGTACCATTTTTGGGTTATAAATTAGGGGCTAATTTCGATATTAGAGGGACTTTACTTTTGAAGAGAAAAAAAAAGAGACACATTTTGAGAGATAAAAAAAATCTGTGTAGAGAGTATTTTTGAGGCACACTTTGGAGGAGCATATTGTGTATTGTAATTCAAGTCTTGGACCCGAAATTTTGTAAGTTGACATTTATTAATGAAAATTATTTTTTTCATCTTGCAATATTTGTGTGTCAAATATGTTGTGTGAGTAGTTTACTTACTAGGACTTAGGTGATGTTTGTCATGACTAATTAAACCACGCATGTTAATTTAATTTCGTACATATTCCGACTTGTTCTAATTTGAAATAAAAAAAACAATTCGGTATTCGCTTAAAACTACACGAGAGTGTATTTTTAAACCTCAACGAATTAATTATAAATTCATACTTTAAAAAATTTAAAGTTGTCATTTTTGATGGGTTATGCTTGCACTTAGATGTTTTGATATTTCATGCTTAAATACACGTTAAAAATTTAAAACATGATATTTTCGAGGGAATAGGGATTTATGGTTTCTAATTCAAGAGACGTTAAAATATTTTAAGCGCATGTAATGTTTTATCCTCCGAAATGTACGCGACGAGAATCGGTATATTTTGTGTTATAAATTCGGAATTACGAAATTAAATTGATGTGTTAATTTAATTAAAATTGACAAACGGAACCGACGTCCTAGTTTCTTCCACATTTAATATTATCTCTTGTACTTGTTCGTTTATTCTGTCTTTATTTTTAGTTTAGAAACTTAGTCACTTTTATACACTCATATGTCTAGTTGGACTGTCAATATTTTATAAAAATTGACGAAATCTCTATGGGTTCGACCCGTACTTACACACGCTATATTTCAATAGCCCGTGCACTTGCGGTAGTTTTATAACAAATAAAATTTGACAACACTAGTTGTCCCAAAATCAACATAAAATATGTCAAAAACCAATTACTACTTGACTTAGTGATTTTTTTTATAAGTTAGTGCGACACAACATTATAGGAAACTACTTTATGATCGGTGAAACCCGACACCGCGGGGACAATCCAAACAAGAAAACCCTCGATACCAAATCCTCGACCATTCCACAGTCGGGTTAAAATATCGTATTAATTTTTTACCGTATATTAAGTTCGATTTCAAATATAATTTATAAATAACACGTATAAACATTTAAATAGTGACATCACATGTCACAAAAGGAACACATATAAACATTAAATAGTGACATCACATGTCACGACAAGCAAATTATAACACCCATTAATTTATTGATTTTTATATTGGATATTAATTGGAATTAATTAAGTTATTTTTGGGAAATTAATCCAGTAAAATGAATAATAATTAACGAGATAAGGGTTAATATTTATTTATAATAAATATTACTTAGTGAATGAGTAATAATAACGATAAGAAAATATTATGATTGTCGTGAGTGAGAAATATGATAAATATCGTAAATTTAGTCGGGACGCTCGTGTTAGTCATGTCGGGACTTAATTTGGGAACTAAAATATAATGTCACTTTTGATATTCAATATGGTCATTTTGAGTGCTCCAATGTGTTCGTAAGGGTTGAGATAGTCAGAAAAATCTACTCGTGGGTTTAGTTTGGGTCCCGGGGCACTTTTAGGCCAAACCGGCATCCTGGAGGCGTATTTTGGTCTTTTAAAATTTTGGAGATAATAAACTCACAAAAATTAGAGGATTATATCTTATAACATGTAAAGGAGATTTGGGTTATCAGGTACCAAATCAATGGGAGAGTCACAGAAGGAAGAATGAGAGTTATTCCTAGGGTTCCAAGGCCAAAAACCACCTTCTTGCACCACCACCACCACCGACGGAATGTAGATCGGTATGAGGAGAACACCAATCACATAATCAATTTTATAGAAATCAGACTTTCACATTGAGGCAAGTGTTTATCTTTCGAACATTTGATTTGATATACCATGCATGTTAGAATAAGATGACTTCTTATGAAATTTATGAACTTTGATCTTAAAATTGGAGATATAATTTATAATATTGGGTAGGAATGATAAAATATTTGAGCCCTGATATATGTAGATGAATTTTGATGAGTAATATCACGAAATTTGGGAAGAATTCTGGAATTATGTTGAGGTTCTTGAACATGAATAAGAAGTTAGTTTTCTTTTTTAGAAATTAATCTTGATTAAATTTAATTTGGGGTTGTTTTGTAGAGATTTTATTATTCTTATACATTAAAAATTGTTGATACATGAAACTATAATGTTAGAAACCTTTGGTTGGGAATTTGAGATAGTATAATGTTGGTTTAGAGGCATAGCAATGGTGGTTTCCCGTAATAGTGTAGGGAAGAAGATGACAACTGCTACTGCGAATCAATTTAGCTCCTTGGTCATATCGATCCAAAAAACGAATCGATTCGAACTAAGGCCGAATTGATTCGGTGTCCCAGATTTGCACAATTTTTACCTTTTTTGCTTTGAACTCAGGGGAAATAATTGGGTTGACCTTTGAATTAATCATAAAAATCCTAATCAGAGATATTCTAATTACCAATAGGTTAATGTTGAGTTTAAGGTTAGTCACACGAGGAGAACTTAAGGATAAAAATGATTAAGCCTGATGATTAATATAAGCTTATTCGGATAATGATTTCTTATCTTGGAAATTAAGTGAATGTAGAACCAAGACCAGTAGGCCTTGAGTGGGATTGCTTACTGAATTTACTTAAGGGACACTTGGCAACCATTTGGGTATTGGGAAACACTTAGGATTATATCATGATAAGTATTACGTTACGTAGAATATTCAAGAGTTACTATACTACGTACGGGGCATATGATATAGGTTAGGTGTATACCTAGACTGCATGTTATCATGAGAGGTTTGGCATCGTGGTCAGTCTTATTTTGATGAGACCAATTGGGGGGATATTGACTTGTACCTCAAGACATAGACCTTAGGGATTGATCACCACTTGTGTGAATGAGAGTGTGACCGGTCATTTATGTATGCTATGTATGAGCGTATCCCAAAGGCTTAGAGCTATGTTCGCCTCCAATGTTGTGTGATTTGATTTATGGTTCGAGGGAGATTATCGAAACCACTATCCTTACATAGTACGTGATGTACCAGGACTTGGTAGCCGAGTATGACTGCACCGCAGGTCTCTACCTAGGGGTGTTGTATACATATATATATGATAAGAGTGATATATGTATATATACATGTCATAAATCCTAGTATGATAGTATTAGTAGATAAGATAGATAGTGATATCTAAATTAATCAATGTGCATGAGAACTAAATCATTTACTGGTAATTCCTAATGAATATAAAGAATTAGGAAAGGCGGTATCGTATTGTATGGGCGATACAAGTGGGCTATAAATGAATAGATGCAAAGATATGTAGGCCATACTAGTTAGGCGAGTAGCATAACTAGGTGTGTCAGAGTTGTAAGTTAGGCGTGCATATTAATTGAGGGGTGAGGATCTAAAGTGAGAGCACGTTGTACTAACATGTATATAAGATCTGATCTTGTCGCATTTTAAACACTTACTATACTTTTTCAAACTGTTTTACTTGGGCTCTGACCCATTTTAAATCTTTTTTGTAAAAACCATTTTAGGTGCCCAGCCACAGGGATGCCAGGCATAGGATTTCCTACATTTGACGTGCTGTAGCTGGTGTGAAAGTTAAAGGACCATGCTATTATACGCCTCCACTTTTATTTAGTTCAATGTTCTCTTTACTTATCTCAGTCGAGCATGTCGCTCATTCATAGTTGGATATTATTTGTAAAGATTTTGTATTTCTAGTTATTTCCGTCTATTTCACTCTACTTATGGATGATTATATTTGGATATTCTCTTGAGTGTTATTCCAGACCTGATTATTTACTTAAGTCGTTATCAAATTATTCATTATTTTGTGCATGAAAATGGTGAATGATATACTTATTCTAATTTAATTTACTACATGTTAATAATTAAGCGTAAAATTTTGACACCGGGCTATAAGGGTATTTGTAATTAATTTGAAATTCGACAGTGATGCTAAAAATGACACCATTAATGATTCCTGTTTAATTTAATAATGGGCTAATCAACCATGATTAGAATAGGCGGGGTGTCACAGATGGTATTAGAGCATAAGGTTCTAATGTCCTTAGGAGCTGTGTGGCTTACTAAGATTTTTAGCATAGCGTTCTTTGATATAGATCCCTATTATTAGGATTGTTGTATTCTTTATTAGGCATTTACGTCTTTAGCTACTTTAAGACATATTGAATTGTGGACTTATGTAAAATTATTTCTCATTTTAGATGCCTCCTCGACGTGCACCACGAGCCACCCCAGAACCGTAGCCAGAGCCACATCCAGCTCAGGGCCTAGGATCTTGAATGCTGTTGAGGTTAAAGCAATTGTATCACAGTCAATTCATGCAGCCCTAACTAATTTTGCCCAGCAGACACCACAGATGCTTTTCAGAAGGCACATCCTCCAGAGTTCCAAAAGAGCCCCGATGTAGTTGCAACATGCCAATATAAGAAGGATATCCAGAGGCATTTGAGGATGTATGAGTGCACATAGGTACATAAGCAGATACAATCTGCTTTTAATCTAGTAGGGTCAGTATTACAGTGGTAGGAGAGCATCATCACTGCGCATGAGAGAGACACCTTGACTGTTTAGGAGTTTTGAGAGTGGTTCAATCACAAATACACCTCTTCCTCCATCCAAACTGAGATGAGGCAGACATTTTTGGATGTTTCTTAGGAGGGGAGAACTGTAGCAGAGTATGAGGAGGAGTTTAGCAGATTAACTAATTTTGTTCCCGCTGAGGTGCCAATGGAAGAGAAGAGGATTCATTGTTTGTAGATGGTTTTACTTGGAGCATATGACAGCATCTGCTGGGTAATCTAGCCCTGAAGACTTATATGGAGGTGTTGAATGTAGTGCTATTACACTTTCAAGACCACCGCATCCATGTAAAGGGGATCAAGAGCTCAAGAAAGTTCATCCAGCCGGACAGGACTGGGGGTAGCAGTGTCGATAGGGCACAGTCGACTCAGAGTCAGTAGAGGCAGAATGAGCAGGGTCCCCACCAGGGTTATGCTGCTAAGAGGTTACGTTCAGGGGGTTATAGATAGGGCCAAGGTGGATTCAGGTAGGGCCAGGGTACAGGTGGTAATGGACAACAGGGTCAAGTCGAGTAGGGCCAGAGGGGAGGTGATTTTATGGGGGGGTGTTTCATTTGTCGCAAGACTAGCCACAAGAGACATGATTACCTAGATAAGGGAAGGGTTCAACAACAGTTGGGAGCCTGCCAGGGGCCTTAGAGACCTATCTTCCCCGTCGCCCTCCTAACTCCACCACCTGTACCAGCCTTGCCTGCAGCACCATCCGTTCTAGCAGTCCCACCCCAACAAGAATAGTTACAGTATGGGCACATGTATCACGTCCACCAAGATGCAGCTCCTCAGGCTCCACCCACTATTGAGGGAATATTTCTTATCCATAGTACTTTGGGGCACATTTTATTTGACATTGGGGCTTCACATTAGTTCATATCCACTAGATTTTCACGAGCTGTGGGGTTATTAGAGACAGAAGATAGTACAGTTACGTGTGTGACTCACCACTAGGTAGTGAGACACTGATTTTCTTTATATGTCAAGGTGTGAGTATAGATATTAGGAGACTAGTTTTACATACTAATATGCTTGTATTAAATATATCAGAGTATGACGCCATCATAGGCATGGATTGGCTAGGGCCATGATTGACTGTTATATTTGGAGTATAGTGTTTGTGATATCTGGCCAGGAAATGTTTTAATGGCGATGCCTCATCCAGAAGGAGGATCGTCCACTCATTTGTACTATATATAGGATGAGACCTCTCAGGTGGTGGTGATTTCCCTCAATTCGATTCCAGTCATCTGTGAGTTTGCCGATGTGTTTCAGGACATATCGAGATTTCCCCTAGTAGAGAGATTGAGTTCGTCATTGGCTTGGCACTGGGCACTCGGCCAATTGCTTGTGCACCATATCGTATGGCTCCTCTGGAGATGAGGAAGCTACGAGATCGAGTTGAGCAGCTATTGGGGTAGGACTTTATACAATGTAGTACTTCACCTTGGGGTCCCCCAGTACTATTTATGAAGAAGAGAGATGGATCTTTACGCCTGTGTGTGAATTATCGGGAGTTGAATAAAGTCACAATATGAAATAAGTATCCATTTACCTGAATCGATGACTTATTCGATCAACTGAGAGGAGCCGCCTACTTCTCTAAAATAGATTTGAAATTCGATTATCGCCAGTTATGCATTCGAGAGCAGGATGTGTCTAAGGCTGCCTTCTTGACGAGATACGGGTCCTACGAGTTTCGGGTTATGCCATTTGGGCTAAACAATGCGCCAGCCGTGTTTATGGACTCGATCAATAAAGTGTTCAGAGAGTTCTTGGATCAGTTTGTTATCGTCTTCCTTGACAACATCCTGATTTATTCCCGAACTGAGGAATATCACGCTGAACATTTGCGTCGAGTCTTACAGACACTATCTGAGCATCAATTGTATGCAAAGTTTGAGAAGTACGGGTTCTGGCTATGTAAGGTATAGTTTGGGGGCATATCATTTCTGAGTTGGGGATATCGGTGGAATCGAGTAAGGTGTCAGCGGTGAGGGAGTGAGAAAATCCCACAACACCGATAGAGGTGCGCAATTTCTTAGGGTTAGACAGGTACTACAGACGGTGTATTAAGGGTTTCTCAAATATTACGGGTCCATTGACTAATTTAACACGTAAAGGTGTACCGTTTGTTTGGGATGACGCTTACCAATTGGCTTTTGATGAGCTGAAGGACAATTTGACTACAACACTAGTACTCGTACTTCTCAAGGTAGGAATAGAGTATCTTATTTTCACTAACGCGTCCCTACAGGGACTTGAGGGTGTGTTATAGGAGGAAGATAGGTCTATATCTTATGCTTTCTGTAAGCTTAATCCTCATGAGAGGAATTACTCCACCCATGACTTGGAGTTAACGACAGTCATGTTTGCGTTGCAGATTTGGAGGCACTATTTGTTGGGAGAGAGATTTCACCTGTTCACATATCATTAGTCACTGCAGTACTTGTTCACTCAGAGAGGGATGAATATGCGTTAGCACAGGTGGCTAGAATTTGTAAAAGATTATCAGTTTGGCATCCAGTATGACCCTAGAAATGCTAACATGGTGGCAGATACGTTGAGCCGCAGGCCAGTAGGGGATGTAGCGGAAGTTTAGAAGGCGAAATGGAAGGAGTTGTGACATCACCATTTAGTTTCCCGATCATTTATGTCAGTAATGACCGTCACCCCCACATTGTCACGAGGGTGGTACAGGCACTGGCAGCAAATTATTTTTGTCAGGATTGGATCAAACAACTTCTAGCTAGGGGAGACGAGTCATATTCCGTAAGTTCTGAAGGAGATTTATGATTCAACGGGAGATTAGTGGTCCCAGAGGGGGAGGATTTATGACACACAGTGATGGCAGAGTCACACGGGTCCCAATTTACGATCTATCCTGGAGGGGATAAGATGTACCAAGACATGAGACGACGGTACTGGTAGAGTGGGATAAAGAGAGACATTGCTGAGTTTATTTCGAGGTATACCACATGTCAGTTAGTGAAGGTGGACAATCAAAAGTCGGCAGGAGTTCTACAGCCATTAGAGATCCCGATGTGGAAATAGGAGATCATTTCCATGGATTTTATTACTAAGTTTCCTACTTCACAAAGAGGTCACGATTCTATATGGGTGATAGTGGATTAGTTGACCTAGGTAACTCACTTCCTGCCAGTTCGGACTGATTATACTACGGGACAGCATGCCCAAATTTTCATTGCTGAGATAGTGAGATTTCAGGGGGTGCCATTAGATATTATGTTCGATATGGATAAGATTTTTGTGTCTCAATTTTGGGAGAGTTTCCAGGAGGTCATGGGTACCGAGTTGCGATTGTGTACGGTTTATCACCCGCAGATGGAAGGGCAGACAGAGAGGACTTATGAGATGTTGAAAGATATTATATGGATGTGTATCCTTGATTTTGGGGGAGGTTGGGAGTAGTATCTTCCACTGGTGGAGTTCGCGTAAAATAACTCCTACCAGTTCATGATTTTCATGGCACCATTTGAGGCGCTGTATGGTAGACCTTGTCATTCACTGTCTTATTGGTTGGAGGTGGGGGTTAATAAGATTCTCAGGACGAAGTTGATTCATGATACTTCGGCCAAGATTGAGTTTATTCAGAGCCGTAGACGGATAACCCAAGACTGACATAAGAGTTATGCTGATGCTAAGCGGTACTTCTTGGAGTTTAATGTAGGGGATCAGGTACTACTACGTGTATCTCCTATGATAGGGATAATGAGGTTTGGGAAGAAAGGGAAGTTGGCACCGAGATACGTGGGGTCATTCCCAGTCATTGAGAGGATTAGGCAAGTTGCATACAGACTTGGGTTACTGGAGCATTTGTATCGGATTCATGATGTATTTCATATTTCTTCACTGAGGCGATAGCTCTGGGATGAGTTGCCTCACACTTAAATTACTTTGGAGGAGATCGATTTGCAGCCCGATATTTCATATGAGGAGAGGTCGGTTGTTATCTTTGACCATAGCGAGAGGAGACTAAGGTCGAAGGTAGTTCCACTTGTACGGATTCAGTAGGGGCATCATAATGCCGACGAGTCTACATGGGAGCACGAGGATGAGATGCACGCAAAGTATCCAGAGTTATTCATACTAGGTATTTCCATCTTTTAAATTTCGGGACGAAATTCCATTATTATGGGGGAAGTATATAATACCCCGTAATTTAATTGATATTTATATTGGAAATTAATTTGGATTAATAAAATTATTTTTGGGAAATTAATTCGGTAAAATAAATATTAATTAGCGAGACAAGGGTTAATATTTATTTATAATGAATATTACTTAGATAATGAGTAATAATAATGATAAGATAATATTATGATTGTCGTGTGTGAGAAATACGACAGTTGCAGTAAATTTATTCCGGACGCGCGTGTCAGTTGTATTGAGACTTAATTTGGGAAATAAAATTTAATTTTACTTTTAATATTCCATATGGTCATTTTGAGTGTGCCAATGTGTCCGAAAGGGTCGAGATAGTCAAAAAAGTCTATCCAGGAGTTTAGTTTGGGTTCCGGGACACTTTTGGGCCAGACCGGCACCCCGGAGGGGTATTTTGGTCTTTTAAAATTTTGGAAATAATAAACCCAAGAAAATTAGATTATTATATCTGATAACACGTAAAGTAGATTTGGTTTATTAGTTACTAAACCAAAGGGAGAGTCACAGAAAGAAGAAGGAGAGTTATTCTTAGGGTTCCAAGGCCAAAATCCACCTTCTTGCACCACCACCACCATTGGATTGTAGATCGGGAGGAGGAGAACACCAATACCATCACCAATTCTGCAAAAATCAGACTTTCACATTGAGGCAAGTGTTTGTCATGCTAACTTTTAATTTGATATACCATCCATGATAGAATATGATGGCTTCTTATGAAATTTATGAACTTTGATCTTAAAATTGGAGATATAATTCATAATCTTGGGTAGGATAGATAATATATTTGATCCTTGATATATGTAGATGAATTTTGATAAGGAATATCGTAAGAATTCTGGAATTATATTGAGGTTCTTGAACATGAATAATAAGCTAAGTTTTTTCCCAGAAATTAATCTTGATTAAATATGATTTGGGGTTATTCTGTAGAGATTTTATGATTATTATACGTTAAAAATCGTTGATACATGATACTATAATGTTAGAAACTTTTGGTTTGGGAGTATGGGATAGTATAATGTTGGTTGGACGCTTAACAATGGTGGTTTCCCATAATAGTGTAGGGAAGAAGATGACAATTGCTACAGCAAATCGATTCGACTCCTTGATCGAATCTATTCGGAAAGAGAATCAATTCGGACCAAGTTCGAATCGATTCGATTTCCCAGATTTGCACAATTTTTTTCCCTTTTTCTTAGAACTTAGGGGAAACAATTGGGTTGACCTTTGAATGAATCTTAAAAATACTAATGAGAGATATTTTAATTACCAGTAGGTTAATGTTGGGCTTGAGGTTAGTCACACGGGGAGAACTTAAGGATAAAATTATTTAAGCTTGGCGGGTAATAAAAGCTTATTCGAATAATGATTTCTTATCATAGAAAATTAGGGGAATGTAGAACCAAGACCAGTAGGCCTTGAGTGGGATTGCATACTTAATTTACTTAAGGGAAACTTAGCAACCATTTGGGTATTGAGAAACACTCAGGATTATATCATGAGAAGTATTGCGTTACGTAGAATATTCAAGAGTTACTATACTACGAACGAGGTATATGATATAGGTTATGTGTATACCTATGATGATGTTATATATATATATACTAGGGTGTACCCGTGACGATGGCACGGTGAAAAATTTGGTCCCGTAATATTTTGTACCCGTGCCGATGGCATCATAATCAATTTGTTCCCATGATAGATTTGTGCCCGTATCGATGGCACACTCATAATTTTATCCTGTTGAATTTCTATTAGTGACGTATCGTTCGCAATAAATCATTAAGAGTTAATAGTTCATGTTCTTAATTGTTTTTATAATGACTATTTTGTATATTTCTATTTGTGGTTGTATTAATTACATACCACTTTTTAATTTAATGTCATTCAAAATTAACCTCACTTTTGTCACTTAATTATTTGACGATCAAAATGCCCGACGATGTTACAAACCCATTAGTTTGTTTCACCCCATATGTGCACACATTTTTCAGTTGCAACCCCATTATTTTTCCGCATCACTAAATTTGAAACTTCAGAAACTGAAGATGTCAAAATGACTCATAAAAATGAGCCATGTGAAAAAGGCCAAAGTAAAGTAGGTAAAATTATAAATTAGCTCAAAATTAATTTTGAAGTCAAAAGAAAAATAGATAAATTTGTAATAATTAGAATATTAACTCAGTTTCAAATGATAAAAACTAAATAATATTGCACGACTCCAATATAAAAGCAACGTTAAATTATTTTAAAATGTAAAAACAGTTGTACAATTAAAAACAATTCAGTAATTAATAATGTTTCACTGAATTTGTCTTTATTTCATGTTTTGAGCTGTGTTAGCATATTTTAGGTTAACTCCACTATTCACACATGTGAGAACAACTTTTCTTATTTACATGATGTATTTTTGTCCAATTAGTTGTTAAAATTTAATCTGAAAAACTTATTTATCAATTTGGATCACTTGTTAGGAATGTAGCCTATGCATAGTATGTTGGTTAAGTAAACTAGGGATGTAATGAAGATTTCTCAAATTTCAGTACGGGTATACGTATTTTTGTATTAGATTTTAGAAAAATGTTACAATGACTTTAACATAGTGGATAAAAAGGGAAATGCTTATCCCGCTAGACCATTTCCAATTCCTGTTCGAAATGAAATAATGACAAATAAAGGGGAGGGGACTCCTGTGCGAAATGTTTTTTAGAAATTTTAAAAAAAAATTGTAGTGTTAAACATTTCAACAGACCCTTAAAAAATCAACTCAAAATAATACTTAGCCACAAATGCGGCGAACCTCCATTGTCAGTGGAAATAGACAACATTGAAAGCATAACAAACAAATACAATTCCGCCTGCAAACGCCTCCGACCCGAACCCATCCAGCTCCAACTCGTTTTTTTAACTCCAGATTCGTCTCAGCAACCATACCCAACTCAGACCCTCCCCAACCCGACCCACCTCAACCACCATAACTTACTCGAACGCCAAATTAACCTGAGACCAACCTCTGGCAGTTGTCGCCCAATTTAGCCCGAGTCCAAATCCACCCACCTTGCCCATTTCCGACCCGATCCTGACCCATGGAAAACAGAGTAGAGAGATGTAGTAAGTCACCCGATTCTGCAAGATAATTTTTTTATGGCGATGGGTCTACCTCGTCAAGTTGAATAATGTTGGAATGGTCATCTTACTAGATACCTGGGCACCAAAAAATAGAGAATGAGTACATTCTGACCCAAAAGACAAAAATAAAACCCATAGATAAACTTTAATATAAAATTCATACCAAATGGGTAAGAAATCTGCATAAATGGGGCAAACCCATTAAACATACATTCTGAGCCACAATTTTTTTGGGGTGGCACCAAACTAAACCCATATATATTTTCGTCAATACAGAGGCACCATCGCCTGAATTTTTTTGACTACTGTACATCTGAAAACAAAACGAAAAACCCACACAAACACAAACATTAGAATACACTGAACATCTTCAAACAAAATGAAACACAAAAGAACTCGTTGAATCTCAAACCAACACAGATGTAAAAATACTCGGCAATTGTTATACACAAATGTCGGTTTATAAATATGGGAAATGACGAACAGAGTAGAGAGATAGTAAGACAAACATACTTTGTAAAATCATAAACATGAATTGACAATTGATTCTCAAGACCCATCTCCGGCGCTTACTATTTTTTTCTATAAATTACCTCTGTGGCATGGTAGATTTGGGAGAAAGAGAGAGAGGAGGTGTTCTGATTAGGTGCCATCGAGCCTTGTGCCCTGATTCGAAATGTTCTACACTTTCACACGTATCTACTTTTTTTCTTGAGCCTTGTGCTGTAATTTGATAAAATTGGTGTGGCCCATCAGATAGATGTAGTTTGTGAAGTTTTAAAAAAAAATTATCGTATGACGTGGAAACTTCAATATATAGATACAAAATTTGTTTATATAGATTTTGTATACAAATTTGTGACATGGCCAAAATCGCCTCCTCCTTTATTATATATATATATATATATATATATATATATATAGGATGGTGTGTATCCCTATTGTTTGATTTGAATGTGTAATCGTACCTAGGCTGCTTGCTATCACGACAGGTTTCGCGTCGTGATCAGTCTTATTCTGATGATCCAAATTAGGGAGATATTGACTTATACGTCAGGATAGAGACCTTAGGGATTGAGGACCACTTGTGTGAATGAGGGTGTGACAGGTCATTTGGGTGCGTTAGGTATGAGCATATTACAAAGGCTTAGAGCTATGTTCGCCTCCAATGTTGTGTGATTTGATTTATGGTTCGAGGGAGATCATCCAAACAAGTGTCCTTATATAGTACATGATGTACCAGGACTTGATAGCAGAGTATGCCCGCACAGCAGGTCTCCACCTAGGGGTGTTGTATACGTATATATGATAAGAGTGATATATATATATATATATATATACGTGTGATCGATCCTAGTATGAGTGTATTAGTAGATAAGATAGATAGTGATATTTAAATCAATCATTGTGCATGAGAATTAAATCATTTACTAGTAATTCCTAATGAATATAAAGAATTAGAAAAGGTAGTATCGTATTGTATGGGAAATATGGGTGGGTTATAAATGAATAGATGCGAAGAGGTATAGGCCAAACTAGTTAGGCAGGTAGCATAACTAGGTGTGTTAGAGTAGTACGTAAGGTGCGCACATTAGTTGAGGGGTGAGGATCTCAAGTGAGAGCATGTTGTACTAACATGTTTATAATATCTGATCATGTCGCATTTTAAAAACTTGCTAAACTTTTTCAAACTGTTTTACTTGGGCTCTGAACCGTTTAAAACCTTTTTGTAAAAACCATTTTAGGTGTCAGCCACAGGGACGCCAGGTATAGGAGTTCCTACATTTGACGTACTGTAGCTATTGTGGAAGTTGTCGGACCTTGCTATTAGACGCCTCCACTTTTGTTCAGTTCTTAATTCTCTTTACTTATCTCAGTCGGGCATGCCGCTCATGATAGTTGGATACTATTTGCATAGATTTTGTATTTCCAGTTATTTTCGTTTATCTCCAACATTGATTTAGACTCTACTTATGGATGACTGTATATGGATATTCTCTGGAGTGTTATTTTATACCCAATTATTTACTTATGTCGCTATCTCATTATTCATGTTATGTGCATGAAAATGGTGAATGATATATTTATTCCAATTTTATTTACTGCATGTTAATAATTTAGAATAAAATTTTGACATCGGGCTATTAGGGAATTAGTAATTAAATTAAAATTCGACAGTGATGTTAAGAATGACACCATCAATGATTCTTGTTTATTTTAATATTGGACTAATCACACAAGATTAGAATAGGATGGGTGTCACACAAATAAGGTAATTTCACGATTAAATATAATGCTTAAAAATACGGGTATTAAATTAAGGTTGTGTCCCTTCGTTTTTATCTTGTTGTTAAGTTGTATCTTTTTATGTGACCATTTTGAAAGCACAATTATCCTATAAATAAATTCATCCCAGTCCCTCCATAAAAATAAAAAAAGTAATTTAATAAAATAAACTAGTATGTTCCCATAATCTGAGTTGATCACAAAATAGTAGGTTCATAGGCAAATCAAATTGGAATACTACTTTTGATTTTCAATATCTTTTTATCCTAGGAGACAGTTGTCAAACATATCGTAAATAACGAAGCCAGGATGTAATTTCCTTAAGGACATACCGTTCAATTGTAGCTTCAATTATTCCAAGTTTACTACATTCGATTTGTGTTATTCTAATATTTTTAAGTCTGTAATATATGTATTTTACTGCAATTGTTATTAATAAAATACAAATTTATTATTATGGACATTTTTTGTATTTAGTCGGAATCAATTATCTTATTGAATATCTTCACGTAATACAACATAAGCTTACTAACTCCGAGTCGCGACTCAATAAAGCAATAGAGATGGGATGCAAAATACCATGGTTCGACTGCATAGTATTGGCCAATTCTGAGTAGCATATATGTTTTCGAAGGCAATCGTTACTGATGTCCCACGGACTGCCTCTGATCACTATCCTAATATAATTGCCACAAAGATAAACATTTTCCATAGTCAATCAATAAACCATTTAGGCTTGTTAATAGATGGTTTTCTCATCTTAAATTTCTGAATTTAGTTGATAGATATGGTAATTACTTCTTGGATATCAACTCTAACTCAACTAACTTCATGACAAATGCTAGAGTGTGGAATAAGGACATTTTTGGCAAGGACATTACTGAGTGGGGGTTGGATAGGGCTGTAGCCCAGATCTAGTTTTGCCAAAAAAAAAAAATACAGTGCTAAAATATATTAACCCAATCGAGTTTAATAGCCAATAGCCCACCCAAATTAATACCTTAACCACCCAAGCGCATTTAACTTTTCACTCAGACTTCTCACTCACGCCACGTGGCAGCCCCACTTTCCATTTTCTCAATTAAAAACATCATTTTCAAACAAAGGGAACCCCGCCTCTTTCTCTCAAAGTAACTATTTTAATCTTTATCTTTATGTAAGTTATAATGATGTCTCTTTAACTTTAATATTAATCTACTCATATTTAACTATTTTTTAAAATATCAAGTTTAAAAATCCCTAATTTGTGTAAAAGGTAAATTTAAAAAATCCCATTTTTTGTTTCTCATTTATAACAAACCTAATTATTGTTGATTGGAGATTTGATTTTAAACACATTCTCGGTTCATAAAAGTATGTTAGTTTCAAAATCCCTATTTTTTTGTTTTTATTCCATTCATTATTTTTATTCTTGCTTAGAAATATATGATTGTGATTTTAGTCCCTAATTTCTTGTTAAAATTTGCGCAAAATATAATTAAGTCATTAAATGTTAATTTTTTTGTAGAGATGTGAATTTGTCATTGATATCTAATGAAATATTAATAATTTTATTATATTAATAGTTAATTTTTCGTAGAATTGTTTAATTTGACTAAGATACATTGATTTGTTTATTCTTTTAGGTTATAATGTCATGGAAAACTTTGTTATCGTTTTTAAAACCAATAAGTGACAACCAATCAGAAAATGATTCGCCCTCTATATTGACTGATGTTACTCTTTCAACCTCCACCGAGCCACTTCCTTGTAAAATTTAAAGGACTGAACCTAGTGAAGAAGATAACCCTTTTACTTGGGATCCTGGATTGCATCTCCAAATATGTCAACAACCCATTGACAATTATGATGAGATTCATAAAAGTACCTTAAATTGGGACCTTATCAACATATAATTCTAGGGTATCCAACCACCCAATATGGGAAACAATTTCACCGCTTTAAAGTAGTTGGTTTAAAAGACATTCTTGGCTTGAGTATTCTATTGAAAACTATTGCGTATTGTTTATATTGTTTTTTATTTGAAGGTAATCCACCGACTCGGCCGACCGACATTTATAATTGAAGGGTTTCAAAGTTAGAAGAGGGTCGGGGTCCCTAAATGTGAATTTTTAAAGTACATGGGATGTCCCTCTTCAACACATGAGTGATGTTCATGCTGCAGAAGACTTGATGAATCATTTTTAACACATTTATAGAGTGTTGGATGTATAATCTGAAGAAGTGGTGGAGAATAATTGGTTGCATCTCAAGACATCTATTGATTGTGAGTGTTGGATTGCATTTTAAATATGAGCGTTGGGATACAAGCACTCTTTCTTAAAAAGTATTTATACGCTTATTATGTGCACTATTTCTTAAAGATTCTTCAAGGAAGCAATGGAACTTCTTATTCTTAGTTCAACTTTGGATCCATGTGATGCTTATAAGTCATTTAAAATTGAATATTTATTTAACCTTGCAGAGAAATTTTATCCTCAAGATTTTATCAAATATGATATACATGCTTTGAGGAGTCTGCTGAAACATTATGATCTTGATATCCCCCATTATCCAAGTTTCTAAAATCTATCCATAATTTTTGTGTTATGCAGTCATTTAGGTGAAACAAGAAGTAAAGAAATATATTGCTTGGCTAATAAATTGATTTTTGTTGTATTGACTCTTCCCATTTAAATTGCGTCGAATGAACGAAGATTGTCAAAACAACCATTTGCAATAAGATAATTGATGATTATCTAGAAGATTGCATGATATCCACTATAAAAAAAGAACTTGTAGAAGATATTGATTTAGATTTGATCATAGATGATTTTGATTCTCGGAAGGATCGTAAGGTTCATCTTTATTAGTTCATTATGTATTTTTTTTGTATATATATATATCACATGTGACAAGATATAGAAAAATGACACACTTTATCTATTTTGAATATATAATTAATGCATTGCTATTGTTTAAATACTTTTGATTCTTGTGTTTATTTTTATTAAATATTATGTAAGTTTTATATAAACCCAGTTGGATGTAAAATCTTGGTTGCATCCCTGGTTTTTAGAAAGATTTCAAACGGAAAAATGTCACTTAACCAAACGCCATGGTATACAAGTTTTCTAAGAAAGAGTTTTCTTGCACAACTTGGATAGATTTGAAACACGACTTATACATGAGTATTTTATGTACCCTTTAGCAAAAAGAACTCCTTTGGCAGTGAAAATTTAATGTTCAATGTCTTGTGGAAGAAAATACGAGTATTTCTCACTTATCCACCATTATCAGACATAAACATAGCAAAATTGATGGTCTTAAAAGTGATGGTTATTAGGTTTTTAACTCTACACTCTTTCTTCCCATGTCATATTATTTCAAAAAATAATTACTTGTATGTTGATTTTGGTGCGGATAGCGTGGAAATCAATGGGATTCTTTGGAAAATGTTGAGAATAACACTTTCACGACCTCTGTTAGTCCTGGTGAGATTAAACATGTTGTGTTTTTATGAAACCACTTAGAGAACTCGGAACTGATAGCTTCTAACCTATCTTTTAACAAAAAAAAATGGGAGAAAAGTAACCCCAATTTGGCTAAATTTCTCAATAATTGTTTCATCTATTTGGAGTTCCTTAAGAGGATTGTGTGAATTATACAACTTTCATTATGAAACTTGATAATCCCGAGTCTATTATCCAATTCCGATCTATTTTTAGACTTAGGCCCATACTTATTACAATTATTAGTCCTTGTCAAGCTAGCTTCAAGCCATGGCAAAAAACGACTAATAATGTTATTATCACTCAAGAAATTATTCATAAACCTAACAAAAATGGTCACTCCAGGGGATTAAGTTTTTATATTGATCTAGAGAAGGTTTATGACATGATCAATTGGATTTTTCAGAAGGTCCTTCATAATTACAATATATGCACCCGAGTAGTATTAAGCTTATAATTAGTTGTGTTAAGGGGAGCACCATGTATCAAGAATATTTATCAATTAGGGTTTATGGGGTTTGAAAAAAAAATGGTTCTTGATTATCAAATCAAATATTTAATTTTTTTTGGATTGTTTATCATAGGAAACATTTAACTAAAGAGTGGCATTATATCCCCCCCGAGGGGGGGGGGGGGGATGGGGGATTAAGACGCCGATTGTAGTTAGTGTGATCCTTTGGAGGATATGAATCACATATTTAGCAGCTGCACCCTTGCAAGATTTGTTATGGTGTTTGATTTTAGTTTAAACTTTAGTTTTCTTGATTAGATTACTTATAACATTTTGGGCCATGATAGGTTAAAAACAAATCACTTTGGTTATGTCATTTTTTCTTGAGATCCTTGGAACCTTTGGAAAGCAAGAAATGAGAGAAGTATTCAGGAGTGAAAACTCTAGATTGGTGGTTTCCCACAGGAGTTGACAAATGGCAAAAGATTGTTAATAATCGAGATCACTTGAGCAACCAACACGAACCAACTGATAATAGATTAATTAAGGGCATATACCAAATAGTCCTTCGAACTTTTTTTAATACATGTTTAGTTTAAGCCTTTTTATTTTTCACCAAAAAGTCATTCATCATGCCAAAAAGGCTTTACCATGCCGCTGGCGCGGACCTTTAAAGATAAGACAATAAGGGACTTTTTGGTACAAAATAAAAGGCTTGGACTAAATGTGTATTAAAAAATGTTTGAGGGACTTTTTGATATTTGATGCATTAATTAATTAGAAATTTCCACCCCTACTAAACTCAAAATTGACATCATAGAAGCTGTGATGAAAATTCCGATTGTAGAGGTTTGCGAGTAAGAGTCAAGCAATTACAAGCTTGGAAGTAGAGCTCTTTATAATTTATCATAGGCTGAAATTGTGTATGGAAAGGGGCTGAGGGGGTGATAACGTAGAGTCTTAATCTTATTGTGAGCTTTAAATGATCAACCCCCAATGGAAAACAAGTATAATCACCCCTATTCAGTGGTAATTTTATTTCATTGGGATGAAGTGGCATGCCAAAGAAATGGTAGAGCACACCTTACATGAGGAAAATCGTTGTGTAGATAATATGGATATATTGGGTGAAATTGTTGTGAAATAGAATTTTATGACAATATAACAATTTGTTGAAGAGGTTAAGAACAATTTAGAGGAAGACCTCATAGAAGTGGACTTTCCAAGGCACTTTCAGTAGTTTTTATTGTGTGGGAGCACGGTTTATAGTGATTAACCAAGGCACCGTGACCAACAAACAATACCCAAATATAACAATCCAAGTAAAACAAATAGAAATTAGATGCAAGAACAAAAAAATATACGTGGTTCATCAATTTGGTTACGTCCACAGGCGATCCGTGTCACTAATAGAAGAAAATTACAAATGTAAGGACAATATGTTTCATCCTCAAACACAATAAATTTCTCTTCTCACAAAACAAAATAACCTTCATATAAATATTGGAAAACTCTCACAAGATTAATCTAAGGAACCTATATTCTACCCAAATCCTCAATATAGAATACCCAAAATTGATTCGCAAAGCAACCAATATTACATAATAGTGAACCCTTACTTTTCACTCACAAATTCTCTATTTTTAACCACAAGAAAATTCTAAATTCTCTCTCTAAAACAAGGGCAAGAGAAAGTAATAATAAAAATGGCTTTTTAAAACTATGGTTAAAACCCTTAACACTTTGTATTTATAGGTGAAACCTATTGTGGTGAAACCCCCAAAATACCCCCAACTAGATTACTCATTTCTGCGAATCTAGGCCCGATCGCTGCAGCAAATTTCCTTCGTTGGTCGCCCCCTTCCCAAAACGGTTCACACCAATAAAATCTAGAATAAGCCAAACCCACCCCATCACTATAGCGAAACTCTTCTTCGCTGCAGTGAGGCTGCCTCCAAATGGTATTTTGATCCCATACCCCACAAATCTCCACCTTGGCGAAAATAACCACCACACCAAAACGAATCTTCCATATAACCCATTTTAAAAAGGGATATAACTAAAATACATGATCGCCACCACCAAAATACTAATGAATATTTTTTATTAGGTTTGAGGCCTCCTCAAACCTAATCCTCAACTTACTGTTCAACGATTACATATCTTGTGCAACCACAAGAACGCCTCCACCATTTTTGTCAAACTCACAATGCGCCATAGCACCCTCGGAATCCTTTGGTTCGACATCATATATAGAAAACTCTGCTAACCTCCCCCTAACCACCGATTGGTATCTTAAAGTCATTTTCTCCCGCTGTTGGAGACTAGGACATCCCCGAATTTCCTTCACCTTCTCTCGTTGTTGGTAACTGAAAGTCATCTTCTCTAAAAATAACTCTATTATGACCCAATGTTTGCTTCCTACTCATCTTTGTGGCTCTAGAATGGACTAACTCAATGTCACAACGACTACCACAAGCTAAGGTGATGCATGTCTTCATAGGTCTGCCTCCTTTTAAGAACTGTTGCAATTTCGGTTGTCATCTCAAAGCGGATTTCTCTCTTCCCAAATGTTGTGTAGTCCCCTTACAACCCGAACACAAGTAAAGATCTCCAATCTTCCCAAAATACAAGCCCTGCTTTCTTACTCCTCCGTTGTCAAGCTTCAAATGCGAATTTTCACTTGCCAAAATAGAAGACCCACAAAAGCTTCACCTATTACCATATTCTCATAGAGAACATACAAGTTCTTCACCTTGGTGTCCCTATACACCACAAAAGAACCTTCCATAACCCTCATACCTCCACCTAATGTTATGACCTTGTAATCCACGAGGTCTAGTACACCCAACGACATAAGGTTCACCCTAATAACTGGAACATGTCGCACGCCACATATAGTTCTCATCAACACATCACATGGCTTGACTTTGATTGATCCAATTCCCAAAAGTTTGAAAGCACTCCATCGTCCATCAAAACATAAGCAACTTTTACCTCTTTATAGGAGGAGAAAGAATCCCGATTGGGACACATGTGAACTAGAATTAATAATCCAAATGTCATTAAATGACTCACCAAATTGCATTGCCATGAGATCGAAATCGTCGACATCCTCTGAATCACTTGCATCCTCCACCTCGGCTGATACGTTTTGAACCTTCTCCTTGCCTTTCTCATTCTTGTATTTAAGTTTGGGACAAGAGACAATGATGTGACCAACGTCGTGACAGTAGTAACACCTCCCAATCCTCGTGCCCCTTTAACTTGGACCTTGAGCTCTTAGAAACTCGGTTCTCCGATCTTCCACGAACGGCTAGTTTTGTGGCATCACCGTCACCCTTAACACTTTCCTCCTATTATTGTTGGAGAGAAGTGTTTATGTGACCTCATCTAAAACAACATTTTTTTTCCCATACATTATCGTAGTCACCAAATGATCGTACCTATCGATAACAGAAGCCAACAAAACCGTAACATTTTCCTCTTCCTCGATCATCACCTCCATGTTGAAAAGTTTCGAGATAAGCATATGCAACTCATTGAGGTGGTCTTGCAACGAAGTACTTAGGCCCATACTAAATCGGTAGAATTCATTCTTTAGATTAATCCGATTTGTCAAAAACTTATCCAAATAAAGCTTCTCAAGATTTTCCCAAATAACCTTAACGAAAGTGTCTGTCATAACGTTATGTTTAATCTCCTTAGACAAACACAACCAAATCGTGGAACAAGTCTCCCTATCAATCTTCTTCCACTAGCCATCCTTCATTGTGTCGGGTTTTCCTTATAAAGCATGGATCAATCCCTCTTTGACAAGGATATTTGTCATCTCCACTTGCCAAAGGCCAAAATTGTTCCTCCCATTAAATTTCTCCACATCAAACTTTATCTTGGATGTCATAACCAAAATAGATCCTAGTTTGCCACCTAGGCTCTGATACCAATTTGTTGCGAGGGAGTGCATTGTACAGTGATCAACTAGGGCACCGTGACCAACAAACAATCACTCAGATATATCAATCCAAATAAAGCCAATAGAAAATAGATTCAAGAGCACAAAATATACATGGTTCACAAATTTAGCGACGTCCACAGGCAATCCGTGTTACTAATAGAAGGAGATTACAAATGGAAAGACAGTATGTTCCTTCCACACACACAATAAATCTCTCTTTTCTCACAAAATAAAATAACCCTCTCAAAAATATTAGAAGACTCTTACAAGATTAATCTCATACAAGGCACCTACATTCTACTCAAATCCTCATTAGAGAACACCCAATATTGGTTCCCAAAGCAACCAATCTTACACAATTGTGAACCCTTAATTTTCACTCACAAATTCTCTATTGGACTACAAGAGAAGAATGCTCAATTCTCTATTTAACACAAGAGCAAGAGTAAACAATACAAAGTAATGTCTGCTCAAAACTAGGGCTAAAATCCTTAACACGTTTTATTTATAGGTGAAACCCATTTGTGGCGAAAACTCCCAAACACTCCCAACTGGAAAACCCATTTCCGCAAATTCGGCAGCGAAGTTCCTCCTTTGGTCACCCCCTTCCCAAAATGGTTCACGCCAATAAACTCTGGAAGAAGCCGCATCTAGTGAACCCACCCCATCGCTGCAGTGACGCTCTTCTTCGCTGTAACGAGGCTTCCACCAAATGATATTTTGACCAACACCCCACAGTTTTTGTGTTGTTTTTTCTTTGCACCAAATAAAATAAAAGAAAACATATCTTGTATGACGCACGTGCATGTAGTATTTCAAATAAATTTAATTAGAATTGTTAGATTTATACAAACACGTGCAAAGACATTATGCATTTATGATATGGCTAAAGAATAAAATTGGAGTCCATATATTTTTTTTTTAAAAACTCAAGCCTAGGAAAATCTCCAGAGCAAGAGTGTTTTATTAGTAACGAAAAAATATGAAGGAAACCTAGTACAACTCAAAATTACTGTAAAAGGAAACAGAACTGTCCTCAAAAGCTTTATAATTAGCTTGAAGGTCTCACAAATCAAGCATAAAAACAAATAGAACCAATAGCAAGGATCACATTTTGAATCTAAATCATGGAGCTGCTTGCAAGTCCTCCCAAATTAGTTTTCTGATTTCTGGAGAGTCATTCCACCACCATTGTAGATTTGTGCATTGAAGGCATATTCGATAACTTGTCTTGCCACCATGTTTCCCTCTCAATAAATGTGTGATGTGATGACATTCATTTGAGCTAAAAGCAATTGGCAATTGTAAAATCTAGTTTTAAGAGACCGTGGAGGATGAAACTTTGAAGATCATAAGCATGCTAGGACTGCCATCGAGTCCACCTCTATCCATAACTGATTCCAACCATTTCTACCTGCGTATTAAATATCAGTGATTACTGCCACTAATTCAGCATAGAAAGCAGATTTTATCCCCATTTTGAGCAAAAAGCACCCCACACAAAGTTTTTATGTGTTCTGAATACACCTCCAACTGCAGCTACTCCAGAATTACCCAGAGATAAGTCATCCGTGTTGAGTTTAATCCACCCAGGAAGAGCGAGTTCCCATCAAACATGCCAAATTTTGGGAGCAAAGCTTCCCTAGGATTTCATTATATATTAAAAGGATAAAGAATGCCTAGGTAATGGAATGTGTTGTTCATGGGTCCTGAAATTAAGGGGCTAACATGGTTCATCCAACCTTTGAGGTATGCACAACGGTGCTACACAGGAGTGCAGCCATGGAAGATGGCTTGGTTTCTGGATCTCTAGGTGACATCAATAACTCCCAAAACTGCTACCATTAATAGTTCTTTTAACTGAGAACACGAATTCCTTTTTATAACAAACTTCCAAGCACCCAGAATAGATTCTTGCCACCAATACCATCTAATTATTGAAAATTTGGGAGATCCATTCCCAAATTCTCACCGTGAAAGGACATTCTGAAAAAAGGTGATAAAAATTCTCATAATTAGCTTTACAAAAATCTTCTAGATGGCATTTGATTACCTTTATTCTGCACCTTCTCTTGAGTAGGAAATTTATCATGAAAAAGTCTCCAAGCAAGAGTTGTTATTCTGAAATTTCTCTATAGAGCAGCTAAGAAAGGAATTTCATTATGATGTTGGCTTATATAACTGTAGGCATCTTTGAGAGTAAAGAGTCCAGTGCCAGAATGAGGCCACACAATAACATCTTTTTTTGGCAAATTTGGTAAGTGTACAGCTTGAATATGAGAAACTAGTGGAGGGAAATTATTAACAAATTCCTCAGTAAAGCTCCATTTCTAATTTTGGATTAAGTCACAAACTTTCAGGTTCAGTCTACCCCTGTCAAGAGTATGCCATTGCAACAAGTGAGAAATTGGATTCCCCAACCAATTATCCAACCAGGTATTGACTGTTTTACCATCTCTGATCATCCACTGTCCATTGAGTTTAATGATGTTATTATATGCATGCTTATAACCCGGACAAATAATTTTATAAGTTTGCCCATTTCCACCTGTTTGAATCTGGCTGCAAAAAAATTGGACGACATAAAATCAATAGTGGGCGAGTCACATGCTTGTTTCAAGATAGCAGCCCTATTCAGATCAGATAAATGTGGAAGGCCAAATTCCCCTTGTAATCATAAAGCTATAAAATAGCTTTGGAATAACCACTGACTTTAGTAATTCTATTCTGCCAGCCATAGAAAGAAGTGTGCCCTCCCACACCTTAAATTTAGCTTCAACTTTGTCTGCCAGAGGTTGAGAGTGAATTGTTCTAGGTTTTCCTTTGAAAATTGGTACTCCTAGATAAGCAAATGGAGCATTTCCTTCTTTAATTCCCAGCTTTGAGGAAATTTGAGACCTATTATTATCCCCCTTCCCAATGAACACAGAGCATTTATCATTGTTGATCTTTTGCCCTGAAGTTTCAGCATATTCTTCCAACTCTTGCATAGTATTAACCAGAGAGGAATGAGTTCCTTTACAAAATATCATGACATCTGCATATATCAAATGAGTTGGAGATTGAACTCCTCTAGGAGATGAAATAGGCATGATTTTACCGTACTGAACTTTAAGATTCAAACTTATACTTAAAACATCCTTAGCTATACAGAAAAGAAGGGGAATCAAAGGATCTTTGTCTAATAGCCACATGGAGTCTCATCCACTAGAACTGATAACTTGGCAGAGTAGAGAATATAGATAATCTATGAGATAAAGCTTGGGCAGAATCCAAAAGCTTCCAAGGTATTAGTTAAGAATTTCCAGTCCAAGGTATCAAATGCCTTAGCCACATCAATCTTTATTTCAACATTGCCACCATAGCATTCATATTCTAAGTGGTTTTAACATTCTGAGGCTAGACTAATGCTGTGAATGATGCTCCTACCTCTTACAAAACCAGTTTGGTTTGTAGTGAGGATCCTAGAATCAATAGGGCTCAGTTTGTCAGCTAGAATCTTAGTTATAATTTTTAATGCAAAACTAGCGAGGACAATTGGCCTATATTGAGTGATAGAATCTGCTCCAATTGTTTTGGAAATTAGGGTGACATGGTTAGAATTGAATCCAGGAAGAATCCACCCGTTATTAAAAAAGCTAGTAACTGCCTTGATAACACATCCTACAATAATGTCCCAATATTTCTGATAGAAAAGACCACCAAACCCATCAGGTCCTGGAACTGTGTTTGGATCCATACTGAACATTCTGTTTTTTATCCCCTCTGTACTAGAATATGCAACAAGTCTAATATTCTCCTCATCTTTAACAAGATTAGTAATTACTCTATGAATAAGACCATTGTCAACAAGAGAATGATCAGCATAATACAATTAGGAAAAGTGTTGAACAATATGATCTTTGATAGCTGCAGGCTCAGTGATAATAGTATCTCCAACTTTAAGTTTCATAATCTTGGAAGTTGGTAATCTCTGCTTAGCCACCCTATATAAGAATTGGGTGTTTCTATTGCCTTCTGCCAGCCACTTAATCCTGGATTTATCCTTCAAAAAGGATCCCTCAACTTAAATTCTCATACAGATCCTTCTGTGCAGAAGCTTCCATTTAATTTCTATCATTTTAATGGCCATTTTTTAGCATCCAAATCACCCTTAGCCTTATTAACTCTATCATGACTATTACCATAATCATTGTAATTCCACTCTCTGAAGTCTCTCCTTTTTAAGCTTTTCTTTCAACATAAACATTGGGCATCCATGAAAAACTGTCTCCCATGATTTTTCTACTGTCTTCATAAAATTAGGATGACTAATCCAGTCTGAAATAAACTTGAAAGGCTTTGGACCACTGAAGATGGGATTTGAACTAGAGAAAATTCTGACCAGTAATCAAGCCAAGTTTGATTACATAAGCTCCTGTCAAGTCTCCTCTTCACAGCAGAATTCTGACTTTTTATCCAGGTGTACTAAACACCAATTGTGTCTACATGCATGAGATCACATGAATCTGTCATAGTTTAAAATACTTCAGATGCCAGCCTAAGAGTGTACATGATTAAAGTCACCAATTACCATCCAAGGGTGTTGTAATCCACAGATAAAGATATTTGTGCCCAATATTATATATGGCTGGAAATAAAATTATTGTTAGATTTTGATCTAAAATGGAACCTAGAATTAATTGGCCCAAATGTAAATCCATAAATCATTATTTTTACATCTAAAAATAATTCTACAATAAACCACCTAAATTCTGTTTTTTTATTTTTTTATAAGAAACCTTTCTAAAGTATTTAAATGGTAAAAGTTCACTTGAACAGGCTGATAAGACATTTCCTACAAGACGGCTTCTAGGGACTCGGGACCTTTTACCAATGTTTTAGCAATTGCGATCCATTTATTAGCATTAACAAGGCACGGTGAGAATTAATATAGAGGAAAAACAAAATTGATAAAAAAAAAGACCTAGTGGGACATTACTTGTAAAAGTATAAAACACATAACTACATAGCTTAGAGATAAACTTTTATATTGGTGCCATTAGAAACCATACGTTGACCTTGAAAACTTTTCTATACAAAATCTATCTTGATGATAGCGAGGCCTAGTTACAACAGTTTCCCTCCACAATCAAAAATCCCAAAAAATTTGTTCCCCCAGTAGAAATCCAAGACTATATTTAAAAAAGAGCTATTTATATTTTGGAGCCTAGTGATTTTTCAAAATACACTTGAATTCGTAAATTTTCATTTTTTGCGCTCAAAGGGTCGTGTTTAACTTTCCGCGATATCTCCCCACAAAAGTTCCTCAAAAAAGTGGAAATAGACCCCAAAAGTGAGTACTGTAAAAAATTTGGACGTAAGAGTGTTACGAAAAAGTACTAGACTCCCCAATACCACATTAACTGAAAAAGGAACACATCTTACCACATACATACATCTACTTTTCATTCCATGCACAAAACTAACAGAATTTTGAAGTACTTTGGCAGTGCAAAATCATCAACACCACCACCTAAGCTACCAATGTCGACCATCCCTTTCAGCACTGCTACAACTTCCATAGTTTCTTGAGTTCCAATTTGCAGCAGAAGGGTTAGAAACGTATTGGCCTCTCCCACTATTAGATGAGTACTGGTCTCTCCCACCATTAGAAGCGTATTGGCCTCTCCCGGCATTAGACGCGTATTGGACTCTTCCACCATTATACAGATTACCATGAGAGACATTTGATTGTACCCTCGGCCTCCAATTTGCACTCCCAGTAGAAGAAACCGATCTATTTCTCTCGGTCCAAGCATTGTTTGTCATTGGCTGAGCTCTAACATAATTCTGATTACCATGCACCGTTGATTGTTGTGCTTTAACCACCCACACGTTGTTGTTTATGGAAGGCCTTGAGGACGATAAATTGTTGTGCACTTGTTGCGCTCTTCTGTCATTATAGGACTTAGAATTTGCTTTTGAATCCGATATTTTTAATTCCTCAATGCCTCTTCTTGTTTCAGGCTCGCTGCCTCTATCTACTCTCGCGCTGACATGTAGAGGCGGCAGAGAGTTGTGCGCGTTTCCTCTACCAAAACCCCACCCTAAACCGGAAGGTTTATATATCATAGTAGGAGATGTGTTTGTGGCATGAAATTTGTTGATTTCTTTTCTATGCCTTTCTTGATATTGTATCCTGGAACAACATAATAAATGTTTTAGTCATTATAATGATAAAAAAATAAATAAATCTGACATGCAAATAATAAAAATAAAAAAGTGAACTTCTATTATTTGCAATTAATACCCCTAATGCATTTTATTGCAAATACCCGTTTCTAGGGACTTTTTAGACATGTCTTTTTGCGACATATGAGGGCCTTTGTCATAGTTCAGGGGGGTTATTGAAAAAATTGAAAGTCCAGGAGGGGTAATCTGTTAATATCTGTTGTTTGGCCTACAGCTTTGGTAATCTTTTCTTTGCCGTTCTTGAAAATGTACAATCAATGAAAAAATGGAGTGCCAGGAATCAAAAGAACTAAAATGTAAAAAAAATGAACTTTTAGTTTTGCAAATAACCCCCTGAAATGTCTTTTGTTGCCAATACCCCCTCTCTGTGACTTCTTACCCACACGTTAAGTTTTTTTTTTTTGTTCACAAAATGCATAGTTCAGAAGGGTTTCTTGGATAAGTTAAAATTTCAGGGAAATTTTCTGTAATTTAGCAAAAAAAAAAAGGTGTTTGAATACATACTTGTTGTTTGGCCTGCTGCCCTTGTATTCGTGCCAAAACTGTGTTTCCTCAATGTCAGCTTCGGTTATCATCTGCATACATATTTCAAGTTTCAATAAGAACTCGTGTTAACCTAACTCAAAATTTAAACATCACTTAAGAACAGATGGTGTTTAAACTTTATGGAATTTTATATACTATTTATAAAAGGAGTATATACCTTATCTGGGACAATGACACCCTCTAGAAGACAAGGTACATGTTGACAAAGAGGTGGTGGCTCATACGACACACAACTACAGCATAGACACATATAAAGGACATTGTCAACATAAAATGAAAGATAAGATTAACCTATTCTTTTACCGAGATTCTTGGTTAACATACAAAACATTGCTCTCTTGAATGTCCACAGGGCCATCAGAATTCGAAATGTGGAATTTAAGAGCCACAAAACCATTTATCCCCCCACTGAAAAGAAATAATTAACTCAAATAGTCAGCTGGAGTGCACATTTTTCATCAAGAAATTATAATTAGTATGGAAGTTGTCATAAGGTTACTAACACAACAGAGCAAACAAAAAAGATGGAGTAAAAAACTACTGATCAATTGACTCACCTCAAACTGGCATCGATCTTCATTGCATCACTTTCTTTCATTGACATTTGGTTATTGTGAAGTAACTGAATTTGTGAACCCAACTCGCTCGAACTTCTCACGAATAACGTATCAGAATTTTCTGAATTTCTCATTACTTCATCCTCCTACCCAGTATAAAAATGAATAAAATCTAGCCAAAATCCAGAATAGTCAACACATTAAGAATTTGGCAAAATCTATCCATTTGAAGCCACCTCATTACCCTTAGTATAGTATCAAATTTAAAACAAAATTACAGATATGATCAAGGGTCCTTGTTATATATCTCAAAATGAAGGTGAAAATAATCAATACAACGGCTACAAAATCTCTCATAGTGAGCGGGTGCCATTATCTCTATTCACTTGATGAGAAAGAAAGTGACAAAGTCGTGTGAAATATAAACGTCATATTGAAATTTCCCCATTTCAAAAAACAAAGAGTTGTGTATATACAATCATTAAAGACTGGAAAAAAAAAGTATTCCTAGATGAAATGAGCCTCACCTTCAATTCCTTCTCGAGTTTTCTAGTCTCCGCCAAAAGACGTTCTTCCTCTATAAAAGAGAGTTTGCATATACCCTTCAATAAAGAAGCATTATATTGCATAATTATAAGAAATTAAAAATTAACTAATCTCAATAATTATATGCAGAATGGAGTGTCAACATAAATTTACTGTATAAACGATTTTTGAAAATTTAGTACAAGGAAATATTAGCAAACCTGCCACAAAAACTGTTTTCCCTCAATGTCCACTTCAAAATCTGAAGATAGATAACAAAATAACCAAATTAATTCATATCCGTTATCCCACTAATGCAAGTAAAATCCCTCAAAGCAGGGCTTACCAGTCGGATAGAAATCGATGATTTCTGAAACTTCATCAGTCATGAGTGGCCGGTAGGCTGGAGGCAGTGCATGAGCACTACATACAATCGTTCAGTTAATTTAACCACACTACAAAATCTAAAAAAAATAAAACCAAAAAATTATTCTAAAAATAAAAAGAAATTAAGGTATTACCTTCTAGGAGGAAGAACACCAAGAAGTTGATCAAAAGGTTTAAACGGTAAACCTTTTTGGAACTTCACTTTTATGCGATCGAGACCCTTCATGTCCGAGGCAAACGGCCCATAGTGGTACGGATAAAACCTAATCAATGTTTTATTTATAAATTTCATTAGTGAATATTACAAATTAAAACTGCTAGCTTTACCTTATAAAAAATTCTTACCAATTCCAAGATGGAACTCCTGAAAAATAGTATAGGAGGACCCAAACTAACCCTTCCGTATACTTTTCGACCTATAGAAAATTCCATTTAGAGCAAATAAATGAAATTTGAGTAAACATGTCGTATAATATACAACATATTAGTAAAGGACTACTGTCAAAACTATCCTTCTACATGTTTTTACCTAAAACACCACTTCTAATTTTTTTTTCTGAAACTATCCAAAATAAAGGATCAGTTTGGATAATCTTACACATTTTCCTACAAGTTCCTCTAGTGAGGACCACTTGGAGGAAAATCACATTTTTCAAAACGAATCATTAATTGTGGATTGTTTTGGAAAATCATTTGGAGGTTGTGGATCGTTTTAGAAAATCTTCCAGCTGTGGGTCTTTGGGAAAAATTTTGAGAGCCAAGGGAGAATATGAAATTTTCTATATTAATATTCAATGTCGAAAAAAAAACAGTATCGAATTATCCAATCAGTAAACATGGTTAGATAACTTTCAATCGACGGTACCAGTAACAATTTGTATCCATTATTTTGATTGATGAACAAAGTTGCAACAACCAACTGAGTTTCTTCATATCCGTTGCCATTAATTTAGGGTTATTTTGATTTAACCCCTTGCAATATGCATTTTAATTAGGTTTTCATTATCGTTGGAAACTTTTTACTGTTTTAAGAAATTATGGGGAAGAGGTTATGGCTTATGACTTTGGGGACCGGGCGTAATGACGCCAACAATTTATCAGCTGTTTTAATCTAAAAACAAAATTTCAATAACAAATTGATTTTCTTCACATTACACCAATTATTTTCAAAAGATATTATAACGACCACTTTATGCCATATCAGTGCTAATGAAACTTATTTTATTTGAAAAAAGCAGTTAAAATGCAAGTAGGGAGATTTTCATCATCCAAACATACCAGAGCTTTTCTAATGCTTTCAATTTCCTCGTGGCTATCTACCGAAAACTTTTGCTTGTAATATTCCTCCTTCCAGCTTGCTACATCCAATCTCACCTGTGCCAAATAATTTAAATTTAAATTAAACTATCTTTTAAAAAAATTTCAACCACCATGAATGTATTGAATGAGAAGTTTAGAAGTAGTGCAAACCTTATCTGCCCCAAGATCACCGTTTTTAAACAAATCTTGCGCTCTTCGAATGGAATCTTTCAACTTTTCCTTGAATTCCTTTGTGTTCTTTAAAATCTGCAAGACAAAAATGTAACTCATAAACAAAAGAAATCTCCAATATTGTACATAATTTTTAGGTTTGGCCCCTATCAATTCTTTGATATTGACTTTGGGCTCCAAAGCTTTTCGTTTCTTGGGGTTTGACCCCCCAAAATGACTTTTTGCGTCGCCAATACTCATTTTGGGGACCAAACACATAAATTAATTTTTAAGACGGATACATGTGAATTTCTAATTATATTAACACGACTAATTCTTTGTGAAAAATTTATGGCCTACTTCAGAATTATTAGCAGCTATTCTTTCATGTCGGTTTGTATGGTTTTCATCCGAGATGGATCGTAACTCCATCGAAGTTGGTGGCTTCACATTCTCAGACACAGGGCCCACATTTTCTTCTTTTTCGTTTCGCTTAAACAAATATATAAGATTTTGTATTAGTGCCACAAATTGATAAATAAAGAATCCAACACAAACAATAGGATTGAGAATTATTATAATTTTTTGGAACTCACAACAGAATCAGCCATCATACGTCTAAGTTTCCGCTCTCTCAATTCAAATCTTTTCTTGAATATTTTGTCCTCGTATGTGCCTATCAAAAGCATGAATTTCTCAACTCTTTTCAACTTTATAAAACCTGCTTGTTTGTCTTCCACCTGTATTCATATTCAACTATAAGTACAAAGGGTTCTATATAGAGTTAATTTTCCCTTTGGGTCCACTATTTATGCGTATTTTTAGTTTGGTGTCCAAAATTTTGCCTATTTGCACTTTTGGGTAAATTCTCATTTTTTGGGACGTCTTTTTAATAATTTTATGACACTATTTCCTCTCAAAAGCGTCACAAAAGTCAAAATGGACCCCAAAGTGAAAATATGCAAACATTGGACCCTAAAACTACAAATACACATAACTTCTAGACCCCAAAATGCAAATAATCCTTTAATTTGTCACACCCAAAGATTTGTTATAGGATGTTCTAAAATTCAATTATTTTTCTTACCCTTTGCATATCAACCAAATAGCCTCCCAGATTCTTAAATTCTGTCTTGTAAATATGCATCAATAAATCTATAGCACCCTGCAAAAATATGCACCGAGTAAATTTTTGAATCATAAAAAAATTCATAAACGCGTCGCAAACTTCAATTTAAAAAACCTCGTGAATTTCTATGGTTGGCATGTGTGGAAGAAAATCAGTTCCCACAAAGAAGCAGATGAAGATAAAATCGTCAATAATCCGCTCAATATCAAATTTGAACTTCACGGGAGGATTGGTGATTTCCATATCGAGCTCCAGATATTCTCTCAGAATCCAAACATGCAGAAACTGAATGTAAGATTAAAATCGAAATAACCCGTTATGGAATAATATGGGTTTTGGATATAAATGCAAAATTACCTGATAAGGCTTTTTAATCGATGACAATTTTTTACCAATCTTTCCTGATATAACTGAAGCAGAATCAGCCTCATTAGTGCATGGTTTCTGCAAGTGGTTGTGCACATACTACCACACCGATATCCATGCATTATAATTTTACAGAAAATAATAGAAATCAGAAAAATATGGATTAAAAATAAGTAAAACACGCGGATAAACTAAACGGTAACTGAATATGCGCTTTTATTATTATTTTTTATAAAACGAAGCAATTATACGAACAATTCAAACCTGGGGAAACCATCCTCTTGACTTTGTCGAACTGGTTTGTGGATTTGCTTCATGAAGGCTAGAATTTATAGTTGATTCACAGCTTGGTTTTGGTTCTTGCACAAGAACATCCTTCACAAAACCATATAAAAATCTTAGGGTCCGTTTGATAGCCAACAAATTCCAAGGCAAATTTAGAGAAGTTGGAAAATTCGGGTCTTTTCCAGCTTTTAGGCTGTTTGATAGCCTTATAAATCATATAAAAATTATTTGCATTTGCCCAGTTTTCTATCAAACGGACCCTTATAGTTCATCTTCCAACATAGGGTTATTTGGCTTTCACCCCATTTATTTTGCCATCTTCAGTTTGATCCTTTTAAATTGTACTTACTATACTTTGGCACCAAAAGCGTCATAATTATTTGTGAAGTGGTTTTAAAAAGTCAGTCACATAGCGTCATAAAATGGATCTTATGGGGTTCAAGCCGAATGTGGCAAATAAATGAGGGACAAACGCCAAATAACCCAACACTATATGAACATTAAGAGTCATTGCACAAAGACCCAAAATTAAATCTACATTGTAAGATGCACTATAAGATTTATTGTGCAAAGACTAATTTTAGTTTGTCCAATATCAATAAGTTAATGGAACCAGAATCATGAACCTCAGATGTGCCTTATTCACTATAATTAAAAGGTCAAATAAGTAAATTTAGGTGCCATTTAGTTCAAGTTTTGGGACCTTTGCAAACTTCAATAAAATAGATCAGAATTTAACCAGAGAAACTAGACACTCATGTAAGCAACATTGGAAACTAACTGGTTACCCAAATGTTTAGGCCTCCTATAAAAGGAACATAACAACTGTTAACAACATGAATAATTGGATTATTCAAAATTAACCTCTCTCAGTATCGAGAAATGGACTTCATGTGTGGCCAATGCAAGCATTATCAAGTCCATGTCCTGTTATTCCAATATCAACAAACTACAGTTTAGAATAAATGGAACAATTAGAGGAAAACAATTTATTCAGATAGTTTGAAGATAAAACTCTATTTTGTTCAGTGTAAAATATTTTCATTCACATAATTAACACTATAAAAAATATTTCATTTCCAAAAAAAAATAGGCCAAAGGTACAAGGTAAGCTCTCTTACCAGTCGGGGGAAAATATACTTGGATAGTTCATAGATAAACTCTATTTGATTCAGTGTGAAAATAATTTCAGTGTTACGTGAAATTGGACAGAGGTACAAAGTAAGTTTTCATACCAAACCATATAGGCAATGTCGCGTATTTGGGTTGTACTCTGGAAAAGTACGCTGAAGTCGTATAAAAGACATGATTTTATGCTCACCCTCACCAGGAACATTAGCATCAGATAGAATCACCTAACAAATATAAGTGGTTGAGTGAATTATACGTGTATATATAAACAGAAATCTCTCTTAAGCGAGAAAAAAAAAGGCTAAACACGGAGTTAAATTTGTCACGATTGTCGCCATGACAAATGTATCTATACTGATTTGTTAAAAATCATGACAAATGCAAGTCCTCTTTTTTATCCTTTTTAGAGATTCTTAATATGTGCATGTGTATGTGTATGTGTATGTGTATGTGTATGTGTGTGTGTGTGTGTGTGTAGATATATACACAGGAATAACAAGTTTAGGCAATTAGGCTAGATGGTTTAGAACAAATGAATGAATTAAACCTTGATATCTTGCCATCCGGGATCTTTGTTTATCCTTATACGGATGTAGCTTTGGAGTTCTTTTGATAATCTATGCATGAACTCGGTTCCCGGTGTGATTACATTAGAATCGGATAATTCAGATTCTGATTTCGGTAAAACATCCTTACCTTCCATTTGGAATTGGATTCTCAATCTCTCTTCCTCCCGTTCCTGGAAATTGTTTGAAAAGAATATATTTAAAGTTACAGAATCATTCCAAAGAATCTCAAGTAGATTAAAAATAGCATGGATAGATTTAATTTTTGTCACCGTACAGCAAAAATATGTAGGGTGGTTTGGTGATGCTTTCTAGGAAGATTTGGCAACACAGATTTAAAAGAGTCACTCAAATAGTGAAAACGGACTAAGAACTACGACCCCAAAATACAAATAATCCAAATATATATTATGGGGTCAAGAATCATGCCGACACGTGCTCGGCCACGTGTGCTCAGACCACGTGCCCCTGTAATTCACTATAAAAAATATTTGCAATGGTTGATCAAGATAGAGGATAAGTCCGAAATATTCGGGATAGCTGTTGATGGGGCTTAGGACACTCCTAAGCTGCCTTATAAATGTAAACAAATCCAAACCCGTCGTGAACGAAGCCATGTTACCGAACCACGTACATCTTGTGCGTTGTGTGTGTGATTTCTTTATTCTTTGTTATATTCATTGTTTCTTGGATAGTGTGCATTGAAAAACATTACTTGTAAGAAATTACACACACACACACACACACACACATATATATTCCTTTCTAGTATATATTAATAAGTAGAATGTACTATTACATTGTGTTGTATTACCAAAAGAAGATGCACCTTATCTATTATTATATTATGAACCTAATATTATAATTTTAAAAAATAACTTTAGGAAATATATTTTTCCCAAAAAGAAAGGGTGGGAATCACCCCCTCTTTGTGAGTGGTATATAAAATACAACAGTTTTATATTAATAATAACACATTTCTCAAATTTTCAGATGACTATAAAAACATCAAGTTACAGTTAAAAGGTAATTTAATGGAAGGAAACCCACAGCAATTTCATTGTCTTTTGCCGTTCGAAATCTTCTTGCTCTCTGTTGATTCATTTTTGCGCGTGGGGCAACACCATCTGCATAAATACATAAATATTAGGGTTTTAACCCATTTAGTCCCTTAAATAAATATTAATACATGATAATACAAACCTTTTATTTTATTTCAAAAAGTTTCTCACCAAATAAAAACACTCGAAACAAAAACACACCCAAACCACTTTACGCACCTCCCTCCAACCCCCTCCCCCCATCCCCCAACTGTCGGAGCTCCGACGACCATCACCAGAGAACCGGCGAGACTGCCGGAGCTCTGATTGGGGTTGCCTGAGCTTTGGTGGTCACCTGAGCTACGGCCAGCGGTGCCGGAGCTCCGACAGTAGGGGGTGGGGAGGGGGTGCCGCTAGTCCGGATCTTTAAAAATAAAATAATATTGGGTAGTCGCCGAAAATCCAGTGGGGATCCCCGGAGCGCCGGCGAGGGCTGCCGGAGATTCGGGGGTGGGGGTGGGGTGGGAGGAAGGTGAGGAGGGGGTGCCGCTAGCACGAATCTTTAAATATAAGAAAAATATTGAGTAAATGAATATTTTTTTATAAAATATATATTTATATCGGAAATTATACAATAATTAACCCTAAATATTAAGGCATATCATTACAAATGGTTGACAAATTTAGAAAGGATGTTGGTAAGGGGCTTGCACTTTTAAATTCGGGCACTTCAATTGAAGCGCTGAAATTAAAGAGTGAAATAGCCCATCTTAACCAGCACCCATTTAGAACTTAAAAATAATCATGACTACTATGATCAGACCGGGGCAGGCTGAGCTGGGTAACTGGTGCCCAAACCGGGCTGGATTTATCATTAAATCTTTTGTGCAGTTCACCTAAATGTTGACCCAATGGCCCAGCGGGCCAATTTGTTTATAAGCCCAGTAACCCAGTTAGCAGTTACTTTTTTTTTTTATTATTTCATAACCCAGTTGACATCTGAAAGTGTGTGCATGGATGTTTAGAAAATACAATAATACAACGAAGTCAAGAAATGAAGAAGTTGAAGATGGATCCTCACCAATGGCCAAGTATAGCAGGTTGCGAGGTCTAACAATGTTGAAAAGCCTATCAATGTATTCAAATATGAGTTTGAATACCTCTTCAAAAGTGGTTGGTGGAAAATCCTGAAACCATCACAAAATAAAAACAATTATTGACTGAAAGAAATAGTGTTTATGACCCCAAAAGTTTTTGTTGTACTTTTGTGGCCCTTTTTAATTGTTTTTTGGACCATTTTTTCAAAAAATGTATTACAAAAAATCAAATAGACCCAAAGTACAAGAAACTAATATAGTGGGGTCTGTGTCCAAAAGGCCAAAATTTTGGTGCCAAATGCCAAATAATTTTTTTATAAACATTTAAAAAAATGGATTCTTGAGGTTAGGAAACACTTGCAAGTTTAATTATCAAGTTCCAAAGAGATTGAATATCTCAATTTTACCAAAAAAAATAGAAAAATAGTGGAGGCATAAATAAGTAATTTGATTAATTATTTGATTAGTCAATCAAATAATAGATAATCAATGCATGAACGCAATTAAAATTTCTTATACTTATTCTTGATTTTTGTTGATTCGAGTAAGAAAAATGATGAAGAGATCCAGTATTTTTATCCAATTTTAAAAGACAGTGATGTTTTATTATCATATTGGACAATATTTTTACTGAAACTCATGTGACTCTACACCCCCACCTAATGTGATGATAACGCATCACTATTTTTGAAAATTTGATTAAAAACTTGAATCTCTCCGGTATTACTCTTCAAGAAAAAAGTTACGCTACACCCACACGTACCAACGAATTTTTCTCATATTTAAAGCTAGTCCAAACAATGAAATATATGCAAATAATTGTTAATTCAACCGTTAACCAAGAAACTAAAGAATTAGCTACATAAAGGAGTACATCGATTCGTGTCCGGGGCCAACATTAATGGAGCCCAGACATGGATTTTTGAATTATTGGTGCATAAATAATGAAGTAAATGATTAACAATGCTATTGACTAAATAAAAAGAATAGAAAAAAATATATGTAGAGAAAGCAAAAGTGACGTTACACCATCATCTGGGTGGAAACATGGATGTATAATTCCATTCATATCCAAATAAAGATTATCAAACTCTACACCATTTGGGTTAGGCATGCTTGTGTCTGATCCCTTCTCTACGGCCTTTACTACTATGTTTGGGTACTTATTTGTTAACCATCTGTAAAATGAAGGAAGGCCCATATTATTTTTTCTCCTCTTTCTAGTTTTTTAACAGAGAAGATTGTAAAACAAATTGAAGCTGGTTTAGAAATAGAATGGAAGTAGAGAGAAAGTGGCAGAAGAGTTTTTATAAAGAATCACATATTATTAAAAAAAGAAAAGAGAAAAAGAACTAAGCCTCACTTTTCTTTAAAAAAAGAAAAAGCCACACTGACGTGAGAACAAAGGAAAGTCATGAAGAATTATTCTAATTTATAAATATAATAGCAGTAAAACAAAGTGTTTCCCATACAATAACATACAAATTTACACGTATTAGATTACTAACAAATATCATGGTTTTGACCGCAAAAAAAAAAGAATCCTAAAAAATCAATGCTTTGATTCACAAAATCATCTTCCAGGCACGTGTGTAATTTTGCACACTCAAAATGCACAAATACATATTTGCTCTCCAAAAAAATTGATTTGTTTCAAGGCAATAAATAAGTCAGTGTTCTCACAAATTTTTTTAAAAAATAGAAAATGGTGAAAAATGCTAAAAGACAAAAAGGAGCATAATTTTATTTTAATCCTGAACCTCCACTCAAACGAGTCATTTGACACTGCCCCAGCTAAAATATTAGTATGCCCAGGAAGAATCGAACCCAACACCATGTGTCTCATTACACAATCTTGAATTTATTCCCTTTACCGTTGGGCACAGGATGGGTTGGAGCCTAATTTTGACCATTAACTTATTTTCTTCTCAACATAATGTAACACCCCGTGATTTTTGAGCTGTAAAAATCTTTGTTAAATTAAAAATTTTGAAAAAATAATTTTTGGATATATTTAATATTGGTATGTAGAAAGGTTGGTATTTATATATAAAAATAAGATCTTAAGTAGAATTTAAATCGGGATTCAAATTTGGGAATTATAACTTTTTGTATAAAAATCGGGGGAGGATCCAACCTAAGAAGAAAACAAAATAAATAAAAATATTCTACCGCCCGATCGAACTGAATTTTTTCGAACAGCTAGCTTCGTCTCATCTTTAGCTACAATATATTAAAATTTTAGCCAACTCCAACGGTCTGATCGTCAGTAATATTTTATTAGTGTTCGTCTTTGATTATGACTCAAATTCTTTTTCGGATATAAACATAAAGTGACGGGTTTAGGACTCTTAAAATACATTTTAGCGTTCTCAAAAATCATTAACCTCCCATAATTTCATTCTCTCTCATCTACAAAATCTAAACTCCATTGAACACAACTTTCAACCCAAGTTTTGAACATCTAAATCAAGTTTTCTCAAGATCGTCCAAGAATGCGTCTTTATTGTTTTTGTGAGAGGAACGCAACAATGTAATCAGAATTTCGAGGAAGAATTTTATGAGTTTTCAAGTGATGATTTAATGTACGGATTTTACACAATATACTCCTCTAATTCTCTCGAGAGTATTTTCTTATTTCTCAATTATTTGTATTATTCTTGAAATGTTGTGATATTCATTGGAATCCTATGTGTTAATCTATTGAGATATTGTGTATTTATTTACTTGGGCATGGTACTATAAAATTTTAATGTGACACTGAGAATAGTCACCCCCCAAAAGTTCAATAGACAGAATGAGGCTTTAAGAATCCTAGGTGAGGTGAGGTGATGTGAAGTTCAATGACCTATTGATGTATTATTGAGAAATAAATTGGTACAATGCTCAAGTGTCGCATTGGACTCGTATACGGTTTCGTATTATTGCATTTTTTCACCATTATTGTATTGAGCATACATTCTTATCATATTGCTTTCTCGTTTTTTTTAGTGGCAGGTAAGCGTGGATTTGTACGTTACTGATTTTTTGAAAGATATTAAGAGCACGACGTTTTGAGAATTTTATTTTTGTATAAATTGACAGTGGAAATGTTTGGGGAGCTTAGCATTATTTTGAGTGGAATTGAAACTGTAATTATTTGGAGGTGTATTTTACCTAACCTTGTTGTTTGGGGACATCTTAGATTGGCATGTAAATTTTGGATGGACATTATGTATTATGATAACCTATCATGTTTATTTTTGTGGAATATAGATGCTCTATATGAATTGTTGAGGATTTAGTTTAGTTTTAATCATAGTAGTGCATCGATTTCCTCGGGGTGTCACACATAAAAGCCTCAAAATCTCTTACATTATGAAAACATTTGGTCATAGTCTTTTAGGATAAATGATTTGATACTTATAAGAATAAAAAAAATTAAATAAGAGTGATGATTTCATGGGTAAAATACTTAAATTTTGGGTATATTTGGGATTTGATCCCATCAATTTTTTGAAACTTTTTGTAACACTTTTTGCATCGATAAAAGTCATTTTGGGGGTCAAACCCAAATAAATAAAAATATTAGAAATTAAACTCGATTACAAAAAAAAAATATGGACCAAATTCCAAATAACCCTATTTTTTCCCGTTGTAGTAATTAGGAGACTTGAGCTTATATAATAATCATAAAAAGTATGAAAGCACAAAAATATTTCCGAATTTAATATTTTTCAATTCATTAATGTGTACGTGTTTGTAAGCTTGGCCTAATAAGATTTTTATTGGTAGTATTTTTTTTTATAAATCATACAAAAAATTGAAATTTTGAAATCAGAATATTTTATTAGGAAAAATATAATAACTATTTATTTTTTAATCAAATATTGTTAAATTCATTGATTCAAGGTATTCTTAATTTATACAAAAAGAGAATAAGGACTCTTAATTTGGGACGGAGGAAATATGATCTTAGGTACCATAGTTTAATGTATTATCTCTATTTACTTTTTTATTTATATGTGAACTGAATCCAAAATTTTAATATGTTAAACTTGCAATGACAAATGACACAAAAATAAAGATATATAAAAACACACAGAAAATACGCACAGATATAAGCATGACATACATTTGAGTATAGCTTAAAGGAAAAAAAAAAGGTCATTTGATCTTTGACCCCCATTAATTAAGTCGTATATCATTTTGATTACAAAAATTTAACGAAATATCACTTTGGGTATGATTTTCCCTTTTTGCAACACTTTTGTGGAAAAAAATGTCACAAAAGGTTACAAACTGTATAAATATACTTCCTCTGTCCCAAAATAAGAGTTTATATTTTCTTTTTGTACAGATTGAAGATATAATCAATCAACGATCAAGACTAACACTTCATTACTATCATGAAATTTGATTTGTTGATTATGTTCAAAAAATGAACGTGAATTATTAATTTGAGATGATAAAAAAAGGAACAATGCAATAATTTTAGACAGAGGGAGTAATTTGCAATAAGTGAAAGTTATATTTAACGCTGGTATCCAAAATGATGCATGTCATCATTAGTGGGGCCAATGGCCAAATGAACCTAAAAACTATTCCAATAAATGAAAAAGTATAAAAATAAATGTGTAACTGAGAGTTTAATACATAAGTAATGAAGCAAATGATTAAATAAGGCTTTGACTAATTAGTAAAAATTGAAGAAAAATATAGGTAAAGAAAGCTAAAGCGACATTACAGTATCATCTAGGTGGAAACAAGGATGTATTATCCCATTCATATCCAAACAAAGATTATCAAACTCTACACCATTTGGGTTAGGTATGCTTTTGTGTGATCCCTCTCATCTACGACCTTTACCACTATGTTTGGGTACTTGTTTATTAACCATTTGTAAAACGAAGGAACGGTTGGAAATAAATAATCTTGAATTAATATAATAAGTTAAGAGTCATTTTGTGATTAGCTCAAAAGTCATAGAATGTGAGTCTTTAAATCTATTGAGTTTCTCTCTGGATGCTTCCGTGTAACATGTTATTGAAAGCTATATATATTAGTCTAGTGGGCTGCCATTGTAAGCAAGTAAAAACAAAGAATAAAAACATTTCCTCTATTCTTGTTATATTTGTAAAATGAATTTCATGTAAGAAAATTCCGCCAACAATTATAAAAACAATACCAAACAGCGATATCAGAGCCATGGTGGTTGAAGAAATTTTAAAATGGGCTTGTGTGTGAAAAATGATGTTCAACAACTATGATTGAGTGAGGAGTATCCTCACTTTATATTTCAAAGCATGTGATTCATAGGAGATACTTTATGAAGAAATTGATGAGTTATCCAAAAGAGTTGGAAAAAGAAAAAAGAAAAAAAAAATGCACTCAAATTTTGCAAAAAGCAATACATCAAGAAATTTTGAAGAATATTGGAGGTGCATGATCTCCAAGTGATATTTGGAGAAAAATTAAGACGGTTGCCTCAAACCGTGAAAGTGATTATTTGTCAATCGATATTGCTTCGAAAATTTTGAAGAAGACGAATGCATAAGTGAAAATTTTGAAGACTTGCCAGTGGAGGTTGAAGAAGAAAAAATCTATGTCAACAAAGCTACAAATTTTGAAGAAACAAAGATTGGAGAATCAAGAGAATGGAAAGAAGAAAAAATAAAGGAAGAAAAGTGTGAAAAAGGTAATGATGAAAAAATTGTTTACCATATTTAGGCTAATCCAATGGATGAGGATTTTGAAAAAAAAAGTTTATGAAAAAGAAAAATGGAATTTTGAACATTTTTTTAGCTTGAATGTCCAAAGCGACAAAATTGACAAAACAATTTTTCTTCATAATTTGGTTCAAAAACTTGTTTTAGCGACACAAGTTCGGTGAATGTGGTGTCATTATTTGATCCGCGGGGACAAGAAAAAGAAAAATGAGAAATAAAATACGACCGATGGTGCGCACAAGCCGAGAAGAAAATCAACCGTGTCAATATGAAAGTGTCAAACATGTGTTATGCTTCAAAAGAGATGGCCAAGGAAAAATTCACATTGGTAGATATGATAAAGTTTGTCAAGTTTTAAAGAAAAATGGTATTCTCGCATTTGTTGAAAAGAAGAAAAATATAGTTGTGTATGAAAAATAAAAGAATGTTAAGCTCGGTCAGGATGTCATCAAACAAATGGTTAAAGACAAAAATATGGAGCAATAATATGCGAGTCAAAAAACGTTGCGGAGAAATCTTCAGCAGAGCACCCGACATGAAAAAATTAAAGTTCAAGAGTTTTATGAAAATAACAAATTAAGAGGGAGTATTGAAAACAAATAATTTGTAATTAATATAATAAGTGAAGAGTCATTTTGTGTTTAGCTCAAAAGTCATAGAATGTGAGGAGCCTTTAACTATATTGAGTTTCTCTCTGGATGCTTCTTTGTAACATGTAATTGAAGGCTATATATTAGCTTAGTGGGTTGTCATTGTAAACAATTGAAAATAAATAATTATAATAATAATAATAATAATAATAATAATAATAAAAAACTTCCCCTATTCTTATTATATATGTATGATGCATTTCGTGTAAGAAAACTCCATTCCCGATTATTGAATCTAAAAAAAAGATATTCCATTAAATGAAAAAGTGTACAAATAATTGTGTAATGGGGAGTTTGATACATTAGTAATTAAGCAAATAATTAAATAAGGTTATCGCCGAATTAGAAAATATGGAAGAAAAATGTAGGTAAAGAAAGCTAAAGCGACATTATAGTATCATCTGGATGGAAACATGGATGTATAGTCCCATTAATATCTAAATAAATATTATCAAACTTTAAACCATTTGGGTTAGGCATGCTTGTGTGTGATCCTTCTCATCTACGGCCTTTACCACTATATTTGGGTACTTGTTTGTTAACCATTTGTAGAATGAAGGAATGGTTGGAAATAAACAATTTGTAATTAATATAATAAGTCAAAGGTCATTTTGTGTTTAGCCCAAAAGTCATAGAATGTGAGGAGCCTTTAAATCTATCAAGTTGCTCTTTGGATGCTTCCGTGTAACACGTAATTGAAGGTTATATATTAACCTAGTGGGTTGCCATTGTAAGCAAGTTAAAATAAATAATAGAGAAAATTCCTCCATTCTTGTTATATTTATATGATGCATTTCATGTAACAAAATTTTGTCGTCAATTATAAAAACAATACCAAACAGTGGTATCAGAGCCACGGTGATTAAAAAAATTTCAAAATAGAGTTTGTGTGTGAAAAATTATTGTTGAACAATTGCAATCGAATGAGGAGTATCCTCACTTTATATTTCAAAGCATGTGATTCATGGGAGGTACTTTACGAAGAAATTGGTGAGTTGTCCAATAGAGTTGGAAATAGAAAATAAGAAAAGGCTCTTAAAATTTTACAAAAAGCAATACATCAAGAATTTTTGAAGAATATTGGAGCTCTAAGATACCCAAGTGATATTTGAAAAAAATTGAGACAATTGACTCAAATCATAAAGTTGACTATTTACCAATTGAGTATTGGTTTGAAAATTTTGAAGAAGACGAGTGGATAAGTAAAGATTTTGAAGACTCACCACTGGAGGTTGAAGAAGAAAAAAGCTACATCAACAAAATTGCAAATTTTAAAGAAATAAAGATTGAAGAATTGAGAAAAGGAGAAAAACTAAACGAAGAAAAGTCTGAAAAAGGTAATAACTAAGAAATTATTTACCATATTTGGGTTAATCCAATGGATGAGGATTTTTATAAAAAAAAGTTATGAAAAATCAAAATGGAAATTTCAAACATTTTTTTAGCTTGAATGTCTAAAGCGACAAAATTGATAAAAAATGATTTTTCTTCACAATTTGGTTTAAAAAGTGTTTTTAGCGACACAGGTTGGGTGAATGTGCGTTCTTTGATCCTTAGAGACAAGAAAAAGAAAAATACAAGACAAAACAAAACAAGACCGATGGTGCGCACATGCCATAAAGAAAATCAATCGTGTCAACACGAAAGTATTACACATGTGTTATGCTACAAAAGAGATGGACAAGGAAAAAGTCATATTGGAAGATGGTGAAAAACTTTCTCAGGTTTTGAAGAAAAATGGTATTCCTTCATTTTTTGAAAAGAAGAAAAATATAGTTGTGTATGAAAAATCAAAGAATGTCAAGCTCGGCCAACACGTCATCAAATGAAAGGTTAAAACAAAAATATGGTGATATATTATGCAAGTCAAAAAAACATTGCGGAGACATCTTCAGCAAAGCGCCCGACATGGAAAAATTATTGTTCAAGAGTTTTATGAAAATTACAAATTAAGCGGCGTGTTGAAAATAAATAATTTACAATTAATATAATAAGTTAAAAGTCATTTTGTGTTTAGCCTAAAATTCATGGAATGTGAGGAGACTTTAAATCTATTGAGTTTTCTCTCTTGATGCTTTCGTGTAACATGTAAATGAAGGCTATATATTAGCCTAGTGGGTTGTCATTGTAAGCAATTGTAAAACGAACAATAATAAAAAAAAATCACAATTGTTATTATATATGTATGATGAATTTCATGTAAGAAAATTCCACCTCTAATTAACGAACCTAAAAAATACTATTCCGATAAATGAAAAAGTATAAAACTAATTATGTAATGGGGAGTTTAATACATAAGTAATTAGGCAAATGATTAAATAAGGTTATTGCATAATTAGATAAAATGACATTACAGTATCACCCAGGTGGAAACATGGATGTATAATCCCATTCATATCCAAATAAAGATTATCAAACTCTACACAATTTGGGTTAGGCATGCTTGTGAGTGATCCTTCTTATCTACCGCCTTTACCACTATATTTGGGTTAGGCATAATTAGCGGTGTTTTACCACTAAGGCACGTGCCTAGCCGTCCATGATAAATATAAATGGACACGTGTGACTTCGGGAAATGACCTGAAAATTGAAAAGATGGTCTTATGTCATTTAATGAAGTGACGCTTGGGGAGGAAATAGAGTTACTTTCAAAAGAAGTAAGGGCTTGGCGCCAATTTTTTTTGAAATCTAACGGAATCCCAAAAGTCCTAATGAAAAAGCTAGCCCCTCCCTATAAATTCACTCAATGGTTGAACAAATTGAAGCACACTGGGGAGAATTTTCTTTTGAGTAGCTAAAACAACCACGGTCCGGATTTAGAAGCAGTTCGGGTAGAATTTTCAGCAACAGTGTGAAGTCATATGGAACAAAGGTCAATAGCAGAGAATAAGCACTAGTTTTCACTTAAAGTTCAAAAAAGGTCGCGATTTCCCCTCGCAATAGGCTCATTTGGGTTTAGCTTTGGCTTGGGTACATTGGGCATAATTTTCCTTTTTTGAGGAGTTAGAACGATGACGGTCAGGATCCACAGGTACTACTGGAGAATTTCAATAAGAGATGAAGAAGACTGAATGGTTGGAGCTTACTCGCGGAAAAGTTCATGATGTCCCCTCGCCATACGCCCAGATATTGACAAGCTTTGGATCAGGTACATAAGGGAGAATTTAACTTTTCTTGACCAGATATAACGATAATAGTCCCAATACAGACGCATTGGGGAGAATTTTTTTTCCTACAAAAGAAGGTGGTCCATCGGATTGAGAAATTTTCATGCAGACATTTATTGCGCTCACAACAAATATCTACACGGAGGTACAAATGTAGGGGATTTGAAGGTAATCTCTAAATTAGATAAATCTTCCCCAATTAACAAAAGAGACTCAAGATAAGGAAGCAACATGAAGATAGCAAGGCAGCTCAGTGAAGCAGCTCAGTGATGGAGCTCAGCAAGGAAACTTGTCGAGATAGCTCTTTTTTATCTTTCTTTTTTACTTAGTCAAATTGTGTCGTTTTTAACACATTAATCGTAATGCTATAACGATTATAGTATTGAGTGTGAGGTCAAATGGTATTCACGAGAGGCCAAGACTGACAAGGATTGGGAGAGCTACATGATCTATTAAATGAACTCACGGTGGAAACTTTAGAGGGACTTGGTTTGGAGGATTGAGAAGTGAGGTAGCGTTAAGGCTTGTCTTGACCATCTTAGATACACCTGGTAAAACACCGAGATACCTTTTATCGTGGAAGCTTGTGCAGAGTAACCTCGAGTTCCATCGTATATTAAACTTTGAGCCAATCTGCCCTATAACAAATGTCACATCTACTTTAGGTGATATCATTAGCGAGATACACATTGTCCAATACTAACTTGAGTAAACCATCGTGGTAGTGAGGTTATCAGACTGTTTAGTGAGCCACCGCTGTTATGACAGTCCTCTGACGCACAGTTTATAGGAAAAAGGTATGTACTGGCATTTAATGATTACGACGTAGGGTGTGCTGACCCATCATGTATTAAATTCTTGTGACTTACAGTGTGAGGGGAATTTCTTTCACACTGTAGAGGATTGAGACGTCTCAGGGAAGGTGTGGGGTTATTTATTGGCCTCAACCACTTCTGAGAAGAGAAAGTTCTTTCTAGAGAGTTTCTGGATAGAGAGAGAAAAGACATTTAAGAGTAAGAGAGTTATTACAAACTAAAGTTTTATCCACCCACCATTGACATTTAATATGAAACTTTTATTAGCTAACCAGAGAGATATCAAAGGTTGTTGGCGTGTTAACTGCCTGCCAAGGTGCATCTAGGGTGCTTACTTCTCTCTCCCTTTGAATGAATTGCTTCTGAGTTTTCTTTATTATCATCATTTGAGTTATACACGAGATATTTTATGAGTCCAATCCAATATGAGTGTTTGTTATATACAATACTGAGTGTCCATTTGTCATTGTTAAGAGTATTTGGGTTATCGATTATCACCATATCTATAGGGGTTACGCCTCTGTTTGTATTAATATACTCCTAGGCTTCAAAGGGGACTACCTTCTCACACCACCAAACCCAGAACCCCATACCTCCAAACCGACGAGTCTTCCCAGCTGACGACCTCCAATACCCAACCACCCGACATTAATCCATAACCCATATCCATTAACCCACACCCAACTCACCTGTCACACCTACAAAATAGGAATTTCCATTTGCCTTCCTTAACCATAAAAGCCACGTGCATAAAAAACCAAAAATTCAAGGCTCCCTCCCAAAATAATTTTAACTTAGACTAAATCATATCCCACAAAATCTTCCAACAAAAACACTTCGTGGGTTATAAAATAGAGGGAGTGCAGCTCATTTAAAAAAATTCTCTTACGGAGGCAATAAAGAGAGAGACTTGGACAGCATTTACAGTACCATTTTTGTACAGTTTAGGAAAATAAAAAATTCAGAAAAAATACAAAAAAAATAGTTTACTTTAGAATAGTTTTTAAGTTTAATTTTTATTTTTTTATTGTAATCAAGTGCAATGGTTGTGAAGAATTTGGACGCATTGGAAGAGCGCGATTCGACAAAGAGACTTGGGTATTGTGTTCTCTATCTTTATTACATTTTATGTCTCTATTTTTCTTTATTGTTATTTATATTCTAATATGAGAATGTTAGGCTAAACACTCCATTCAAGGGGTGAGACGAAATCGCGTAGGATGTTAATTTAATTAATTAATTTTATCGATTGTCATATTTCTAGGAGAATTAATTTTTAATTATCATAAATTAACTTACGTATCGAGAAATAGTAAATTAATTTAGTTTTAATATTTGATTTTAGGAATCGAACTAGTGATAGGTTTTTCCTAAAATTTGTGTATTAATTCGGTGTAAAAATTCAAGGATTCGTACAATTTTTATTAAATTGATCTTAGCGGGTAATTATTAAAAAGAGTATAAATCTTAGTTTTTTAAAGTGTGACATTTTTAAATTGGTTTTCTGAAAAAGATATTATTCAATTTATAATTGTAACGAGAGTTAGATTATGAATTTAATATTATCTCGAAATATTTTAATTCAATAAATGAAGAAATTAAAATTAACTCAACACGCGGTGTAATCCTATATCTTAAATCTTTTCACATTTATCACACCTGGTTATGTATTATTTTTAGTTTACTTAATCACATTTGATTTTTATCATTAATTGATTCATTCTCCCTTGAAGTTGTTTTAAAAACAAAATATAAAAGAAAAAGTTTTAATAAAAAAATGGAAATTGCAGCCTTTCACGTTATTTGTTTCACCTTGAAAGTTATAGTGATACTCGTACTTGCCACGATATGAGCTATTTAACAAGTTTTTTAGGTATTGAAGGGATTTTGAGACTCGACTTTTGAAAATAATGATCATACACAAAAAAACGTGTTATCAAATGGCGTCGTTGCTGTTTTCTTGAAGATTGGAGCAAAGTGAAGATTTGCAATTCATTTTTAGTTTTAGTTATTATTTTTTCCTCCTCCTTAGACTGGTTGCATTAGGATTATTGAGGCTTTGTATTTATGGGTGCATTTTGACACCAATTTATTTGTAATAATTATTCATAAAAAAACGAAAAGGAAAATGGGAAAAAATCCAGAGAGAGCGCCCTTAGAGTGGATTTTGAAGCCTCTATATTTTTGGGTTCGTAGGATTACCGAGGATGACTAAAGTTAGGCAAACTTTCCCCCGATCGACTCAACTCGATCTTCACCTCTCATGTGTAAAATTTGTGGGAGGTTAATTTCTTTATCACTCACGAATCTCCTGCTAGCGTGTTCATTTTGTGTGTGATTATTTGCTCTTGTGTGCTTTTAATTCTTACATCACACTTAATTTGAATGGTTTAATGAATTAATCTATCTAAGACCTGCACCCGGCCATTCCCACAACCTAGTTTGGACCTTGTTGTTATACATCACATGTTTCCATATATGCCTTTAGGTCGTCACTTGAACCCTCCCTCCACCTTAGTGCTCCATGAGCCCTTTCGTGAGTACTTACTTCATCCTACCATGCATGAGAGTATTTTATCTACTCTCACCTTATGTGACACATAGCTTATTCCTATATGCCTGCCATTATCCTGTTATGGTGATTTTTATTTCCTCAACTTCATTAACATGTCACGATGTGACCATTATCATCGATCATTTATAGAACGGTCGTGTGCTTTCTATAAGACCCACTGTATCCCAATTGAAAAACCTTTTTGCCTCCCCATCCAATTGGATCATCATACTTATAGGCCCTTGTTGCCTCACCTTTACGCTCAATAAGGCCCGTGATCAATCCCTCTTCACCCTCACCCTTGCTTGTCTTCGCCCTACCCATTTCCCCACCCACCCTTGGTCCACCGATACATTACACCGCGTGAAACACTTTGTCATACAAGCGCATTGATCTCACTGCCTTTCTTCATTAAGACTGACTTTTCAGTCTTGTTTGGGGGTGATTCCTATCATGCACTTTGTCTGCCACTCCATGCTTTTATAGTTTTTTTCTTTAGGGTGAGAATCGTTCGGTCTAGCTGAAGACTTTAAACTTAGCACTACCTAGAGGCAGCCCGTCGTATCTTGTATATGAGTATGAGTCTTATCCTGTTTGGGGTAGTACTCTATCCCCCCCGGATGATTTTTACATGTTTTATAGACTTGTACATCTTTTTGTGCCACATTTATTCCTCAGGTTCCACCTCTGGTCCATCATGCGGTACATCTTCATTAGTGGTTCATTATGGTAATATCTTTCTTACCTTGTGCTTTCCATTTCAATATATAGTTTCAAACATCGATGATGATATTCTCTTTTGTTTGGGGGTGAGAAATTTATCAAAATCATACCTCTTTTGAAAAAATTTCAGAAACAAATAATTTTAAACTTTTTTTGCAGTTCAACAAATTTGTTTATGACATGAATTGTTTCTCATCCCTCTTTTTGAAATCTCGGAATGCCTTTGTTTGATCCCAAAATTATGCTTTTTACAATAAAATTAAATAATGCCTCTTAAAGTGTACTTGCACTATGAATTCCTAAAGTCGGCAATATTTGCACTATCACGTTTTACAATCAAAAGTTAAAGAGTAACAACATTCTCAAGAGAGCCTTAAAATTTCAATAGTGGAGACTTAAACTCGTGAGATTTGAGCTATTCACCTTTTTGAGAGTTTTTACGTAATTTTCGAGTCACAAGTTAACTCAACTTTCTTTGGGTACTACACTTAGTCGTTGTATGGTCTCATTATGTTTTCAATTTTGGCATAATCACTGAGAATGAAATCACTTTCAAGTTGTAAGAAACATGTGTTTTGTCGTTTGTCCCAAGCACTACACCATCTCTGACCATACACTTACCAATTTCCCATATCACATTATCATTTACTTCTCCATTATCTGTCCATATTTCTCTTATCCATATATATTTAAGATACCATCCATATATCATTTCCCATCACTATATTGTTTTGAGAAAAAGAGTGTTTGAAATTGTCAATATAAATTGTCTTCATTTTTGTTATGAAACGAAAAATGCATCGCAATAAAAAAGAGAAAAAAAGAGAAAAACTGAAGAAAAAATAAAAAAATAAGTAGAAAAAAATAAAAAGAAGAAAAAGAAAGCATGCAATCATATATTTAATAAATGAAGACACTAGTTATTCAAAATGTGTTCCACTCTTGTCAAAACCCTACCATCATATCATTCAGCTTCTTCATCTCATTTTTCCTTCATGCCTTACATAAATCCCATTTTCACCCTTGGCAAGGTGTTCGGAAAAACGAGAAGTCCAAATGGTGAATAACTCGACATTCTTAACATAGCGGTTAGCATTTCTTCATAAGATCAAAATTCTTGTATGTATCCGTCAATTGTTATAAGTGTGTGAGACGTTTGACCTTGTTTACATTTACTCACCCGCTCACATACTAGAGAGATACACCTACCCAATTCTCAGAGAGTTCGATTCAGATAGGGTTATATCTACTGGGAATTAAAGTCAAAGCATTGATTCGTAAAAGCAATCTAGGAATTACTCTAATGATACTTAAGATTGTTTCACAAAACATATGCTGAGTTTTAGGAAGGATTACGCCTTTGGTAATAAGTATTTTTATGCCTTACCTTGATAGATGAACAATGTATTCCGTGACATCTTTTTAGTTGGGTTGTATAGCTTTTAAAAGTCAAAATAAGAGATTGATTTTAAATAAAAATAAATAAATTTTGTGGGTACATTCACTGCAAATCCTCACGAGACAACACTCGTCCTGTAGGAAAACCTATAGGTTTAACGGCTTGTTGCTAAGTGCAATCGTAAGTTCCTATGAAAGTGACACATTTTTTTTCACTTATCTCTATTGCTCTCTATTTTTTTTCCAAGGACTAGCAATGTTCATTTTGGGGATGGTGTGATAAGCATCCCAAAGTGTTGATTTTATATCCCAATTAGACGCATTTTAGTCTCCCGATCTCAATAAAATTGGCCTTATATTCGCATATTATTATTTCGCAGGTCAATCGACAGTTAAAGTATCAAATAATGCTAAATCAAGTAAATTGTGATAAATTAACGGTCAAATGCATTCAATGAAGGAAATCAAAGCGTCCACTAAGTCCGAAGTTCCTTTTTGAGCTCGTCCCGATGAGTTTTGATGCCCAAAATCCAGTTCCGGACCAAACCTAAACCTAAACCTAAACCGAGCCCAATCCTTTACCCCAGCCTCATGTGTGTTTAATATGTAATTTTATTAGTTTTTTAGATTTTTTTATTTGAGTCGTATATAATTTTAGAATTTTTATATTTTATTTATTTGCGTTTAGTACTAAAAATTAGGATCTGTTAGTGGCGTAGAGTATTTTTTTAGATTTTTATATAAATATTATAGGTATGTATTTTATTAGATTTTTAACTATTTCATTTTATTAATTTAATATTTATTTTTATTCTATTTTATTTTTATTTGAATCTTTTATTATTAGGATAGGAAGTCAAGTTTTAGATTTCAACTATTTTTTTTTTAGTTTATTTTTATAGTTTTATTACACTCTCTCTCTCTCTCTCTCTCTCTCTCTCTCTCTCTCTCCTACATCTCATCTTTTATCTCGCCCACATGCCGAGCTTAATCCAACCAACCTGCCCCTCCATAAAAACCGGCCACATCCCACCTCCCGTCCAACAACTCCGACGGCATAATCCAAATCAAAAATCGGCCAAACCTCGCCATCACCCAAACATGGGCTAACCACCAAAACCCGAACCTGTTTTAGCCGGCAGCAACCCGAACTCAAAAATTCGATGCCATCGAACCCGAAACCCATATCTCCAGCCCCGTTTCCAATACCCAGACCCGGGTCGAACTCCGGCCAACCTATTACGGGCGAATTCACTGTTATACCACCTGACCTAACTAAAATCAATCATTACATTACATCTGGCCTACTAATAGCCACCAAACCCGGAACCCCATACCTCCAAACCGACAAGTCTTCCCAGCCGGCGGCCACCAATACCCTGTAACCCGACACTAATCCACAACCCATATCCCTTTACCCACCCCCAACTCACCTGCCACACCTATAAAATAGGAATTCCCATATGCCTTCGTTATCCATAAAAGCCACGTGCATAAAAAAACCAAAATTTCAGGGCTCCCTCCTAATATGAAAATGTTAGGGTAAACATCTCATTCAAGTGGTGATACGAAGTCGCATAGGATGTTAATTTAATTAATTAATTTTATCGATTGTCATATTTTTAGGAGAATTAATTTTTAATTATCACAAATTAATTTACGTATCGAGATTTAGTATATATTTATTAGTTTTAATATTTGATTTTAGGAATCGAACTAGAGATGGATTTTTCTTAAAATTTGAATATTAATTCGCCGTTAAAATCCGAGGATTCATACATTTTTTCTTAAATTGATATTAGCGGGTAATTTATTAAAAATAGTATAAATCTTAGTTTTTAAAAGTGTGATATTTTTAAATTAGTTTTCTGAAAAAGATATTATTTAATTTATAATTGTAATGAGAGTTAGATTATGAATTTAATCTTATCTCGAAATATTTCAATTCAATAAATTAAGGAATTAAAAATAACTGAACACGCGGTGTAATCCTATCTTTTGAATCTTCTCACATTTATCGCACTTGGTTATGTATTATTTTTAGTTTACTTAATAACATTTAATTTTTAGCATTAATTAATTCATTATCCCTTTAAGTTGTTTTAAAAATAAAAAATATTAAAGAAAAAGTTTTAATAAAAAGAATTGAAATTGCAATCTTTCACGTTATTTGTTTCACATTGAAAGTTGGATTGATACCCGTATTTACCACGATACGAGTTATTTAACAAGTTTTGAAGGTATTCAAGGGATTTTGAGACTCGGCTTTTGAATACAACGATCATACGCAAAAAGCCTATTATGATTGCACACCTTGCAAATGCAAAGAGAATATGAAATATATAAACCCAATATGAAAAGCCCTCCGCCTTTTTTCAGGAACAGACAAAGGTGAAAGTGCATAACATGAAGCACATTATCACATATAAAATACATTATCACATATAAAATAATCATATCATGCTATGCAAAGTGAAACGGCAACAATAAACAAAAGGTAACACAAGTACAGATAATCCAAAAGATGAAACTACGATGAACATGGATTAAATTCATGCAAAGACTCAACATAAATACCATATATAAATATATAAGTACACATATAACATGAAACTCATGAATATATATATATATATATATATATATATATATAAATGACACACAAAAATAAGTTTTTTACACTCGTATTGCATAAATGTGTCTAAACCAAATATCGTATGGAGTGAAGGAATGTGAACTGGAAGCAAAATAAATACAATCCAAACACTCAATATAATCCAAGGAGTCCAATTTTAATGTGTTAAATTGTCAAACTTATGTTTATCCTAATGTGACAAATAATGTGAACTCTAAATGGACAAACAAACTAAATGTATACAGATTTAGAAAATATTGATAATTCTCAAACTAATAGAATAAAAAATTAAAGATGAACTAAACCAATTGATATTCAACTTATAACACCCTCAAAAAAATAAATATTCATTTTTTTGCTCTTTCTTAAGTTATCACTTTTGATGATAAATTTCTAAACTTTAGCCTGAGTAAATATTTCTTTTTTCTTTTCTTTTCTTTTCTTTTTCTTTTTTAAAGGCTCTTGCCAATGGTGGCCTTTCATGAAAATGAGATTTACTCCCTTCATAGCCATTTCCATTGTACACTCTTAGTTTTTTAAACCTAAGAGATTCCTCACCATAATGGTTCTTACATATACAAATCTCCGAGATATATGTATTCGACCAGATTAATTGGATAACACTACACTTAGGCCATGCAACATTAGATGTTAAATTCCCAAAGAGACTGTGAAAGTGTGCGTGAACGCATATACAAAGATGAATCCATTAATAAAAAACAAATATGAACAACTTCATGACAAGGCATGATTAAGAAATGATCTAAATCATTGGGATCCATACTATAATATCCTAGCCACGTGGAAATGATGGAATAAATAGTATCTAAACATACCAATATTCCACACAAAATATGTAAAACTATTATACAAACTAAAATAAGAATCTTAAGTTTTTTTCCTTAAATTTTCACCAAAAATGATTCGTTTTTTTTTCCATATAGACTCGAAAATAAAAAACAAAATACAAAAGAAACAAACGTTATAGAACTAGTTATGATAAAAAAAACATGAAGCACAAAATTGGTATACGAAAGATGTGAAGACACAATCATTCATAAGATATAACATGTGATGAATCATGTGAAAGCATGCGAGAATCAAGAAGTCTAACATTAAGTTCCTCTAAATCATATTTCCTCACCCAAATAGACGATGATTTAATGCCTTGGGACTTAGAACCATTGTGACACTAGATTTATATTTACTATGACCTTTTTTAAGATCAAAACAAAACCGCCTAAGATGGTCTTTCTTATCACAGTATGTGCATGTGGAGACATGAGGAGGGTTACCCTTGGGTTGACATGTGGGAATGTCCTTGACTTGGTTAACTCTCTCACAATTTTGGTCTTGGATTTAGGAGTGGAAACAATAGGACAAATGTAATCTATGCCTATCATGCCATTTTTTTATTTGTACGATTCCTAAAATCTTAGCCAATTTTTTTTATCTGAATTTCGAATAAAATTTGATACGACTTGAGTCTCCCAATTAAAATCTAACTCTAAATCCTAGACTCAAGAAAAAGTTTAGCATCATCAAATTTTAGGGAGTCCTTCTTCATATTATCAATCATTTGTAGAAGGTTATCTCTCTCTCCACATCAACGTATGAGAGATTATCCATGAGAGTCTTCTCAGGTGACCTTAAGTCCTCAATCGATTTGTCATTATTCACGTGGCACACTCTTTCAACCTAGCCTTTAATTTAAATTTTCCACTTTTTCAAATTTAAGGACTCCGTATACAACTCATTAAAGGAAAACTTAGAGATCACTCTCCTACTCATCACTCATCTCATATTCTTATTCCTCTTCAAAAACTTGGGAATCACACTACCAAACCTCAAAACGATCATGTACATGATTATATTTATCGTCGAAAGATTTTTCATTTTGTCTCACATGACTAGACATTAAAGTGGTGTATTTACGCTCCACCAGAGAATTAGGTTCCTCTTTCGACTCTCTATCACCAAGGGTTGCATTGTAGCTTTAGGCCTCTTACCTTTTTTCCTAGTTTAATGGGACACTCAAAAGCATAATTCCCAAACACTTGGAATTTATAACACCTGTCCCAATCATCCACCTTCTTCGAATTATCTTTCTTCTTATTATCACGGTCGTTATTAAATTTAATGGATTTCTTATTAAAGTTGTTATCTTCTCTAAGGTTAAGAAATTTTGTGAACATCTTTGCAAACCTAGCAATCTTTTAGGGCTATAACTCAAACTTAATATCTCCTCACGAATTTTCAAATATTACATTTTATCCTTATTTTCTTCTTTTTTCTTAGGAGGACACATGTTCATCTCATAGGTTTAGAGATCACATACAAGTTCTTGGACTCTTATAGTGTCAATAACGCTAAGAGACTATAAACTGTGACTTTAGCATTTAATCTTTCAGGCAATGACCTTAAAAATTTTCTCACAACTCTCAACTCAGGGATAGGTTCACTTAGTTTAAATGAGGAGTTAATAATATCCGATAGTTTAGTATAAAATTTCATCAAAATAATCCTACTCTCCCATTTTAATCTTCTTAAACATACAAGTCAATCGTATCAGTTCCCTTATTAATGGACTTTAAAATTTTCTAAGCGTCCTTCACGCTTTCAAAAATCATAATTATCCTAAATTCTTCAGTAGTGACAACACAAAAAATTACGTTCACACCCTTGGAATTAGATGTCGAGGCGTATTTTTTGGCCTTTGTCCAGAGGGAGTATGCTTTCAGTAAACCACCATAAATGGGAGAAGACCATTCTTGTTCCACCGAGTTCTAAACGTTATCTTCTATAGATTTTGAAAAAAATCTCATTTGAGCCTTATTATAGAGATAATTTTATCCATCAAACATGGAAGGCTAGGTAATGAAACTACCCTCATGGTTAAAATCCATCTCAAAATCCTAAACATACTAAAACGGGATTAACACAATAATTTAGTGAAACTTCTCTGATACCCATTTGATAAGGCAACACCCATTTTTTCTATGGTTATACCTTTAGACACTCCATTATAGTACTCCCCTGTACACTTCCACGAGATACAAACACAGTCCCTTCGAATCTCGGACCTTTGGTCCTCCTTTGAATTCTAACCCGAGGTCACCGAATGCACCCCGAGCTCCATTTGAATTTTATTAACTCTTGAACATGAGTTTACCTCAACTCTTAAACCTGAGTTTACCTCAACGCACTTTTAAATGGATCTGAATTCACTTTCAAACGGTCTCTACCATGCATAAATCAGACTTACGATTCGCATTTAGCAACCCTTTTACCCGAAAGGTCACACTCCTTGAGCTTTGTTTAACTTTGGTCAAAATTTAAGCATGAGAGTATCTTGATGAGATTTCATAGGAATCTGAATCCCCTTCCCAATGGTCCTGACCGTGCACGAAATGGACTTACGGTTTTTATTTTATAACTATTTTGACAAAAAATCCACTTTCACACTACCTATAGGCACTCGTTTCCCACTGCATGCAAGAGGGGGAGACTTAATTTGATGCCAAGTCTAGGACCTATGCCTATAGATAGTCCATACCAACCACCACCCCCTCCATAGGCAGCCTTGTCTTTTTGTCCCTTTAGGGTCTCCTGTTTAGGGAAACACTAACCTCATTGCTTAGGGAACTTCTGCCTTGTAATTTGTGCGATGAACGTATTACAGTACTTTCAAAAAAATTATCTTACATCAATCCCTCACCTCACCATTTTCCATCACTCATAATCACTTTCCACCATTCCACCACCATCTAAAAATCAAAATACTCAACTTTTAAAAATCATAGTTCAAATCATTTAGAAGGTCTAAACTCTCTTAATCTAACTTTGTCAATTTAGTGTCATTTCAAATATTTTATTACTTTTAATAAATTCTTGTAGTTCATTCTCTTTTTCCCACCACTAATCACACTTTTTACTATTTATATACTTTCAAACTTATTTTCATAAATTCCGAAAACCCAAAAAGAGTGTTTAACTCATAAACCATAAATTAGAGTTTTTACCCTTTTTTTACATTCTCACCACTTGGGCATGCTATTTCACAAATTAAAATAGAAAAATATATTTTTCTAATTTATGGGTTAGACCCCGTCTTTATTCTCTTATAAAACTACTTTGACTTTGATTCCAATTTTTGGTACGTAGGCTTCTCGAGTTTATCTTGGGTTCGAGTCCTCATATTCCTTATTTCATTCTTCATATTTTATTTTCACTAGCAATTTAGATATATGTTAGCTCATTTATCTTTACTCTTTAGCGGTCCCGTTAGATGCATACTCACTTACTCTTTAGCGGTCCCTAACATATATCTAAATCGCGATTTGTGCATCGCTCATAGCCTATCTATTTTTATTTTTAGTGGTCTCATTGATATGTACTCACTTATTCATAGTGAGTAATGATTTGGCGCATGTAACATCCCGTATTTTTAACGATTTAAATAATCATGTGATTAATTATTATTATGGGAATAAGTATGCGATTAATTATTGTTGTTGGATTAATTAAATTAAAACGTGAGAAATTAATTTGTTATTAATCCGGATTAAACTAATTATTAACTAGCGTGCCAAGGGTTAATACTTATTGTTGAGAATTATTGAATATTACTCTGTGATATGTAATATGGAATTATGATATTTGATAAATTGTCGGAAGTGAGAAATACGGTAGTTTGGTAATTTAAGTCTGACATGCGTGTGAGTCGTGTCGGGACTAATTGAATGGAATAAAAAGAGAAATTTATTTTTATTAACCCGTATGATCATTTCGAGTGCGCCATTGAGTCCGGGAGGGTCGAGATAGTCAAAATAGTATACCCGGGTGTTTAGTTCGGATCCCGGGGCGATTTTAGGCCTAACCGGCGTCCCGAAAGGGCATTATGGTAAATTGTATTTTTGGGTTTAATTAATGGACGAAAATTGGGATTTTTTATATCAGCTAAGGAAAGTCCATTAGGGTTAAGAAGTGACAGGAAGTTAGAACGGCCATGGAAGGTGTGAGGGAAAACCAAATTCCAAGAGAGAAGACTCATTTGGCATCACCTTGCACAACCGTGACCACCAACGCGTAGATCGCGAAGAGAGGAACGCGTATATACCAACATCACCAACGAATCAGACCGTCATATTCGAGGCAAGTGTTTATTACTTTCTTTCTTTTAGCAATAATCATGCTCATGTTAGTATAGGTAGAATTAATCATGATTTATATGTTAATTGGGTGAAAATTAGAGATTTAAATTATGATTAAGGATTGGTTTAATTAGTGGCTGGAATTCCTTCATGTATGTAGAGGATTAATCACAGAATTTGATTATATATTGATGAACGAATCTGGGTTGATTAGGTTCTGAAAATTGAAAATTTGGAAACTAGGATTCATATGAATTGATTTGGGGTACCTATATATTTATGATGATTTATGACAAATTAATGATCCTAGGAGGTTAGGAATGATTTATAACCTGTTAGGTGTTGATGGGTATTGATGATGAGTTGTTGGGAATTGAATCTTAGAGGTTTTTAGGTTCAAAAAAGATGAAAAACGTTAAAGTTTGGTGAAGAAGACGAACAGCACAATCTCGCGCGAAGTGGTTCAAACGAGATGGGGATCTCGCACGAAGTGGTTCGAACGACATTGGAAGTCGTTCGAATGACATGTCATTCTGGTTCAAACCACATGTCATTCTGGTTCAAACCACAGAGTGAATTTCTGGAAATTTTCTTAGAGCCCAGTTTGGAGTTTATTGGTTTATTGAAGTGAGAGAAACTACCAAATAGTAAATTTAAATAAGAAAGAATTTTGGGAAAAGTATGTGAGAATTAATACTTTAATTATTTCGGTATAGAGAGAATGTACCTTTGAGATTACGAGAGAGATAGTAATTTAATTATTTATACTATACGTAGTGATGAGGTTAAAATACGTATAAAGAGTATATATGTAGGTTGGAGAAATACCTATAAATTATAGTAGGATGTGTGTATGCCTATTATGTGATATTATTGTTAAGGGCACTAATGGGTGATAACCCGAGGGTGCAAGAACCTTATAGTTAAGAGCATTAAGGAGTGATAACTCGGGGGTGCAGAAACTCTATTGATAAGTGTACTAATAGGTGATAACCCGGGGGGTACAAGGATGACTATTGTTTGTCGCACTAATGGGTGATAACCCGGGGGTGCTGAATTATTATTGATAGGTGCATTAATGGGTGCTGACCTGGGGATGCATAATTTTCTAGATATGTGCACTAATGGGACTTAGCCGAGGGTGCATGATTAGTATATATATATGTATAGGGATGATGTGACTATATATATATATATATATATATATATATATATGAACTTGTGAATATTCCTACTGTGTGAAATTAGTAGACTTGGTAATAATAATAATAATCATTACATTGCACCAAGTAGTCTTAACCTGAGAGTGCAGGATTAGTGTATATATATAGGGATGATGAGACTATATATATGTATGAGTGTACTTGGGTAAGTTTCTACTTTGTGAGACTAATAGATAAAATGAAAATGAGAAGTAAGATAATCTTAGTGAATAAAAGACTAACCATTCAAACGATGAATAATGGAACTTAGTATGTGAGATAAACTATCTGAATAGCGTATTGTATGGGCGATACGTGAATACTACTAGTGAGCATAGTTAGTATTAGTATGGTTTCTGACTAGTTAGACTTGGAGGTATAACTAGGGGGAGATTAGATGTACGTTAGGCGTGCACAGTAGACGAGAGGTGAGAAACTCATGTGAGAGTTCGATAAATAACATGCGTATAAGACTTGTTTTAAGAACCAGTTTTAAATACTTGCTAAATCATTTTTACACCCGTTTCCTGTATCTCTTATCTCTTTTGCTATATATATATATATTACTAGGTGCTCAGCCACATGAGTATCAGATTTAGAGATTTGGGTTGCTTGACATGATGCAGCTATTATGGAAGCTGTAGGTCCTTACAGTAGACGCATCTATCTTTTCCATTTAGTTCATCTGGACTTCTTGTTTAGGGCATACCCACTTCTAGTTCATTCATCAGAGATATTGTATTCAGTTTATTGTATGGTTTGGAGTTTTGAACTGGAAGGTTTTATCCAGTCTTATTTATTTCAGTACTTGATTCATGTTCAGTATTTATTTACATTCCTATGTGTGGTGAATGGTTTATATTTTAAGATGGAAAAAAATGGATTTACTTGGTTTTAATATTTGAAAATGTTTTGACACCTAGCTTAATTTTATATTAGGTGATTAATATGTTAAAAAGTTTTTTGATAGTGATGCTGAGAATGAACCAACTGAATATCCTGTTTTAAATTGGTAGAGGACTGATCACCCTATATTTAATTGGGCGGGGTATCACAGGTGGTATCAGAGCATCAGGTTCTAGTGTCCTTAGGATCTGTGCGGCTTATTACGTTTCAGCGTGTCATTCTTTAATATAGAGCCTTATGATAGGATTATTGTGTTCCCTTACGTATGCGACTTACTTTCTCCTGCTGCGAATTATAATAGATGTGACTCATTATACGAAATTCGGTGTGCTTCGAACACCGAACATTTTAGCACGACCACTGAGGGACGTAAGAAGAACTGCGGGAGAAGAGGCTCAACATAAGACATAGAGTAATCGGGGAAGAGTGATCGGGACAAAAATCACCACGAGACTTACTTAAGTAAGAGATAGTAAAATCGTCACTCGGGAACTGTGGGTTCCCAGGACACAGTCATAGATAACGATGGAATGATTTCAGGACTACCTAGCAAAATCGATAAAAGGGAAATCGGAGGAGCTCTTTTGAAAAACCCATTGGTGAAGATGCGGGGAAGAAAATGAGAAAGTGTAACAGACCAACAGAAGTGGAAAAATCCAAAGGCAATTGTGTAAAGTGGGGCGTGACGGCACTCATAATTAAATTTGGAGTTAAAAGCTATAGCGCTTAGGAGCATCATGTAGTGATTAGAGGCAATCACCGTATATGAAGAAGTGTGTTTGAAATTTAGAGAGAAATTTGAGTACGATTTGACTGTGAAGTCTTCCATTCGGTGTGGTAACAAAATGTGAGTGAAATTTTGATGTTTAGCACAATGGATAAGATAGAAACCGATCGTGAGATAAAGGTTGAATTGCATAATGAACTTCATACCTGGAAGAGGGGCATAAATTATCCAAAGGGTTTATAGTTGATAAAGAACCCGTGAGTAGAACACAAACATGGATGAGGAATCCAGCTAGGATGACTAATGTTGATGTCATCAAAGTTATACGGTTGCTAGTGATTGCATTCCTTCCAAGAGAAGGGAGTAAACAGGGTTGACAAACCTGCTAAAGAGCAGAAACTGAATTTAACGGTGTTAGTGAAACACCACATGGGAGTATACCCGATAGGGAACTCGGTTAGATGATTTTAAGTGATTAACTTCAAGAGGACGATGAAGTCAATCAGGCTGTAGAGGCCAACCATAGTTCTGACTAGCTAGCGTAGCTAAAGGGACAATGGAAGAATAATAGTGAGTTGAGATTGTCGGTCCGAGAGAAGGACATTCCCAAAAATGGTCAGTGGGACCAGTGATGGGGAAATGGTTCATGAAGTTTTCCTTATGTGAAGGAAGTAGAACTACAAGGGTTGAATGTGTCCACAATTGATAAGTGAGACCGAAGATATTAGAAATGGTAAACCGTGCCAGTTAGGCATAACGACTGGAGGAGCGAGACTTCCAGCAAAATAATTTGGGGTCAAGAGAATTAGGCCCAGGAAATTTATAACCCGAGAGTGATGGGTTCAGGCTGGACCAATAGAGTTCTCGTTAATAGTAGCATATAGTATGTCAGGGTCTACGGGCCCCGAGATGTAAATGGGAGTTCAATAAAGCTATAATTGAAGCCTGGAGAGTTCGGGCCAACGCTTTAATAATGGGCATAAAATCCACATGATAGAATAAATTGTCCATGATGAGAGAAGACAACTATAGGATGAAATCCTAGGATGTATGACGATTGCAGATGTTCATGGGACGTGATGGCAGCCACATGCTGAGACCTTGTGATTTGGCGAGACTGGCGAGGTTTTGCTTCTTCCTTGTGAGTAAAGGATAGATTCTAGTGACATGTGTGTGCCACAACTTTTATGTAAATTGGAAACCCTAAACTTCGCGTGCGGGTCGAGTTTAGTGGGAACGTTAGTTTTGACAGTCTTGTTACAAACGTATTTCTCGTTGTTAGCAGGGCATTTTGATGATTTCCCGTGAGTGAACCGGGTGGGCCCTAAGAATATGTTTTGTTGTTATAATTTACTACTGCATTGAGTCAGCTTTAGTAGAGTTTATTATGGTAATGTGTAGTGATTAATTACCGTATGGTTAAACGATAGTAAAAATGTAGTGATATGATTGTCGTGCCAGATACTCCGGGAGGAGTGATCTTAGTTTTGTGCGGCACCACTTGAAATAGGGTTGGGCCCAGATATGAGTATATATATGAAACTTTCATGGTATTATAGACCTCAGCGAGTATAGAGTCTAATTATATGTGATTTCCGAGCATATAAATTTATTTATCTGTTAAGACTTAGAATACATTGTGATCTTATCGAAAGGCGAAATATAGCTCGTTATATATTTATAGCACCAAGTACTTGGGTTAGTAAGAGCGTCATGCTTCATGTTACATTGTTAGGGACATGAGAATGGACGAGTAAACTTTTATGTCACAATATGTAGATTGTGGGAAAGTACACAGTAGGTACTGAAGGCCTTACGGACCTCAACAACCGGCTAGGTTTGATAGTAGTGTATCGGGGGGTTCCTTGTTTGGATTTCGCTTTGCGAGACATCCCACGCATGAAATTAGCAAACGTCAGGAGTTGGAGAGAAGTTTGGTCGATAGTACATAAGTTTTGTATGTTGGTTATTGTACCTAGAGGAGAATATATTTGAGAGTTGATAATTCTTTTATAACTTAAGGCCAATAGGGAAGGCTTTAATATTTTTCGGAATAGATGAATGATTCCATTGAAGGATTGATTAAGTTTTGACTAGTGGGGCGGTTGAGTGCACCCCTACCACATCAGCATAACGAGTGTGCAAGAATTGAGATAAGAAAAATTTTAATGTCTTTGTATAATGATGCACGAGGCATAGGGTGTATGGGCACCCTGGGTGATTGAATCAGGTAGTGGATTATGATTAGCACGTGATTTCAATAACATGTAGTCGGGTAAGACGAAGCTTATTCACGAAGTTTGGTCAGAGACTTACATTTCAAGATAAATTGAAATTTATTCAAGAAAGATGAAATGTATCAGAATACAAACAACAGTGGTGATGGGTTACGAAGTAAGTTAATATTGCAAGGATAGTCTTGCAGTGGGTCACCTGAAGGATTGAAAAATTGTGGACAATTTGAAACCAGTAGGGGCTCCTTCCACTAGAGAATGGAAGAGTATCCCCAAGGATCTTGTCATGTAGCTGAGATGGTGAGGATTTAGGACAAGCGGTCTAATCAGATGCGGGAGAGAAAATTTTATGTGGACCCTGAGATCTTAGAGGAGGACGGGAGCAGTACCTCACACTAGTGGAGTTGTGTCCAAATAATTTCTATAAGTTCACGTTCGGGTAGAGTGCCAGTAGATAGACCTGTCAACGGGTTGGTTTGGGTCGTGTATGGGTTACGGGTTACGGGTTAAAACACCTTAACCCATACACGACCCGTTAAGCCTAACAGGTCTAATAACAATACCCAAACACGACCCGTTAATATTAACGGGTACACGACCCAAACCATTAACACCCGTTAATATTAACGAATCATTTTGGGTCGAAATGGGTAACGGATTGGGTGACCCTATAATACCCGTTAGTCTTCAATACTTTAAAAATAATGGGTTTTAATTGTATTTTTTATTGGGTATAGATTGGGTGACCCTATAGCACCCGTTAGTCTTTAAAGATTTAGAAATAATGGGTTTTAATGGTTATTGTTATTGGGTACGGGTTGGGTGACCCTATAGTACCCGTTAGTGTTAACGGGTGTTAACGGGAAGAAACGGGTTAAAATGGGTATAGGTAAATTTTCAAACCCGAACTGTTAGTGTTAACGGGTCTACCGTGTCAACCCGTTAATGAGCCAAACCCAATAAGAGTAAACCCATTAACTTATAATTTCGTGTCGGGTCGTGTCGTGTTAACGGGTTATCGTGTATTTTGACAGGTCTACCAGTAGAAGTATGGAACGATAAACTATGTTGTTATCCTACTTGATAGTTAAAGGTGAGGAACTAGTTATGATTACAAATGTCGGAGAAGAATCGATATTATTGTATATATTGTGTGTGAAATATATATCGCACAACTAATTTACTTGTATGAACAACACGAGACGAAGTCGTATGTATATAAAAAGAGGATAAATCTACTAAGGTGTAAATAGTAGAAGGCTAGATAGTGAATATCTAAAATAATGTTGAAGTAGTGAAACTTAAGCAGAAAGGCTTGGGCAAGAGCCTATATGATAGCGTAACCTAGAGTTTAAAGAAAACACATGTGTAGTGTTCATTATTAAGGATATTCGATAGCGTACTATATGGGTGGTATGAAGTAGCTTATTTGTGAGCGCCAGGATGCGATGCGCAATATTATTACAGCATTATCTGTACCTGGTATACTTTTTCCGAATTTCGGGACGAAATTCCGTTGTAAGGGGGGAAGTATGTAACACCCCGTATTTTTAACGATTTAAATAATCATGTGATTAATTATTATTATGGGAATAAGTATGCGATTAATTATTGTTGTTGGATTAATTAAATTAAAATGTGAGAAATTAATTTGTTATTAATCCGGATTAAAATAATTATTAACTAGCGTGCCAAGGGTTAATACTTATTGTTGAGAATTATTGAATATTACTCTGTAATATGCAATATGGAATTATGATATTTGATAAATTGTCGGAAGTGAGAAATACGGCAGTTTGGTAATTTAAGTCTGACACGCGTGTGAGTCGTGTCGGGACTAATTGAATGAAATAAAAAGAGAAATTTATTTTTATTAACTCGTATGGTCATTTCGAGTGCGCCATTGAGTCCGAGAGGGTCTAGATAGTCAAAATAGTATACCCGGGTGTTTAGTTTGGGTCCGGGGGCGATTTTAGGCCTAACCGGCGTCTCGAAAGGGCATTATGGTAAATTATATTTTTGGGTTTAATTAATGGAAGAAAATTGGGATTTATTATATCAGCTAAGGAAAGTCCATTAGGGTTAAGAAGTGACAGGATGTTAGAACGGCCATGGAAGGTGTGAGGGAAAACCAAATTCCAAGAGAGAAGACTCATTTGGCATCACCTTGCACAACCGTGACCACCAACGCGTAGATCGCGAAGAGAGGAACGCGTATATACCAACATCACCAATGTATCAGACCGTCATATTTGAGGCAAGTGTTTATTACTTGCTTTATTTTAGCAATAATCATGGTCATGTTAGTATAGGTAGAATTAATCATGATTTATATGTTAATTGGGTGAAAATTAGAGATTTAAATTATGATTAAGGATTGGTTTAATTAGTGGATGGAATTCCTTCATGTATGTAGAGGATTAATCACAGAATTTGATTATATATTGATGAACGAATCTGGGTTGATTAGGTTCTGAAATTGAAAATTTGGAAACTAGGGTTCATATGAATTGATTTTGAAATTTTATATATTTATGATGATTTATGATAAATTAATGATCCTAGGAGGTTAGGAATGATTTATAACCTGTTAGGTGTTGATGGGTATTGATGATGAGTTGTTGGGAATTGAATCTTAGAGGTTTTTAAGTTCAAAAATGGTGAAAAACGCTGAAGTTTAGTGAAGAAGACGAACAGTACAATCTCGCGCGATCTCGCACGAAGTGGTTCAAACGAGATGGGGATCTCGCACGAAGTGGTTCGAACAACATTAGAAGTCATTCGAACGACATGTCATTCTGGTTCGAACGACATGTCATTCTGGTTCAAACCACAGAGTGAATTTCTAGGAATTTGCTTAGAGCCCAGTTTGGAGTTTATTGGTTTATTGGAGTGAGAGAAACTACCAAATAGTAAATTTAAATAAGAAAGAATTTTGGGAAGTATGTGAGAATTAATACTTTAATTATTTCAATATAGAGAGAATGTACCTTTGAGATTACGAGAGAGATAGTAATTTAATTATTTATACTATACGTAGTGATGAGGTTAAAATACGTATGAAGAGTATATATGTAAGTTGGAGAAATACCTATAAATTATAGTAGGATGTGTGTATGCCTATTATGTGATATTATTGTTAAGGGAACTAATGGATGATAACCCGGGGGTGCAAGAACCTTATAGTTAAGAGCACTAAGGAGTGATAACTTGGGGGTGCAGAAACTCTATTGATAAGTGTACTAATGGGTGATAACCCGGGGGTACAAGGATGACTATTGTTAGGCGCACTAATGGGTAATAACCCGGGGGTGCTGAATTATTATTGATAGGTGCATTAATGGGTGCTGACCCAAGGATGCATGATTTTCTGGATATGTGCTCTAATGGGACTTAGCCGGGGGTGCATGATTAGTATATATATATGTATAGGGATGATGTGACTATATATATATATATATATATATATATATGAACTTGTGAATATTCCTACTGTGTGAAATTAGTAGACTTGGTAATAATAATAATCATTACATTGCACCAAGTGGTCTTAACCTTAGAGTGCAGGATTAGTGTATATATATAGGGATGATGAGACTATATATATGTATGAGTCTACTTGGGTAAGTTTCTACTTTGTGAGACTAGTAGTTAAAATGAAAATGAGAAGTAAGATAATCTTAGTGAATAAAAGATTAGCCATTCAAACGATGAATAATGGAACTTAGTATGTGAGATAAACTATTTGAATAGCGTATTGTGTGGGCGATACGGGAATACTACTAGTGAGCATAGTTAGTATTAGTATGGTTTCTGACTAGTTAGACTTGGAGGTATAACTAGGGGGAGATTAGATGTACGTTAGGCGTGCACAGTAGACGAGAGGTGAGAAACTCATGTGAGAGTTCGATAACTAACATGCGCATAAGACTTGTTTTAAGAACCAGTTTTAAATACTTGCTAAATCATTTTTACACATCGGGCTCTGACCCGTTTCCTGTATCTCTTCTCTCTTTTGCTATATATATATATATATATATATATATATATATATTACAAGGTGCTCAGCCACAGGAGTACCAGATTTAGAGATTTGGGTTGCTTGACGTGCTGCAGCTGTTGTGGAAGTTGTAGGTCCTTGCAGTAAACGCATCTATCTTTTCCATTCAGTTCATCTGGACTTCTTGTTTAGGGCATATGTCGCCCACTTCTCGTTCATTCATCAGAGATATTGTATTCAGTTTATTGTATGGTTTGGAGTTTTGAACTGGGAGTTTTTATCCAGTCTTATTTATTTCAGTACTTGATTCATGTTCAGTATTTATTTACATTCCTATGTGTGGTGAATGGTTTATATTTTAAGATGGAAAGAAATGGATTTACTTGGTTTTAATAAATTGGAAATGTTTTGACACCTAGCTTAATTTTATATTAGGTGATTAATATGTTAAAAAGTTTTTCGACAGTGATGCTGAGAATGAACCAACTAAATATCTTATTTTAAATTGGTAGAGGACTGATCACCCTATATTTAATTGGGCGGGGTGTCACAGCGCATTGCTCATAATTTAGAAAATTTTATTCATTTACTTACTTTTAGGAGTCCTATTGACGTGCATATTCATTATTTTATAGTGAGCCACAATATGGCGCATCGTTCATATTCTGGCTATCTTTATATTTTTCTCTTTTTTTCTTCTAACTTTATTCCTTAGAATGATTTGTTCCCGTCTTTTGTATGAAGTGTACATGATGATTTCGCTCCTCACGCACTGTTTACATATATTTTCACCTTATACACATTATACAAAAGACTACACATTTTAGGAGAAGTATAACATTTTTATAGCTCACGAGAGACCGTAACGACGAAATGGGTCCCTAACGCCTTCTTGTTTTGTAATCTAGTCCCCGAACTCATAATCTATTTGGTTTCGTATCCATCAGTAGTCTTTTATTCTATATATTTGGGGAAGGCTACCTATTTTTCTAGTTTTGAGTCAAATAGTCCAGATACTTCAATCTTTACACTTTCACACACAATTAAAGATGCTAGATTTATGTCCATTGCGAGCTCACGATTTTTTTTTGCTAATGGCAAGAAGGGTTTTTATCTTCATTTCTTCTCCGGAGCCCATTCAAAATCGAGGATGGTCATAATGGCGACTCCAACGGGAGCGATTTTGAGGATTAGACTCTATTTTACATGGCCTTTGTTTTCTCTTTTCTCCTTTATCCATTTTCTACATGTGCATATATGCTTTCACTTGTGTTTTATTCTTTGTTCCTCATGATCACATGTATATTATATCTTTCACATTACTTATTTTTATGCCTTCGTAGTCCCATCTCACACGGGGACCAAAATAATACCTAAAGAGGACTCACTATGTGCTCCGCCTCACTTTGAATAGAAGGTCGGTTTAGGTACCAATCTGCTCGGCTATCTATATTGACAACTGTCCTCCTCCAACGCATATATTCACTCACACTGTACGTGCATAATCGCATATAAACCTAATAAACTTCTTACTAGTCATATGGGAATAAGGGAACGTGGTTGTTATGAGTTTGTTACTTGCACGTATATCAGGGATGCCAACACGAGATCCGAGGAATATATGTTTGTTGTTTATTTGTCAGCACATGTATACATGTTTAACTTCCTAACCTATAAAGGCAGTCCACGAGTCCCGTAAATATTATCTACCAACAACCTATAAACAGGGAACTAATCCACCTTAAAAGGGGACTCTCTCTCTGATTCTCAATCATTCTGCTATCATAGCAACCCTAATAACACACCTGATAATAGTGAAAGGAGAACTAGTAACACCCGTGGACGTAGGTTTCCATCTTAGGCTGAACCACATAAAATCTATCTCATTCTCATTGCCTCTCATCCTGATTCTACATTACTACTAATCTTTTTACTGATTATTAGATTATTTCCTATCTCCATTTTTGGACGATAGAAAATGGGCACCATTTGTGGGAATACGATTAGCCATTGTGATCCCTACCTGAATTCCTTTGTTCATCTCCTTTTCCAAAACACCTGAGAATGGCGAGTAATCCTGAGAGTATCGAATGGCATAAGTCCAAACTCCACCCACCCCCACTGGGGTGGGAGATATACACAGTCTATTAATGAGCCTAAATAAGGGGCATGAAGCGAAGTAGGAGAGTGTCAAATAGTTGGCACACACCTTTTAAGATGGGCCGATGCAACTTAATTCAAATGTCGTTACCCCTGGATCAGTGGTATCATGAAGCAGGGGAGGATGGTTCCCCCTATTGCCATATAGAGACTTGAGACAGGAGTATCACAAGTAACCTCTGGAGAATCCCAGGAGGCTGAGCCTAGGGTCTCACGAAAATCTCAGCTCTTCCTAGTTATTCGAAGCGCAACGGGACCGATCATATCGCCCTAGAACCACGTCCTTAATAGAGTCACCTAGTCATTTTGACGATGAATACTACTCCCAGTGCATTAGAGCTCAGAATTTGATCGGTTGGTCCCTCATTGTAATTAATAGTAGGCAGTAGCGGTACCTCATGATCATGACCAAATGAGAAGTGATCCAGGAAAGATCCATCACCAGAGGCTCCCATTGATCTGCTAGAGCATCGGCTAAACTCGATCAGACTTCCCACGAAGAAAGAACGATCAAAAGTCAAGGATGAACTACAAAGTCAGCTGGAGGAAATACCAAAGATGATAACCAACCATGGAAGATATCCATCCAATGTTTTGAGGATCGACTCGACGAGATGGCCAAGTATAAGAATCCCCTATAGAGAGACTTTACGAAAGTGTCACCATTCGTCTCTTCTATTGTAACATACCCTACTCCGGCCAAATTCAAGACGCTGGTTATCATGCCAAAATACGATGGAAAAACAAATCCAGTTCTACATGTCGATCAGTATCAAGTTGTCGCAAACATTTATTCCATCCCCACGAGATGCGATGTAAAGCCTTCTCAAACACAATCACAAGTTTCAATCAAATCTAGTATAATAGCCTGCCAAGAGGACAAATAACTAATTTCTAGCAGTTGACCAACCTGTTTGTTAGAAAATTCTATTTTTGTGTGAAACTAAGAAAGAGAGTGTCCCATCAACTTAGTGTTCGATAGAAGTCCAATGAAAGCACCCGTGAATATATCACTCACTTTAACACTGAGAAGCCGGAGGCGGTGGATTACAATGAGCAGGCTGCCATAACTACTCTGATGAGTGACCTACGATCGGGGAAGATGTTTTGGGAATTGGCGAATGAACTACCCAGGATGATGACGAAACTGCTGGCCAAAGCGAGAAAAATTATGACTGTCGAAGAAGCAATGGCTGCGAAAGAGTCCGACCACCCCAAATCATCGGCCAATAAAACAACCAATAAGAAGGATCAGAAAGATCAAAAGGTCGAGAAACCAAAGAAATATGATGAATACACCCCACTTATAGTTGGCATCCACCACATTATAGAGCAAATCCGAGAAGCAAGGACCTTAAGTGGACAAGAAAGTTAAAAGCACCAGTAAATTGGCGGGACAGATGCAAGTACTGTGAGTTCTATAAAAATCATGATCATAATACCGACAACTGCATCACCTTGAATAATGAAATCGAGGATGGGTCTAATCAGGAGAGGCGAGATGTCCAAGTATGTGGATAAGGATGCCCGACTAGGTTCTCATGATCGTAAGTCCAAGAGACGATCGGAGTCATCGCGCCGCAAGGAAGACGACAAGAAGAGGGAAAGAAATGATGACTCGGAGGATTATATAGGCCTCCCAAATAAACCCAAGGACCCCATACGTGATGTCGGGATGATATATTTTGGGTGTCACTTCATCGTCAAAGGAGATGCAAGTGGGGGAGAAGACCCGGTCAAAAGGAAGGCCTATCTGAACGAGGCCAAAGCTTGCGCTCATGTGAGACAGTTCAATCTAATAACTGAATTGGACACACGTCCTTACAAGGTGAATAAGGATAAGCTGATAGTCAGTTTCTCTAAAGATGACTTTTGTACCCCCACGATAACCTTCTAGTCTTCACCATGCTGATCCATGAAATTAGAGTTGCCATAGTATTAGTGGATAATGGCAGCTCCGCATACGTTATGTTCTATAATTATTTTTGAAGATTGTAGCTTCATGATAGTAATTTGACATCATACCAGACTTTAGATGAGAAAAGGTTTGTCCACTGGGAATAGTGGAGCTAGAGATCATAGTGGGCACATGGCCAATCTGTCGCACAAAGAATGCTCGATTCTTCATCCAGGATAAAAACATACTGTCTGCCTATAATGTGATACTAAGTAGGGTTGGATTGAAAAAAATTGAGGCTTCCCCATCTACAGTGCACCAGTACTTGAAGTTTCCAAATCACTATGAAGTGGGGGTTATTAAAGGTAACCGGGTAGAAGCACAGGCGTGATACTACACATCGACAAACAAGGAAGATTAGAAGAAGCTAATGACCACTTACCACATTAAAACCACTAACCCGCGAGATGAAGAAAAATTGGTCAAATGAAGGCCATTGAAGAAACTGTGATAGTTAGACTTGACGCCGATCACCTAGAGCAGATAGTCCACTTACTAGACCTATGTATAAGGCAAGAGCTCATAAACTTCTTGTAGAAATGCAAAGAACGTTTTTGCATGGATCCCCGAGGAGATTCCCAGTATTGACCCTGATTTCATTTGCCCAGAGTTGAGCGTGATGGAAGAAACCAAGCTAGCCAAGAAGAGGCGAAGGGTTTTTGACGCTGAGAATAACCTAGCCATCCAGGGAGAGGTTCTTTAGCTCCATAATGTTAATTTCATTGACGATGTCAAGCATCTAGAATGGTCAGCAAACATATTCATGGTATGTAAGAAGAATGAGAAATAAAGGATGAGCATTGACTTCATCGTAAATAAGGTGTGCACTAAGGATCATTATCCATTACACTGAATTGACCAGCTAGTAGATGAGACCTCAGGACATGAGATTCTCAACTTCATAGACGTCTACTCTGGCTACAATCAAATTAGGATAAGGACCTATGACTCAGATAGGACTTCATTCATAACCAGCTGAGGTACTTATTATTATAATGTTATGCCTGTTAGTCTAAAAAATATAAGAGATGTTTGCTAGTGATTGGTGAACAAAGTCTTTGATGATCAGATCGGGGTAAACATGGAAGTATATGTAGATGATATACTCATGAAGAGCTGAACGTCCGCTGATCATATTAAGGACCTTGGATAAACTTTTGACCAACTGAAGAAGCACCAGATGAAGCTGAATCCAACAAAATGTGTTTTCAGGATGAAAGAAGGCATATTCCTGGGTTTTAACATCAATTAATGGGGCATCGAAGCCAATCCCGACAATATCCATGCTCTGATCAATATAAATTCTCCCACGACAAAGGAAGATGTGCAAAAGCTAACAGGGCGAGTGGTAGTACTTAATAGGTTCATCTCTGGAGCCACAGATAAGTGTATGCTCTTTTTTAAAGTACTGAGAAAGTCTTTTGAATGGAACGAAGAGTGCAAGAATTCTTTCTTGGAACTGAAGCATTAATTGGGCTCTCCCCCTTTCTTATCAAGGCCTGTTATTGGAGAAAATCTCTACCTGTATGTCACCGTGTTCGAGTCAACTGTCAGTTCAACACTGGTAGGATAGGAGGAAGGAGTTCAAAGACCAGTTTACTAACCTAAAAATTCGTATCTAGGAGTTAAAATCTGGTACCCCGAATGGAGAAGTTAACCTTAGCACTAAGGGAAGCGTTGAGAATAATGAAGTCATATTTCCAAGCCCATATCATTATGGTCTACACTGATCTACTTTTAAGGAAAGTCTTGTACAAACTAAAATAACTGGCCGACTTTTGGCTTGGGCAGTTGTGCTTGGTGAATATGACTTTCAGTACGAGCCCAGTATAGCCATCAAAGGGCAAGAACTGGTAAATAATATTACTGAGTTCTAGAGAAAGCTCGGATCTTAAAGACAAACAGACTTCTCCGAAAGAGAGATTAATCCTTACTGAAGTAGAACAAACTCCCATAAGAGAGAGATCCTCAACAAAAGAAGATAAACACCATTATAACGAGTCTCGAAAAAAGCGGTTCAGGTTTGGTAAAATTAAATTAGCAAACTTTAGCCAGGATAATGTCATTTGGAAACTATTTGTTGATAGATCGTCCTGTTCGGTGGGCAGCAGCACATGCATTAAAATCACTACATCAGACAAGATAAACATAGAATACGCCTTGAGATAAACATTAAACACCCTGGCCAGATTGGTTTCGGCCACCAAAATTGCTTTGAGGAGAACAATATCGGTTGAAATACTGACTCGAAGAAGTACAAAAGTGGAAAGCTTAAAAGTAATGGAAGTAAGTCTGGAACTACCATGTATAGATCCCATACGAGCATATATTAAAGCCGATGAGCTGCCCTCAAATCCAAAGAAAGAATTGAAGCTGCACTACAAGGCAGCCCACTACATGATGGAAGATGGAGTGTTGTACAGGAGGGGATATATCATCTCATTTATAAGATGTGTCCATCCTACGAAAGTCAGAAAGCTAATTATGGAAGTACATGAGGGATGTTGTGGAGCACATTCCACTAGAAGATCATCGGTGAAGAGTATTACAACCTAAGGCTATTACTAGCCTACAATAAAGGTAGACTATGCAAACTATACAAGGAAGTGCGACAAATGATAGAAATATGCCAAAATCCTCTATACACCAAGAACATCGCTAACGCAGATCACATCATCTTATCCATTCGCGATGTGGGGGATTGATCTGGTCGGTCCATTGTCAAGTACGAAAAGGATGTTCAAATACCTAGTGGTAGCAGTGGACTACTTCATGAAATGGGTTGAGGCCGAGCCATTGGTCGAGATGCCCTATGAAAGAGTATTCTAGTTCATCCGAACAAATATCATTTGTCGCTATAGCATGCCTTATACATTCATCACAGATCATGGAATGCAGTTCGATAATCAGGAATTTAAAGACTACTGAACAAGATCTAAAATTCGAAAGATGCACTCTGCCCTAGGACATCTATAGTGCAACGAACAAACTGAAGTAACCAATACAATGCTATTTAAGAAAAGACTTGATGACGCGAAGGGTAATTAGATCAATGAGTTACATAGTGTACTTTGGGCTTACAGGACCACTCCACAAACCGTAACAGGAGAAACTTCATTTATGCTCTCCTTTGGCATGAAAGTTGTGGTCCCACTGAGATAAGACTCCCCGATCATATAATCCTCAACTTTGATTCTCCAAAGAATGACGAGAAGAGAGGGTTAGACCATGACCTGGTAGAAGAGATCAGGGAGAATGCATCACTATGGGTGGCCGTCTACCAGTAGAGAACTTCCCATTACTACAATCGGAGTGTAAATTTGAGCAGCTTGAAGGAGGGGGACTACATCCTTAAGAAGGTGATCTAAAATAATAACAAACTCAAGCCCAATTAGCACGGATAATACTGGGTGACAAGCGTGGTGAGGCCTGGAACCTACCACACTGAAACATTGGAGGGAGAGAAGTTTAAAAACCCTTGGAACTCAGAGCATCTGAGAAAGTACTACCAGAAAAATCTTGTTTACTTCAACTACGTATTTAGCAATTTCATATAAATAAAATGATGTTACATCCTCCATGTTTTGTTTTTAGTTTTAATTTCAGAATAAGATATGTATACTGAAAAACCTGGGTGGTCCCTTATGTGCGTGTGTTTCAAATCAAACTAATTTATTACAAAAAATTATTCAACTTTTAGTTTGCACCAAACCAAGTTGTGAAAACCCAATTCTTACTTTAAACCAATTTTATCTTGATTAATCCTAAACATGCATTTAGTGATTAAAGCAAGTAAAATAAAGTAAAGAATACTCACAATGCCGGATGTACGAGGAAAAAACCCAAAACGGGAACACAACCTCGAACGGCCCAAGCCAGACAATCACTATGAACAAAGGTTTTACAAAGACAGATTAGCCTTACTCAATGACTCGATCCCCACGGGTCTTGACGCTCCTTCTGATCTTCAACTGTTCTTAAATAGTTCCCATGCAGAAATTTCATCTTACACGATACCTGTCCACAACACTCGACTCCACGAATGTCTCGGCGTCCACGGATTGGCTTTGATTCGTCTACGATGTCGAACAAGAAGGCCTTCTCTTTTCTTCACCGCAAAACCCTGATGTTCAATGGTAGAACAAACCTTCTTGGTGCCGTAAGATCACTTAAACATATAAGAATGAGAACTCGGATCTTTAAAAACTCTAAGTATGTGTTTATGCTTTTTAAACCTTAGAAAACATGTGCAAACAACGTACTGGATGGTAAACTGTTTTTCCAGATGCACACCTTACGAAACTCTGATGAAAACACGCTTTAAATAAGATCTAACACGCCGCCTCGAAAATAGTGTCGCTCGAACGAGATAGGCCTGTCGTTCGCGCGACATGGCTATCTCGCTCGAACGAGCTGACATGTCGTTTGAACGACCTGCGTGTCATTTTGACTTTTCTTTCAAAACATTTCTTTAAAGAGACCCAATAAATTCAAACTCTTTTTTTCGTGTTTATCAGAATAAAACGAAGTGTAAAACATTTAAAACATCTTTAAAATATTTTTCTTTATAAAAAAAAATACATCCTTATCTTTTATAAAAATAATTCCGAGCACCATTAATTATACGCATTCATACCTGAGTGATTTCAGAATGCATTTAACTTGAAGACGAGTAAACTTGCACCAATTAAACTTCGGCATGATTAATTCTTTGAAGCTTTTTCGCAACGTCTTCAATTTTCTTCAATACGTCATAGATCAAGTGGGATCGTGACACAATAAAATCTCCTATGACATATTACAAACACTGTTTTTTTCACGGAATTAAGTCAAAACAATACAAGGACTCAATTAGAAATTTATGTCCTTACATATACAAATATCTAGTTACCTTAGAAAACTATAAGAACACATTGTATGACTTAGTTGAACAAACAAGTCACGAACAAAATATACACAATGTATGACTTTGTTGAACAAACAAGTTACGAATTGCTACTGTATGGTCCCCTAAAATAAAACAAACCACAAACAGAAAACTTACTCCATGTACAAACTTGTTCTCATTAGTTTGTTAACATGGAGCTCAACCTAACTTCTGTACAACCCCACAGGTCGTGAACAAAGGTTATCATTTTTTGTACGAACCAATGGGTCACGAACAGAAACCATCAATCACTCTCATGTCTAAATATTTAAAGTCCTATCAATTCTAACAGTTCTTATACAAAAAAATGAAGAGAAGGAAAACGATTGATTTTATATAACCAAAGCGTGTTGATTCAAAGTACATGGTTATATAATTATTGTTTAAATGTTCATTCACGATCCCTCACCAAAAGATAACAGGGATCACTATCAAAAGAGTCAAAATAAAAAAACAAACACAATACAAGAGCACTTCATAGAAAATCATGCAGTCGGGGTGGATGGATCGGTAGATCCTGGGTCAAACTGTGCCTGCAAAGGGCTATCTACTGGGGCATCATCATCATTTTCACCAGCTAAAATAGTAGCCTCCTTGTCTTCCCATTTCCATTTGCTCACTTCCTTAGCAATGTCGTGATAATGAGTCCTAACCCTTTATTTAACTCTTCATATTCGTCCAGAAAGAAACCAACACAATCTATATTATAGTCGGTAGAAGACTTATATTTTTGGAGATCTATTGCCTCGACATAAGTAAGGGTGTCACGATCATTCTGCAATACTACAGTCATAACAGACTTATCTTGCTCCACTTTCTTTAGATCCTTCTGGGCAGCAGTGACGACCTCATTTAAGCTTTTAATGTTGGCATCATCTGTCTGAGATTTCTCCTTAAGATTATTGATCTCATCTTCTTCCAAGCTCAACTCGGTAGTCTTTATCACCATCTGTTCATCCCTCACCTTCAACTCCCCAAACATTTTCTCAAAGTCTGCTTTCAATTTTTTTAATCTCATCGGATAACTCCTCAAAGGTATAATGATTTACTACTGACTTCTCCCTCAGGGTCGTATATGTCATGGCCGCTTGACGACAAGAAAAAAATCAGTTATTAGAACTAGCATGCAACATAAGAAGTAAAAATTGTCAAAACAAAGGAGAACTTACCACTGAAAGTCTGTGTTAGGCCAACCTCCACAAGGAATCAAGATCGCAGTCCCTCACAAACTCAAAATCTTTACTTTAATCATGATAACCGAGTAGATCAGTGGCATTGTTCGCATGGTAGAATATTGAGTCCAGGTCAGCCTTTAGCTCCTCAGGAGTAATTTTTTATGAGTAGGATCAAACTTAAACTCCGGCACCTCCCCATAATGAGAAGTATGACCTGGACCCCTCACCAGCCTAAGAAGGGTCGGTCTATCTTCTTCTTCTACCCATGGCATCTTGCTCGCATTTTGAGCATCCACTACACCAAATTTGTGCATTGTCACGGTCATTGATCTTGACAATTTCAACTTGTCAAGGTCAATGATCATGACAATTCTGAGCGAGACAACTTTTTTTGTCACGGTCATTGACCGTGACAAGTTCATTAGAATTGTTACGGTCAAGTCACGGTCATTGACCGTGACAAGTTTGTCATGGTTTATAACCGTGATAAGCCCGTGATATTCTTTAAAAAATTATCATGGTCATTGACCATGACAAGTCCGTGGCAAATTTCATTGTCAAGGACTTGTCACGGTCAATGGCCGTGACAATTATGGGCAAAATTAAAAAAAAATCTGTTGGGCAGTATGGCCACTGCCACTGCCCAGCAGTATATTTGTACCTGTTATAGCAACGTTGTACCTGTTCAAACATCATATATCCAAATAAACTAGAGATAATGCAAATATACATTCAAAATAAAAACAATATGCATCACGATATAATCCAAATATAATTCAAATGTACCAACTTAAAAACAATTCAAATGTACCGACTAAAAAACAATACAATTCAATTCAAATAGTGTCACTACATGTCTTGGGTAAGGTTAAATCCGAGGAGTTAATAGGCCACCCGATATATGAATTGACACACCCCCTGATATACATCGTGCCACATTGTTCGCGCAACCACAATGGGGAGTTCTCCTTCCCGGGTATCACATGCGTGATGAGCACCCTGGACTCAATGTCTTGAAGCTCACGTCCATGAACTAGTCCACCCTGGACGATATTCGGGTCCCTCAACCCCCGCCCTATTCGCTGGCCATCAAATATGTCCAGTATAAACACGCTTGGCCAGCCAAGCGTCGACATCGGTCGGTCGAAGGGAGCCAAATAGGGAAGTGGATCATCAAAGTCCGCATGTGTCGGCGATGAAGCAGCGAGGTCCACATCCTCGTCATCCTGTACCCCCTCCCCCACCAACTTCTCCTTCCCTTTCCCCTTGCGTTTTCCTCCGCCCAACGAGCGCTTCATGAATGAGAACATATCTTGGACCGTCGCCTCCAAACGAGACAGCTTCACGTCATGCGAGTCCACCATTCGAGCCAACCCGGTGTCGCTCGTCTCCAATCCGATGATCCTAGATTTGGCCACCCGCGAGCTCACCCCCTTGTCCTCCCCTTGCGATTAGAGCCAAGTCCTTGGTTGAGTGTGTCTGTGGATAAAGATGTCTTGTCGGCATCAGACTGCGACTCATGCACTTCTTTAAGATTTGCCTAAAACGACAAAAAGCACATGATTAGTAAAATAAGTAAATTAAAAAATTATAACGTAATTAACAAAAAGTAAACTGTCGGATTACTTACAATCGTGGCCGCGATGCTTGGGGACACGCAAGGGGAAAGTTAAATTAGTATCGGCCCCGCAAAATAAAATAATGCAGAATAACATATTTCTGTAGTTATAGAAAAATTAAATCTTACCATCATCCTATGCTCCACCTAGACGTAAGATGTTCGGCCAGAGTAGTGCACGTCCGTCTTTTTTGCCTATTTTTCCCTCCCTGATTGGCGAGATGCCAATTGTCTCTCCCCGATCTCATTGTCAACAAACTTTTGCCATTGTGCCAATGAGATCGGCTCCTTCGGCGGGACGGATTCACACCTTTGGATAATGGACTCTCGTGTCTTTCCAAAGTACTGGATCCGCATATTTTTCTTTCACATCTTGTGTTGCTCCCTCAATTGCTCCAAGACGGAATCGCGTAGCTTTGGATCCAGGATGAATTGCCACTATCCAACAAATACAATGTTAGTTGCAAATAAATATAAAATGAAATTGAAATAGAAATTGAAATATTCATATGAATATAAATACATTACCTGTAGTGCCACCCAAACAACTAACTTGAGCTCATATGACACCTCCTTCCAACTAATGTACCCCGGGTTGATGATCGTCTTTACCAGCTCGAGGGATCTCGCTAATAGCCCCGACTTGTTCCCGATGGCCATCCCCAATTTTCCATATTTGGGGAGCCTAGGGGGCCGAGGAGCCCTCGTCTCCTCCGCTACCACCGAGCCCAGACGACATCATCATAACAAGCATCATCATCCTCGCCTTAATACCTGAAGGAGACATTTGTTGTAAAAAAATGTTATTAGTACATATCAAAATGAACTAAAAGAAGACATGCAAATAAACTAACAATTAAAGTATACAATTATTAATTTACTAATTTACAATGAGGGGCAATTATATATTAATTTACTAAAAAAATTAATAACCAATCAATTCGTTTACAAGGGGCATTACGCACAAACACGCACATACACGCACCCTACACGCACCCTACACACCCGCGTACATACACACCCACACCCGCGCACATTCACACACACACACACACACACACACACATGCAACTCCCCACCCTTACCCCACCACCCACCCACCCACCCATCCCTGCCCCCTCCCCCCATCTCCTCCATCTCCTCCTAAGGTTCATGCCACTTTTAAAACTAACCAACCCAACATCGATCCACTATAATCCCGTACTCCTTCTAATTCATCTACTCAATTAATTCATTTCATGAATTAAACTAACAATTAAAGTATAACAATTATTTATTTACTAATTTACAATGAGGGGCAATCCTACTTTCATATGAAATGGTCACTAATTATTAATTTACTTTCATATAAAACTATACAATTAAAGTTACAGTTAAAGCTATACAATTGTTGAGATTGTCCCACCACACACACACCCCACCCCACCTCACCCCACCCCACCACCACTCCTACTGCCCATAATATGTACAAGAGTGAAACATCCCCACCCCCACCCCCACCCCCACCCCCACCCCCACCCCTACTTCCCACACACATGCACACTACACAAGAGTGGTACAAAGTAATTTTAAAAAAAAAAGTTGAAAAACTCCACCCCCATATGGACATTAATCCACTGGTCATACCACTTCTAAAATTAATCAACCCAACATCGATCCACTATAATCCAACTGCAACAACAAATGTGTATCTCGTACTCCTTCTAATTCATCCACTCAATTAAATCATTTCATCAATTAAAGTATACAATTATTAATTTACTAATTTACAATGAGGGGCAATCCTACTTTCATATGAAATGGGTACTAATTATTAATTTACTTTCATATAAAACTATACAATTAAAGTTACAATTAAATCTATACAATTTATTTTATTAAAGCTATACAATTAAAGTTATTTTGAATCTCAACAATTATCTGTTAATGAGGGGAAATCCTACTTGCATATGAAAGGGGAAATACATATTTTATTAATCAATTTGGTCGTTTCAATTGTTGAGATTGCCCCACCACACACACACACACGTACATGCACACCCCACACCCCATCCCCTTCCCCCCTCACCCCACCACACACACCTGCACACACACACACACCACCACCCCCTGCCCCCCACCCATCCCCTGTCCGTCCCCTCCCTAGCCCCCTGTCCCTCCCCCTCTCCCCACCACACACTCACACACACACACGTACACACACACCCCACCCCCACCACCCCCTGCCCCCTCCCCCCACCCCACACCACCACCACACACATATATACACACACATGCACACACATATAGAAATGAAAGAGAAAAAGAGGAAAAAAACATACCTTAGAGAGAGAGAGAGAGAGAGAGCTCTAAATCGCTTAGAGAGAGAAAGAAAGGGAAACCAAAAACGGTGCGAAAAAAAAGAAAGCGTAGGTTTTTTTTACTGAACAAATTATCACGGACGTGTCACGGTCATTGACCGTGACAATATTATAAGGTTTGTCACGATCAATGACCGTCACATTGCATTGTCACAATCAATGACCGTGATAAAAAATGTGTGTGTTTTTGTCACGGTCAATGACCGTGACAAGGCTAGCCGCTAGAAGGGCGCCAATTTACCCATTTTGGTGTAGTGATCTGGGGGATCAAAGGGACTTTTTTCTCCAATGGTATGACCTAAAGGATGCATAAGGGCTTTCCCCTTAGAATTGGCTCTACCAGCAGGAGCCTCATTCTCTTTTTGATGAGTAGCCTGCTTAGTTGCCTCCTTCTCTTCAGCCAACCTTCTTTGTTCAAACCTAACCTGACCTTGTCCAGCCTCTATTTTCTTCTGCCTGTCCAATGCCATCACTTTGCGGTCTATCTGGCGAGGAGCCATTCCTAACATCTACTCAGAAGGATGTTCTGCTACACCTGAAAGAAGATAAGCAGACAAGTTAAACAACAGACCCAAAGAAAAAAAAGGAGATAAAAAAGGAAGATATATATATATATATATACACTCCTATTTCAAAACCCTCTTCCTCCTCTTCAATAATCTGCTCGCCTGCATCGAGGTGAGTGTCTTACAACACACACACCTGTAAAGGAACTTCGAAGTCTACAGGGGAAGCCTACCTGGAAGGGTGTAGTATACTACAACAACAAATTTCTCTACTGAAAACATGTCCTCAAATTTGGAGGTCTTCTTCTCATAATACACCTTGACTAGATCAATTAAAGTCGCAACATGCCAGGGGTTCTCTTCAGTGAAATAATCAGCATATAGAATATCAGAATAATGAAATGAGATAAAGTGATCAATTGAATAAAAATTAAGAATTTTTTTATCTATTTGGTTTGATCCATTCCACTCCCTGGGAATCCTACACAACCTATCCTATTCGTGATGCCTAAACCCCCATTCTCCCTTAGCAAACACTTGTTAACCTTTCCAGTTGTGATTGGTAGTTTGGACAATAGTGACCATTTGGTATTAAGATTCTTTAGAAGAAAAATAATAATACCCTGGGGCTTTGGCATTGTCCTTTAATCCATGTAGGCCTGTCAATGGGTCAGGTTTGGACTCGGACCCGACCCGGGCCCGATCCGTTAAACTCGTGTCTCAGCACTTTTATGAAACCTGATTACCCAGTGATCCGATTACCTGCTAATTAAATGGATCGGATATGGATATAAGTAGACCCGATCCGTTAAGGACCCGACCTAAAGTCTCTCTCTCTCTCTCTATCTCTATCTCTCTCTCTATATATATACACACATATATATACATGTTTTACGTTTAAACTAGATTTTTTTAACAAATTTTTTATTTCAGCTATTTGGGTATTTAGGTCGGGTAATGGGTCGGGTTCTTGGGTCCTTAACGGGTCCGGGTCTGGACAGATTTTTTTAGACCCGACGGGTAATGGAGTAAGACCCGATACGCTAAAAAAGCTCGGATCGGATATGGATCTAGGTAGACCCGACCCAAACTTGACCCGTTTATAGGCCTAAATCCATGGACATACCTAAAAATGTCCCTTGTAAGGTCAAAACCCGTTTTAAGATTCCTAAAATGGTCCTATAGGCATTTAGAGGCAACTGGGTTAATGTAATTCCATAACCTTTCAATATCGAGCGCATTATAGGATGAAGAGGAATCCTCAATCCTAAATCAAGAGCCCAGAGGGGAAGACAAATCTCTTTAAAGTCTTTCACAGAATAACATCTCTCATCAGGAAGAGAAATCCTAGTCTGAATAGCTATCGAAAGGCCGAATTTCTCCCTTAAATGTTCAAGCTCATCCTCTGTAATGGTACCGGTATACCATCATGCATTAGTCTTGCCTATATCATAGGAGTCAAATGACCCAGAAGGGACATCTTCCTCCTCCTCAGCCACATCAGCAAGAGACTCATCTAGAGAAGAGGTGGAAGGAAAAGGACCATCACTTTCAGACCTCGTGTCATTATCCCTACTTGAGATAACCTCTTCAAAAAGAGAATTGAGATTTATAGAAGACATAGAGATGGTGTTTGCAAGATTAACTTCAGGAAAAAGAGGAGAAAAATGATCTACTTCAAGGTTGTCTAAAACAGGGGAGTTTATGTAAGGTTCACTAGAAACAAAGAGAAAGAACCACTGCTAGATTGGGTTTTTGGTGTGTAACGAGGGTGGCTTGGTTTGTCTTTAGGACTAATTACTTGCAGATGGCGTGGTAATCTCCACTTAGTGATCCATGGATGCTCAAACTCAAGCTCATGAACAAAGTCATAGCTTCACTGCACGTGAGGAGGGAAACTCATAAAGGTAAGGATCCAACTTCAAAACAAAGAAAGTATAGAAGCAAAACTAGGATTTCTGGACAAAAACTTAAATTACACAACTAAATGGCACCAAAGGTTCCTAATGATGATTAAAAACCCTAGGCCAACTGACTCAATGGACATCTAATTGAGAATCTCCCACCCAAAAAATTAATAGAAAATCACACACCAATCAACAAAATAAGATAACCCAAAATTTTAGAGCGATGAGACCCTAAAAAAGACGGGGAGGGGCATACCTAACGAAACTAACAAAATGTGAAGAATTAAGGCAGGCACCAGATAACATAGAAGAAAAAAACAAGGAAACATTTTTTCCCCGAAATTTTTTTTCTCAAGAAAACTTAGAAGCGCACCCATATTTTTCTCTCTATATATATAACTAAGGATGTTTAATCGATGATGATGATTGAGACTTATGACGGGTATTTATAGTTTCAAGAAGATGGTTGAAGGAATGCTACAGAAAGAACATGAAAAGCCTGCAACATTTGAAACGATGGTACAAAGCTCTTGCACATGCACCCTGCCCCAATCATTACAAAGAAGATACTTCAGTTTCCTCATACATGTCCTCAGTACTTCCACAATCACACAAATGTAAATATTTATCCCAGGCTAACCAGAAGAGAGCTCACCATCCCAGTTCAGTATGAGCAGGATAAAAAAACACTCCATCCATTCACTCTGCATCAAACCACATAGCTCTTGCATGAAGTTTTGGGGGATTTATGTTATACCTTTAAGTAGGCTTAGGTACCAATTTGCTCAGCTAGCTACATTGACAGTTTTCCTCCTCTAGCACAAATATTCACTCACACCGTATGTGCATATTCGCATATACACCCAATAAACTTCTCACTAGTCACGTGGGAATAAGGGAACATGTTTATTATGAGTTTATTACTTGCACACATATTAAGGATGCCAGCATGATATCCAAGGCATATCTATTTGTTATTTATTTATTAGCACATGTATACAGGTGTAAATGCCTAACCTATAATTGCCCCTAAATATTCTCTACCAACCACCTATAAATAAGGAATGAATCCACCTGAAAAGGGGAATATCTCTTTCTCACTCTCAATCATACTTCTATCATAGAAATATTAATTGTACACCTGAAAATAGTGAAAGGAGAACAAGTAACACCCGTGGATGTAGGCTTCCATCTTAGGGCGAACCATGTGAAATCTATCTCATTCCCATTGCCTCTTATCCCCATTCTTTATTATTATTCATCTTTTTCCTGAGTATTGGATTATTTGCTATGTCCATTTTTGGATGATAACACTTATCTTCCAATCACATGTACTCTTTTTTTAATATGCCTCATGTCACTTATGTATACCTATCACTTGTTTCAGACTCACTTACACATTTTCCATATTCCACCTTATTTGTCCACATTTTTCACATACTATATATACTTGCTTATTCTAATATGCTTCACATACCACTTATGTATATACCCATGTTCTCCTCTGTAAGAGCATAATTTTCTCATAGCTTAGGCTACGTATAGTTTTTGGCATATCCCGTTATTGTATGATTCGAGCCATCACGAAGAATTAAATTTTAATCGTCTCTAACTTCAAGAAGATCTTCAAAATACAAAGGTATAAAATAATTTAGGATTTTGAATCTATTTATGCTTATATTCGAGAGTTTATTTATTCAAAATAGATGCATTTTTCTGGATTTAAAATTTTTCAAAACACATGCATCTCGTTCAAATGAGATGGGAATCTAGTTCTATCGAGATCCTCTTTTCATTCGAAGTCTCATTTGAAGTATACTTCGATCGAACATCGAATGAGGGCATACTCTTCTAGGTTGTTTGAAGGTCGTTTGAACTTTGTTCAAATGAGATAGCTTAGTCGTTCGAAAGAGTTCATTTTCATTAGAATGAACTGCTATTCTTGTTCGAACGAGCCTCGTTTTTGTTCGAATGAATGACGCCACCTTGAATTTTGTTTCAAATTATAAATACAAGTTCCTTACTAATTTTAGAGAGACTTTTGGGAAAATGATTTCTGAAAACCTGCTATAAAATTTCCCATTTTCTTTAGGTCAAAAACACCTTTTGATTCACTATCATCACTCCCAACTATTTATGTGAATCCATTTAAACCCTCGATTATTTTATATCTGAAATTTTTTTGTTGAGAGATTCTCTTCACAACTGACCATCGTGGTTCTCTAGGGGATCATTACTGAAGGAAAAAAGGCTGATCGGTGGATACCGAGGTAGAACACTACCTATGAACAACTCTGGACTGAGCTGTATTTTGTAGAATGTTTGTAAGTTGTGTCTTATAAAAGCTCCACAGTGCTGATTGAAAAAGGTTTTACCCATATGGAGTTTTTCCTCAAGTCGTTTTTGTACGATCTATTTTATCTGCCTTATCCCCTAGATGCTTGTTTAGGGTATTAAGATAAAATTTGGAACTTATGTGGGCTGAACACATAATTATAAAAATTATCTATTAAGATATCAAGTGCACTCTCAAATTGGTATTAGAGTCTGTTACACAAATTTACTGTGTGATCTTTTTCGCAAAAATATTTTTCTCTTCATATCAATTTTTTTTAAATTCTTGATCTTTGAAAAATCTTATTTTAATGGAGAATTTCTATAATCGAGTGACCATCTTTGATGGTACAAATTATGCATACTGGAAGGATAGGATGAGGTATGTTTAAAGGCCATAGATGAATGTGTTTAGGTAGTCTGTGAAAGAGGGTGGCATTCTCCCATCGTCACAGTTGATAACGTTGTCAGCCCTAAACGTGTCTCACAATGGATAGCAGACGAATTTAAGTAAGGAAATTTCAATTCCCACAATTTTAGTGCCATATCGAGAGCCTCTTGACAAGTTTCTCCACATTATGACGAGCACCACTTCTTAAGAAGCTTGGGATAACCTCCAGCTCATTCACGAGGTTACCGATGCCGGGAAAGCTTCTAAGTTGCTAAACCTCACCACACAATTTTAAACCATAGTAATTCTTGAAATTGAATCTTTCGATGAGTTTTATGCATGACTTTCCAATATAGTAAACTGGAGTTTCAATTTATGTGAGAAAATACCCGAGATGCTTGTAGTTATGAAAATCTTGAGATCACTTCCCACCCACTTTATTCCGTAGGTTTTGGTTCTTAATTGTTTAGGGATCTTAGATACTCTTAGGTTAGAAGAACTTGTAGGAGATCTTTAAACGTATGAGATAGCTATATTCTCGAAAATAGTCAAAGCCTAAGGATAAGGGGTAGAACTTAAATCCCAATCTAGGAAGAGAGAGGAAGTGTCTAAAAAGAGAGAGAGGAAGCATCATCCTAATCGGAATTTGATTATGATTTAGACGATTTAGCCCTTTTTGCTAAAAAAATTCAAGAAATTTCTCAAGTTTAAAAAGCAAAATACTTCTAAAGATGAGAAAAGTTTTGATAAAGATAAAAAATTTAAAATGGGAAAGAAAAATTTTGAAAAAGAAAAGAAAGATTTCCCAAAGAAAAACGAGGAAAGATGTTATGAGTGTGAGGGAAATGGTCACAAATCTCACGAGTGACAGACTAGATTAAAACGTTAAGGTAAAGGCAAAGCTGCCTTAAACATCACGCTTAGTGATAACGAGGTCGAGTCGGTGAGTTTGGGAGATGAATCATCGCATGGATGTAACTTCACTGCATTCATGGCTAGTCATGTTAGTACATTTAATGAACCTCACAACGATAAGGAAACTACTAAACATGAACACATCGACAGTGAGTCTGGTCGTTCTGAGGAGAGTGAGGGAGATAATGCTTTAAGTGAGAATGAGAGTGACCTTAAGCACGCCTATGCCGAATTTTATACCGAGTCCTTTAAAATGAAGAAACATAATAAAGGTTTATCAATGATATTTTTAACGCTGGAGAAAAAGTTACGTGAGGCAAGAGAGAATAAATCCTCAGTGAAAGAAGCTTTGGGAGAGAGAGTTTGTGTAGTTGAGAGAGAAAATAGGGGCTTGACCAATAAGGTATCTAGTCTTACGAGAGATCTCCAAGCATCCGTGGAGACTCCTCAGAAACTTGAAGCCCTTATATCCCAACTCAAGAAAGATCTCAAACGTGTCCGGGAGGTCAGTTAACTATCGAGGACACATCGAAGAAGGTTCGTAAAATGATCCTCGGCACCGCTTTAGGAAATGTTGAGATACAAGGAATAGATTATGACGATGCATACACTTCCCATATCTCACTCGAATCGGTTCTCGAGTTTATGATGGACCCTTATGGCCCTCGACTCAAATTAACCTAGGAGGCCTAACCCATCTTGAAGATTTCCACGTAAAAAAGCAAATCGAGGTAGATCCAAGCCTATCTATGTATGCACCTATTGCAAAATAAGAGGTCACCTTAGAGAGTTTTGATATAAATTAGGTAGAACTAGTTGTACACGTACTCCCATACACCACTTTAGAGACTTTTCTAGTCTTAGGGATCAAGTTGAGTATCTAGTCGCGACTTCTAATAGTTTGTTTAATGGAAGAATTTTAATAGATGCCTTTGTCATTTGAGAACGCTTCCAATATACCGACTAAAGTCAACAAAGACAAGGGAAAGCAAAAGGTTACCATCACTTGGCTACCTAAGCGATATGAGAAAGTCCTTATTGTTCATGTTTCTCTCAAGGCTCAAAATACTTCCCAATGGTATTTTAATAGTGGGTGTTTTAGGCACATAACAGGAGATATCTAATTTTTTATCCACATTGAGGATCGCAAGGGAGGTAAAGTCACATTTAAATATAGGAGTAGATCTAGAACTTTAGGACATGGAAGTGTTGAGATACCCATTTTTCCTAAGCTAGATGATATGTTGCATGTAAAGCGTTCAAAGCGAGCTTGATTAGCATAAGTCAACTGTACAACGCATAATTTGTGGTAAAGTTTGATGTACCGAATGCAATACTTATGATAAAGTCGGTAAACTTTTACTACAAGGTGTGAGGACGGAAGATAATTATTATAGGATTGTGCCCAAGTCCTATTTTACATGCAATAATGCCACGGTCTCCACTATAGACCTTCATCATTAAAGGATACATCACGTGAACTTTAGAGATCTTTAGAGATTAATGAAAAAAGGACATAGTGTATGGCTTACCATCACTGTGAAACCAACTTCCTCAATTTGTGGACCTTACCAACAAGGTAAACAAATTTGAAGTCCCCATCAGAAATTGAATACCATTACCACCACCCGTGTTTTGGAGTTGATTCACATGGATCTAATGAGTCCTAATAGCTCGGAGAGCTTAGGTGGTAAGAGATACATTCTCATGATTATCGATGACTTTTCTAGATACTCGATTGTAGTATTCCTTTGAGAAAACTCTTATACGGCTGAGTTCCTTACAACTAATTTACGTGTCTTACAAAATCAACAAGGTGTGACTATTAATCGGATGCATAGTGGAAACGACACTGAATTTAAAGAATTAAAAGTGGATAGCTATTGCGATGAAGTGTTCATAAAGAATGAGTTTTTTATCGTTTGTACTCCTCAGCAAAATGGGATTATTAAGAGGAAGAACCCGATGATAGAGATGGCTAGATCCATTCTTCTTGGGAGAAACGTGCCGAGACATTTTTGGGTAGAGGCCATAAGCACCGCATGCCATACGGTTAATAGGGTATATATTAGTTGGCACACACTTCACACTCCTTATGAGTTGTGGACATTAAAGAAGCCAAACCTATCATATTTTCGTGTCTTTAGGAGTACATGCTATATTTTACGAGATAGAGAGCCTTTAGAAAAGTTTGACTTTTGGAGCGATGAGGGGATATTTTTACGATATTCATCGACAAGTAGGGCTTACTGGGTTTATAATATGGCTAGATCTAAGGTTATGGAGTCTATAAATGTCACGATTAGAGATTATGAGCCACTAACATTTATTGCTCCTATCTCGTAGTGTGAAGATAATGCACCCCCTGGTGATGATTCTATCCTCCCTCATGCTACCACAGTGGACCCCATTCCTATTTTGGGGGAGAGACCATCCTGGGTTCAAAAGAGTCATGACCCTTTCGCTATACTTGGTGATCCTACATTAGGTTTCAAGACTCGTGCTTAACTCAAAAATGATGTTAGATGTTTGTGCTACACATCTCTAGTAGAGCCCAAGATCGTGAAAGAAGCACTCAAGGATAAGGATTGAATATTGACCATGCAAGAATAGTTTCTTTAGTTTATAAAGAGCAATGTATGGGAGTTGGTCAGCCAACCTATCGATACTAACGTGATAGGTACCAACTGGATTTTTATGAATAAGGTGGATGAAAATAGTACCATAGTTCACAATAAGTCTGCGTTGGTCACTCAAGGCAACACATATATCGGGGGTGTAGAATTTAAGGAGACGTTATCCCCTATTGCTAGGCTTGAAACTGTTCGCTTACTACTTGCCATAACATGCCATTTGCGCTTCAAGTTATATCAAATGGATGTCAAGAGTGCCTTTATGAATGTCATTCTATAGGAGAAGGTTTACGTGGAACAACCGAAAGGGTTTGAAGACCCTAAGCACCCAGGGCACGTCTACTATCTTAAGAAAGATTTGTATGATTTGAGAAAGAACCCTATGTGTGGTATGAGAGGCTTACTTTCTATCTCTTAGCTCACGGCTTCTAGAGAGGGGGAGTAGATACGATGTTATTTGTGACGAGAGAAAGTGGTCTTATTTTAGTTGCCGAGGTCTATGTGGATGATATATTCTTTAGATCCACGTGCTCCCTCCATGCTCACACTTTTAAGGAGGAGATGAAGAGTGAGTTTGAGGTGAGCATGGTAAGTGAGTCCTAGGTCTCCAGGTTCGTCAGCTTGAGGATGTGATATTCATATCTCAATCAAAATATGCAAGAGACCTTATGAAACAAATTCGTTCTAGACTCCACTAAGAACGCTAGAACCCCTATGAGTTCATTGACATATTTTAGCAATGACGCTTCAGGTAACAACGTAGAGCAGATTTTCTATCATAGCATGATAGGTAGTATTATTTACCTTACTGCTAGTAGACTCGATATTACCTTTAGTGTTACAGTCTGTGCGCGATTCTAGGAATCCCTGAAAAAGTCACTCTTGCATGCTCTTAAAAGTATTATCAAATACATGAGCGAGACTCCCTCATATGGAATTTGGTATTCCTTTGATACCGATGACAGTTTGTTTGACTATTCGGATGCTTATTAGGCTGGGGACATCGATGGGTGTAGGATCACTTCGAGTGGGTGTTTTTACTTTGGTAGTGCTCTTGTCTCGTGGAATAGTAAGAAGAAAAACTCCATATCTTTGTCTATGAAGGATGTTGAGTATATATCTTCCGGCAGTTGTTGCACGTAACTCTTATGGATGAAGCAAATATCGAGGGATTACAGAATTTCACACGACATGATGATTATTTCATATAATAATAAGAGTGCCATTTACATTTCACGTAATCCATCACAACATTCACACACAAAGCACATTAGGATATGCGAGCAAATTTTTCGGGACCTAGTTGAGGAGAAGGTTATGTCCTTGAGCTTTGTGAGCATCGATCGCTAGTTAGTCGATATTTTTACGAAACCTTTAAATGAATTTCTATTCGAGGATCTAAGTAAGTCTTTAGGTATTTGCACCGTTGACTGAGATTGGATATATTTTCTAGTATAGGATGATATTCATGCTTATTCATATTTATTCCTATTGTTAGATTGTAATACCATTATATTATCATTATGTTTTTTTTTTCATTTTGATATGTTTTTTAAAGAATTCAAAAATACTTTTGTTTTTCTTGAAAAGTTTTGATAAAATACAAAAAGATTTTCAGTTTCTTTTTAAGAAAAAGTGAAAAAGACAAAAATATTTTATTTTTGATGAAATTATTGAAAAATCTAAAAAGAGTTTTGTATTTTTTTACACCATATATGGATGAACATTAATGATTTTCGAGTCACCCATTCATTTCATATCCATTTGGCTATTTTGTAGTGCTTTGAGACATGACAACATTTCATTTTTGTGCTTTATAATGTGTGGGGTCATTAAGATGTGATATGATGACAACTTGCAATAATTTTGACTCCTTGTAACCTTTAATGCACATGGGCACAGACTTATTTGAGTATTGCACTTACCGTTCACGTGTCGATTGTAGTGTTTTCATCTCAATCCTGCTTTTAAAATGAACCAAATACGAAAAATGAGATAATAAAAGTAGTGCTTGTAAGAACCATTGCCCGAATTAAAAAAATAGAAAATCATTTCTCCGATTTTTTTTATATTTAAAGCAATGAAGTCGGGCTGTGAAAGAAAGGTTGAGTTTGTGTGAATAACTACTATTTGCAAAAATAAAAGAGCCTAAATATTAAAGGCATACAAAACGAAAAGAATGTTCCAGGTCAATTTAAAAAAACATAGATGCTTCGCTACATATGAGCATTGATTTCTTCAAAAATATTTTAGAGAGAAAATTCAATACGTGAGTTTTGAGGGAGTTAAGTCGAAGATCAATGGGTTTGCACGTCCTAAATAAATCTCGTAAAATATTACATAGTTTTAGGTGTTGTTGGTGTGAAAATCACTTACGATTTTGATTAGTTGAATAAGTTAAATCGATTTTAATTAGGTTCACCATCTTTATAGCTAAGATATACTTTGAGCTATTATGCTTGTTTGTCTACATTGATTAACCTATAAAATATATTCACACCCCTACATTACGTTTCCATGATTCAGTTATTTTTGTGTTTCTCCATGGTGTATTATATTTATAATTTTTTTTACTTGAAAATTTTGAAAATTTCAAAAATTGTTGGTGGAGCCTTTTCATTTATCATTGCATGTGCTTATTTAATATATTTTTTTGATGATATATTTTTATTATTGGTTATGTTACCTATTTTCCATGCTTAATTTTTATTTTGAAGACAACTTTATCATGTACCTATCCATTTTAGGGTTTGGGATGGTATTAAGATATTGTATTTCTCTTAGGGGAATTTGGATTTGGATTTCATGTTTGTTTCAAAATAGCCAAAACGGGGAATATGTGTAAGAGCATAATTTTCTCATAGATTAGGATACGTATAGCTTTTGTCATATCCTTCCATCGTTTGATTCAAGCCGTCAGGAAGAATCGAATTTCCATCGTCTTCAAATTCAAGAAGATCTTCACAATACAAAGGTATAAAATAACTTAGGATTTTGAATTTATTTAATTTTATATTTGGGATTTGTTTTATTCAAAATTTGAGGTATTTTTCGGGATTTAAAATTTTCAAAATACATGCATCTCGTTCAAATGAGATCCTTTTTTCATTCGATATCTCTTTTCAAGTTTACTTCGATCAAACATTGAACGAGGACGTACTATTTTAGGTCGTTTGAACTTTATTCAAACGAGATAGTTTGGTCGTTCGAACGAGTTTGGTTTTATTAGAACGAACTTTTATTTTAGTTTGATCCAGCCTTGTTTTTGTTCCAACAAATTATGCTACCTCGAATTTTGTGTCGAGTTATAAATACATGTTTCACACAAAATTTTACAGAGACTTTTGCGAAAAATATTCTTGAAAATTTGCTACAAAAGTTCTCACTTTCTTTAGGTTAAAAACGCCTTTTGATTAACAATCATCACTCCCAACTATTTATGTGAACCCATTTAAAACCCTAGATAGTTCTATATCTGAGTAATTCTTTTGGAGAGATTCTCTTCACTATTGACCATTGTGGTTCTCGAGGGGATCACTGTTGAAGGAAGATAAGGCTGGATCGGTGGATACCGAGGGTGGATCGCCACCTATGAACGACTCTGGACTGAGTCGTATTCTATAGAGGTTTTGTAAGTTGTGTCATGTAAAACTCAATAGCGTTGATTAAAAACAGTTTTACTCGCAAGTTTTTCCCCTCATATTGCCTTATCGTGTTTGCATGCTTTATTTTATCTGCTTTATCACCTAGATGTTTGTTTAGGGTAATAAGATAAAATTTTGAACTTATGTGCTGGACACTTTGTTATAGTAATTATCCATTAAGATCGCAAGAGCACTCTCATCCTCACTTGCATACATCTCCATGATAAACACCCAAGAGTGTTATATTTTTATGATGAATAATCTCATTTTAATTGCTAGTTCTCATTAAAATTGGGCTTATATGTGAAAATATTTATTTTGTAGGTCATTGCGTATTTATGGTACATAAATGCTTAACTAAAGAAAATATTGGAAAGTTTGGGTCTAAACCATGATTTTATATTTTTGGTGACTCGAAACATCCCAAATACCCAAGCCAAATCCAATCCCTAACCTTTCCCAAGCCAATTCCAATTTTTTTCATTCTGTGTGAGTATAATATTAGCATTATTATTTTTAATATATGTTATATTTGTGTTTTTTTTAGGGGAAAGTACTCTTAGGTCCTTCACAAACAAATTTTAAACACTAAAGGAATTTTGACAAATTTTAAACACTTAAGTCCACTAATTCTCTTCTTGTAGAAGTCCACGCTAGTTACATTACAAGTGGACCTAATTGTAAATTGTCCTTTTTTATTATACACATGGGTCTTTTTATTAGTGTGTAAATATTTTGAGTATTATATATATATATATATATATATATATATATATATGTGTGTGTGTGTGTGTGTGCACGTGTCGTTTATATACTAGTATATGTGTGAAATGAGTGTTTTTATTTGTGGCATCTGTGTTATTATTACTAGTATGTATTTTGTGTATCCTATATATATTTTATTAGTACTACTTTATGGGATATTTTATCTATCTATCTGTGTGTGTGCACGTGTTGTTTATATACTAGTATATGTGTGCTATGAGTGTTTTTGTTTGTGGCGTCTGTGTTATTATTACTAGTATGTATTTTGCGTATCCTATATATATGTTTTATTAGTATTACTTTATGTGTTATTTTATCTATCTATCTACACACACATACACACGCACACATACATATATATATATATATATATATATATATATATATATACAGTTAGACTCTCCAACATACCTCACTTAACATACCTATGAATATATCCATTTTTTAAAAAATAGTAAAAAAATGTATTTTTCAACCAAATTTAATATACATGATCTAGGGGTGGCAATTTTTGACACGACCCGAAAACCCGACTCGAACTCGACACGATTTTTGCTGGTCAGGTCATGGCTAAATAGGTCCGGGTCGAAATCGGGTCATACTCGCTTAACCCGTTTATTAAACAGGTCGTGTTTCGGGTCAACCCGCCTAACCCGCAATTGACCCATTTATTTTTCGAATTGATTTCGAGTCACTTTCGGGTCAAAACCTATTAACCCGTTTAGACACGAATAATTATAAACCATTGATTTTCTAATCTAATGGTCAGAAAAATAAAAAAACAAAAGGGTGAATTGAAAAACCTAACCTAACTCATTTAGAAAAAAAAAAGAGTCGCACAAGCAGCCCAGCCCCTTCTCTCTCGTCCGTCTCTTCTCTTCCTAGGTTTTCTTTCCTCTCTCAGCAGGTGATGGTGTCTTCTCTTTTCCTCCCTTCTATCATGTCCTGCACACACACACACGCAGAGAACACACACACACATCGAACACAACACACACGCACACACACAGAACACACGCACACATAACACAACATAGAACACACACACACATAGAACACAACACAGAACACACACACGCACACAGCACACAGAACACACACGTACACAGAACACACACACGCACACAGCACCGAACACACACGCACACAGCACAGCACACATCACAGAACATACACACACGCACACAGCACAGAACACAACACACACGCACACAGAACACACACACAACACAAGCATTAGATAAATTTGTTAGATTTGTTAACATTATCCACACTAAAAGCCTAAAGGTACTGGTTTTTTTTATATTTCTGATTTTTTTTCCAGGTCTTTCTCACCATTATCCACATAAAAGCCTAAGGTACTGATTTTTTTTTCAGTAGGTCATTAGATTTCTGTTACTGATTTAAGTTATTGATTTTTTTTCAGCAGGTCATTAGATTTCTGTTATTGATTTTTTTCAGGTCTTGTTCACCATTATTGATTTATGTTAGCGGATTTATGAATATTAATGCATGATTTTTTTTGTTGAAATTTTCTTTAGTACTAGATTTAAGTTCAATTTTTCTACACATTCATTTCAGATTCCATTTTAGTTTTTTGACAGAACATACACACTCATTTTATGATAGGACATACAAATTCATTTTATTTTATTCTTTGCAGATGGAATCCGATGGAGTTGATGTTAATTTAATTGACAATTCTATTGATGTTGATGAAATAATGGATGAGGAGGAGGATGATGATGTTGTGGATCTGAATAAAGAATCTGCTACTACTACTACTACTAAAAGCCAAATTAAGGGTGGAAAGCGCAAAAGACGATGCACTTTCAACGTGTAGCCATTCTTTGAAATTCTCAAACAAAATGGTGTTGATGGCAAGCAAAGATGTAAGTGTAAGAAATGTGGGTCCGTCTTCATTTGCGATAGCAGGTACGGAATCGGTAATTTATCACGACATAAGAATAGATGTCAAAAAATTACTACACGTGATATTGGGCAGTTAATTGTTCAACAACAAATTGGTTCAGATTCAATATCTTTGGGTGCCCCAAAATTTAGTCCCGAATTATTAATATATAGTTTAAGTATCCTATTTATTTTTTTAATCTTATTGTGCGTTGTACTCATTACTTTTTTTGTTCGTAGCTATGGAATGAAATGGAAGGAGACTAACTTTTGGATTGAGTGGAGCATGACATCTTTTTGCAATTTGGTTGAAGATTTACAAATTGTAATTTGAACTTGAAATTTTGAATGTGTTGTAATAGATAATGGATTAGACTTTGTTGTATGATGTTATTTTGGATAATGACTTAATGTTGTTGGTATTATTATGTTATGTTTGTTAGATTTGACAAATATTTTTTTGATTAATGTTGTGATGTTTATTTGTTAAATTGTGTTTGGAAATAAATAGTGAAAATTATCATGTAAACAGGTTCCCCTTGCAGATGACCTATTTATTAAGCAGGTTAAACGGGTCGTGTCGTGCTAGCGGGTTGGACACGACCTATTTATTAAACAGGTTAGACGGGTCGTATCGTGTTAGCGGGTTGGACACGACCTGTTTATTAAACGGGTTAGACGGGTCATGTCGTGTAACCTATATATAAACAGGTTCGTGTTCGAGTCAGGTACAATGACATGATTACTTAAACGGGTCGTGTTCGTGTCAATGGTATATCTAGAAATATCAGGTCTCGACACGACCCGAACACGACACGGCAACCCGAATTGCCAGGCCTAACATGATCTACATAGTAAGGAGATCATCTACAAAAAAGAAATAGAAAATTCAACCCATAAGTGGGTAAGATGATGAAAAAAATTTAAACTGTCGAAAGTACATCTATATACCCACTTTTCATTTCACCCATTTTCGGGTTGAATTTTTTAATAATTTTTTTATATATGATCTCTTTACTATGTAGATTATGTATACTAAATTTGGTTGAAAAATATGTTTTTCTACTGGTATGTTTATAGGTATGTTGCTAAGAGGTATGTTGCTAAGAGGGTGGTATGTTGCTAAGAGGTATGTTGGAGAGCCTGACTCTGTGTGTGTGTATATATACACACACATATATACACACAAACACATCATCACCCTCATTATACACCAATACCCAAATAACTTCCTTATCACGACCTCTGCTCTCCATCATGGTGACAGACTAGCATAACGCTGGTCAAGTGCCTTGAGGCAACCAAATCCAGGTACAGGTCCTCCTCGTCTTTGAAAGTCGACAGCAATGGATGAGATCCCAAGTACTTCCTAATTCATTCTAAAGCTTGATTGCACTCCTCTATCCAAATGGTGGATCTTGATTTCTTCATGGCCTGGAGAAACGATTGACACTTATTCGAAGATATTGAATACAAAATTTGGGTTACTAACATTCCAATAATAACCTGGATGTCATCTATGGTGGTCAGTCTTCTGATATCCTTCAGGGCCTTGATTTGATATGGATTCACCTATATACCTCTATGGGTCACAAAATAACCAAGGAATTTACCAAAGTTGAAACCCACAAATACATTTGGAAGCATTGACCTTCATCATGTATCCTGAGACTTTTGAAATTCTTTGCGAGGTTTCTGATGTGGCTAGTTACCTTCTTAATTTTGATGAGCATATCATCAATATATATTTCCATGGTGGAACCGATCAAGTTTTTGAACATTTTGACCAAGAGTTGTTAATAAGTGGCCCGTGTGTTCTTAAAATCAAATGACATGCATTTGTAGAAATAAAGTTCCAAGGTTGTGATGAATGAGGTCTTCTCCTGATTTAAGTCAAACATAGGAATCTGATGGTAACCATAGTACGCATCCATGAAGATCATGCAATGATGTCATGTCATGAAATCTACAACGAGATCTATTTTACAATAATAAGAAGCTATCTTTGAGCAATGCCTAAGTCTATAAAAATTCTCCACGTTTTGCTCTTTTTCTTGACGACAATGGTGTTGGAGATCTAATCTGGGAATTAGAATTATCTGATGGATCTGGCCTTATTTAGGTTGTTCACTTTTGTCTCTACGTTGTCGCCTTTTTAAGGATCTACTTATAGGCTTTTGCTTTATCGGCTTGACATTTGGATTTAAGAGCAGCTAATGGCAAATGATATCTAGGTCTATTCTCGAAAGATAATAATGTTTCCATGAAAAGATGCATGCATTAATTAGTTTTAAGTAAATGAGTTAATTAATCCTCGTCATCATTGGGTAGCTCTGATCCGATAAGAAAAGTCCTTTCTAGTTATGATGAATCCAGAGGAACGGAGACGAGTTCCTCCAACATGCATTCGACATGAGTTAGTCGAGTTTCTTCTACTCTTGGTCGAATGCCATTTGTATGCTACTTGGGTTGGTTAATGTCAATTTTATGAAATACAGCAATTGCACGAGCTATTATAGAATAGCGAGTGTAAATACGGGTCGAACCCACATAGATTTGTCACTTTTAACTTTTAAAGAAATTGTAACTATCCAACTAGACAAAATGAAGTAGAGAATAGTTGTAAGGGCCTAATATGTGATTAGGAATGTTAATTATATGATTAAGTATAAGTTATAAGTTATAAGTTGGTGAGGGGTGTTAAAAATGTTAATTATCATATTTAGGGGATGCATACTCATGTGATATATGTGTTGGTTGCATTAGATGTTAATCGAGCTTGTGATCGGGGATAACTTATTTAGATCATATGATTAGTTATGTGGTTAAATACATAATGAAAATATGTTTTTTTTACATCATTATGATTATAAAATTAAACCAAGGTGTTGTCCGAAATTGGCAATGTTAGGTCGCCAAATGTGAGTTTTGAGATTTTTGGTAAATTGCTACTCTTCTGTTCGGGCCCAAATAGGCATACTAGTATCAAAGTTATATTTATATGAGTTAAGTTTATAACACAACAAATGGTGCATCAAACGGGCATTCGAGTGAGAAGAGATTGTCTTTTTACGAACCTGGGATAAAGTGGTCATTTAGCTTTAAATGATATTTTGTCTTATATGGTGTCACATGTTATATTTTGATTGGACCAATGGGAGGTTCCTTAGGCCCAATTAAACCCCTCAAAATGACTCATCCTTTAGCCAAAATCATCCATGAGAAAGTTTGGCATGAGGAGAGAGAACCGGGGAGCTTAGGAATGGAAAAGCGAGGAGAAGTTGAAGAAAAATTCGTAGGAAATTATGAAATAGTCCTTAAGGTAATTCTATCCCTAAATCTTGTTATAGTTTTTTGGTATTACTAATTAAAATGGTAGAAATCATCATTTGGTTTCTGAACTTTCAAGCCTTGGTGGTTATGTACGGATAGATGCAAGTTCAAGAAAAGTTTAACGTGTAAACCCTCAAAATCGCTTTGTATAGAAACCTTGTGTATTCAAACTTCTATATCTTTTTGTGTACTTACTAGAATTTAGCAATTCTAAATGGAGATTAAAATAGACTCATATTTGTATATCATATCCGAAAACTATATTAAAATACCAAGAAATGAATCGTGGGTGATAGTTGAAAGTTCGGGTATAAAATCTGCCCCAAAAGTATAAGTGCGCACACCAGGTGTTCGACGTTTTGCTTGACTTATCAAATGAACTCTAAAAATTATTCAACTTTAATTTTATATTATTCAATATGTTAAATATATGTTCCCATGATTTATAACAAAGGTGGAGGATATATATGCTTGAAAAATGTTAAGTTATGCTTTGATGATCTACTCAGACCTAGATGTGTTAAAAGTGGCATAAATCATTGAATACTTTTTGAAATCAAGAAACTCCAATTGGAAATGTTAGAGAACATATATGAGTATGAGATACTTGAAGGGGAGAATAAAAATACCTTCTGGTTTGGCTTGGGGGTTGTGTTGAAGTTGAAATTTTTTTGTTGTTTTTCTCCAGAAATGATTTAGAAAAGGTTGTAATGAATAAGGTGTTATAAAAATGTGAAGTATAATATTCAATTAATTTTTAGTTATATCATATTAATTAACTGATGTGATGTGTTATCGAGTTTATTATGATTTGGTGTATTCAAATACTAATGAAGTTAAATTGTTAGGTGGGGAAGAGGCTAACACTACCATACCAAGGAAATAGTTTTGGTATTAATCTTAGTGCCAAATTCAAGGTGATTGAATTGTCCTATGAAATATAGATGTTTATATGTTCATATGGATATGTATAGTTAAACTCGTGTATTAGGATGTTTATGGGAGTGATGTTGTAGTTATGAAACATATGCATTTGATTAAGAATGTTATGTGTTGTTATATAATGTTGTGAACTGTGGTGGGACCTTTATCTAATGTTAAGGACTGTGGTGGGTCCTACAGGATATGGCGGTCCCTTTAATCCAACTTAAAGGTTTGTTGTACTCGGGCCTAATTTTGGGAAATGGTGGTCTCCTTTAACCGTGGTGGGTTAATTAGACTATGGCGGGTCTAGGCTTGCGAGAGTTACACAATTCCTGTTGGGTTATGATATTAGAAAATAAAAATTGTTATTCAAATTGGTGATATATATATGGTGTATGTGTGGAATATGGTCATTAACTAAGCTTGGTTGCTTACACTCCTATAATGTTATGTTTCAGGTATGACTATCGTTTGGAGTTCACTGCCAAGTTAGGATGTTAAACAGGAGAGTAAAGGATAAATAACATGGGTTGAATATCAACAATAATTTTTGGGTAAATGTTAAATAAAGAAACTTATGTAAGTAAATTTGTCCGGTACTTTTAAGTTGTGCATAAAGGTAACTATGTTTTCATCTAAACGTGCCTTTGAAGAAAAAAAAATCTTGCACTATTTTTCGAAAGACTTTAAGTACCATATTGTTTAATGGGAATTATCTCAATATAAAATGATAATCTTAACTTACTTAAGTCGGGGCGCGACAACTTGGTATCAGAGCTTGGTTGTTAGGTTTTGGACTGGGTGTGAGGGTCTAGATTGGCAGTGGACATAGAAACTGTGTTGAGTCATAAGTATTCGATTTTAGAGGATACAAATAAGTATGTTGTATTCACAAGACATGGAAACGAGGGGCTTATTATTAATTTTTAAATTGACTTTATTGACTAACATCTGTCAGTAATACATATATATTGTTGTATGGGATATGAAATGCAAGCATCTTGCAGGAAAGGAAATAAGATGTTAAGGTTTATTCGGGGATGACAACGAATACAAATATTTTAATATGAAGCATTACATTGTTTTATATGTTGTATGGACAAATGAGTTATTAAAGGAAATTTTTTAAAGACACAATGTGGTATAAAAAAATGTGAAGTATTGAAAGTGATCTCTTCTTATACTGGTATATGTGAACTTGATAAAAATTGTGAAGTATTGGAGGTGATCTCTTCCTATGCTGGTATATGAAAATTCAAGTCGTGTTACATATATCATTATGAATGGGTATGCTCCTCATCTGTATAGGAGAGTGATGTACGAGATCACATATTCCATTAAAGGATGGGAAGTGACAAGAATTATGGTTACATGATTATGATGAGACTTAAATTTTTGGAGTTTGAATAAAAAAATGAAGATTCACATAGTAAAGGTTAAATGAGAGGGTTAGTAGTTGTATATGTTTATATATGTGAAAAGGTACGAAATTCAATAACTAGTCGATATATCAAATATGATTAGAATATGGGTTCATAGTGAATTATGATAAGTAGAATAAAAGAGTAATAAGAGTTGAGATGTATGTATTTAATAGTATGAGTAGATGTAGTGGATATTACTCTTGTGATGTTTTGAAAAGCTTATATGAATAGTAAAGTTGAGATAATGTGTTAAAGAGTTGGAAGTTTAAAAATATTGAGGAGTCCTTTTAAGAATATGTGTTGTGGATGAGTATGGGAATGATGTTAGTCAGGTTTAAATATTTACAATTGGGTTGGGTGAATATTGAGTTATATTTGTCATTGTGCATATGTGTTACCGCTAAGAGTACGTTATATAATTAATATGATTGACATTACACAAAGTCACCAAGAAGTATGTGTAAGGAGAATGTTCTATGTGAGATACGATAATATGATACATTAAGGTATTTGTACAGGTTGATATAAGACCTATGATAGTTAGATAAGTATTATGGAGTTGGTTGAAGTTTTAAGTGGTGATGTTACGTTTAACATCCATGTTACCAAACGGGTAAGATGAGTGTATTAATAATGTTGCATAAGAATATAATGTTAAAAGGATCGAGGTAAGTTTATGATTGTAATGTTATTGTTTTGGATAAATGACTAGTTAAGGTCATTGTATGTTTAGTTAAAGAACAATCAAACGATACTGAAAATAGGAATATAGTGAGAAGTTATATTGAGTTCATAGTGCATGACTTCAAAAGATACATGAAAGTGAATATAGAATATTGGTTAAAAATATACATTTGGTGAATGATTGTTCATTATCGATATGTGGAAAGTAGTGAAGCTATGTTTATATTAAGGATCGTAAGAACGATATTTAACATACTCTAAAACTACAGAGATGATACGGATCATAGTCAAAGTCGAACACATATATTTGGTATTGAGTGGAAGATGAGAAGATGGCATGTAATAAGTTGGTATTGTAATATGATGTTTATCATTTGAAGTAATGAATGGAAGTTGGAGAGATAAACTATAAGAAGTTAGTCTTGTAATAGAATATTTATTATTTGAAATGTTACACGATGATAAGGATGGATCATGGGAATGCAGTGAGAAATTTAAATAATGATGTTTGGTTTATTAAGAATGTACAGTCATTGTTAATATAAGAGGATACAACTAATAATCTATTATGTGTGAATTTTTTACTTAAGTATATAAAGGTATGAAATAATATATGAGTTGGGAATTAGATTTCATTGATAAGAAATCACTAAACGATTATCCTTACGTATGATGATAAAGATGCTTATGTGTTGATAGATCCTGGTTCTACACATTCTTTTGCGTTTTTGCTTATTCTGTTGCATCTTAATAAACCACTATCATCATTAGATTCTGGTTTAGATATTATTACTCTAGTAGGGAGGATTGGTTTTTATTGATAGAGTGTGTAGGGAGTGTATAGTGCGAATAACTAAAAAGGAGTTGTTGGTTGACTTATTACCTTTCCATATGCGTGACTTTGATGTGATATTGGGTATGGATTGGTTGTCCTCATATCATGTATGTTTAGATTTTTTTTGAAGGGAGGTAGTGTTTCGATTACCGGGTGAACCTGAATTTAAATTTATTGGGTAACGGAATGTCACCTGTGTATTATTTTATAGACGTTGCGGAAGAAGCAATTATATGTTAAATTTTCTAAATGTGAATTTTGTCTTGACCAAAGTAGTATTTTTGGGGCATGTTATTTCTGCTGATGGAAATTGTGTTGCTTTAAAATAAGATGGATTGAATTTATGAAGGATTATGACTACACAGTGCATCACCATCCGGGTAAGGCTAATGTTGTTGATGTTGCTTTGAATAGAAAATTTATAGGAAGAGTATTTTATATTTACTGTGTTCGAGTTGACCTGCTGAGAGAGTTAAATTTAATGGGGGTGGAATTAACTTTGAATGAGTCTTGTGGAATACTAGCACATTTAAATGTTAGATCTATGCTGATAGATTGGATACGACAATCATAAGCAAGAGATACAGAATTAGAGAAAATTAAAGACAATATGCAAAAGAGTAAAGCAAATGAATTTTCTTTTCATAATGATGACATTGTTATGTATGATAACCGTTTGTGTGTACCTAATGTGCCTGATTTGAGGAGAACAATTTTAGACGAAGTCCATTGTTAGTTATATGCTATGCATCCAGGAAACACATAACTTTATAAAAATTTGAAACAATGTTATTGGTGGTTGATAATGAAACACGACATTGAAAATTTTGTTGCTAGATGCCTAGTTTGCCAACAAGTGAAGGAGGAGCATCAGAAGCCTAGGGGTTTACTACAATCCTCACCTATTCCTGTGTGAAAATAGGATCATGTTACTATCGATTTTTTTATAGGTTTGCCAAAATCATCCTGAGGGTTTCATTGTATTTGGGTTATCATTGCTATATTAACTAAGTCTACACATTTTCTTACTTTTACAGCTACTTATTCCATGGATAGATATGCCAACATATATGTGGATGAGATAATTAGATTGCATGGTGCACCTGTTTCTAGTATCTCTGATCGAAATTTTAAATTTACTTTGTAAGAGGGTAGTTTAGATAAGATGGAGGTGTAACCCCTTTTGAGTACGGTAATGATAAGTTAATTGGCTAAAACCTTGGATTAATGATAGAACATGCAAACACAAAATCAATGAAGATGAAACTTAGTTTAAACTGACAAATCTCTCGTGTATAACTCAGGAAGATAGTAATAAACTTAGAAGTAACTTAGCTAGAGGGAGAGAGAAGTAAGCACCCTAGATACACCTTGGCAGGCAGCCAAACACACCAACCACCCTCAAGAATCTCTATCAAGTATTAAAAGCTTCGTAATAAATGGCAATGGTGAGTGAATAAGACCTCTGGTTTGTAATAACTCTCTCTGATGTGTATTCTCTCTAGTAATAACTTCTTAAACTCTCAAAAGATCATCCTCTCCTCAAAGATGGTTGGGGTCCTTAAATAGCCCCCCACACCACCCCCGAGGTAACTCAGTCATCAATGTCTGTGAAAGACCTCCCTCATACTTTATGTCACAAACATTAAATACCTGATGCACTAGTTGTCTCTACGTCATAAACATTAAATGCCAAGACATGACTTTTGCCTAACCACTGTGTGTCAGGGGGCTGTTGTCGCAGAGGTGGCTCACTAACTGCCTGACAACCCCAAATACCACGGTGGTTTACTCAAGTGAATGTCTGACATTGTTTAGCTGGCCAGTGACATCACCTACAGTAGATGTGACATTAAGTAGAGGGTTGTTTGGTTCACAGCTCAACGCCCGATGGAACTCCAAACTACTCCGCCCGAGGTTCCACGATCAGGGTTCTTCGGTGTTTTACCAGGTGTATCTAAGATGGTTGGGACGAGCCCCAACGGTGCCTTACTTCTCAATCCTCCAAACCAAGTCCCTCTAAAGTTCCCGTGGTGAGGTGATTCGATAGAGCATAAAAGCTCTCCCAGGCCCTGCTAGGCCTGGTCCTCGCGAGTACCGTTTGACCTCACACTAAAACTCTTTATTGTTATCGTTACATGATTAAAACTGTTATAGCTTATAGTCAATATAAACAAAGATACAATATGACTAATATAACAAGTTAAAATACAAGTTGTCACGCTAAGCCGCCTCGCTTGAGCTGCCACGCCACGGTGCCCTAATCTCCAAAACACTATTGCTAATGTGGAATTTCTTCTATTCTCAAAATTACCTTCAAACCCCCTCTACATTTGCCCCTTCGTGGAGAGGTTTATTGGAGCAAGAAATGTTTGTACGAAACTTCTCAAACCGATGAACCTTCAAAAATTCTGGCCTCCTTTCCTTCGTTAGAACCACAACGTTATAATCTCCAGGAAATAGTGAAATTATCCCCGATGTACTTGAGCCGAAGCACTACAACTTGTTAGGGCTTTGACGAAAGGACATCGCCACTTTTTCCTTATACTACGCTTTAACTGTTCTAGCTTTTTATTATTTGAAATTCTCCCGAAAGGCCTGCTAACCTTCTCAAATACTCGTTATGATTCCCGGTGAGTGAAATTCCCCCTCGTAATGCCTCGCTATGTTCGAAAAAGCATAAATTCTCCCCGATGTAGCTGAGTCACCATTTGAACAACGTTTGAACTTGTGGCGAGGGGGCATCATAGATTTTTTGAACCGTTGGGACAACTGTTCCGTTGGGAGTTATTAGATGTGTCTGACAAAAATTCTGGCGCCAAAACTCAAACTTGCTGAAGAAGGCAACCCTCTTTATTCCCCAGGCGTCGCTTTTAAAATAACGTGGCGCTGTCTTTTCAACTGTCAAAACACTTCCCGAAGTGCCATGTGTTCATTTGAAATAATTATAGATGGCCTTGCACATGCGATGGTGGGAAACTCAAAAGACAGGTTTAAAGGGTTTAAAGGCTTCAAACGTCTTCTTTTATTTCAAACCCTTCTCTTTCATTCTTCTTCTTCAAGCTCCCGTATTCCTTATAGAGAGAAACCTATGTGAAAACCTGCATTGTTGTCCAGTTCTTTACTCATTCTCCTCCCTTTCTCATCTGTTGCGCCACCACCCGTGGTTGTGCTGCTCCCTCCTTGCCCGTAGTCCTTCTTACCAAGCTATATCATTCATCACCACTCTATTATGGATTCTCTAAGTTCATCCAAGGTTTCCACCACCACCACTCAGCCAGGCTCCCCCTCCACCACTTTTGGCTCTACTGTTGCCCCTAGCATCCCTGCCTCGAATGTTGCTCGTCAAGAGCAACTATGCTTCTATCGCCAGGCACCCATCTTTGAGGAAGATGATAAGTTTTCTGATGAGTGCAAGGCTTGCCATTTCTCATCCAAATTCGACCCTTTACTGTTTGATGATGAGGAAATGGATTCATCAAAGTGGGGCTATCTACCCCAAGAGGGGACTCTGCGTTTTTGTTTGGACCGTGGTGATTTCCCCTACTCCCAGATTGACTTCGAATTGCCTGGGAGGTCGCCAACCCATTTCAGTGCCTGACATACACATATGTAGAGTTCTTACGTTGTTGCTCTTACAAAGGTTAGGCTTCATCGTGCCTACTGGTTTGGGGAGTTCACCCTCTCTAAGCTCAACGCGGCGCTGTAAGTGCTAGTTTCCAGATGGAACATCACAACTCACACCATTTTTGCTGCGGGGGGAGTTCACCGTTACACTGGAGGACGTCTGTGAACTCCTTGGGTTTGAGCCCATGGGTGAGTTCACCTACCACGATGAGGCTCTGGATGTCTAAGAGGCTGTTGATCGAGTTGATCTGGATCGGATCTGCCGCAGTTGCACCGATTCCTCAAACAAAGCCACATTTACCCCCCTTATCAACTATTTTTTCGAAGCTCCGACGCCGAAGGATGCCAGTGATGTAACGGGCCAAGGTAGAGGTACATCCTTGGAACTACCAGCCTATATACTTATATTGCTTTCACGCTTCTTCCTAACCGGGAAACCCAATGATCAACCCAAGAGGGATCTGATAAATATTTCCATTCGTTTGACCAGGGGGTTCAACCTTCCTCTAGCCACCATCGCCTTGGGATCCCTTTACACCTGGTTGGATCGAACCCACATAGACATGGCATGATCACTAGGCCGTTATAACTTGGCCAATTTTTCCAACACCATTATTTTGACTAGCTTTCTTTACACCCGCTTTCCTGCTATTGCTGCCAAGTCAATTTCGCTGCCCGTGAGCCAAGGTATCAAGCCTCCATTCCTCCTGTGTTTCCATAAGAAGCAAAGTCGAAAGGAGGTAATGGAAGTTTTTAATTTTCTAGACTCCTTTGTGATGAGGCCATACAGTGAGTCTACGTTTGCCCATAGTTGGGATTTCTTTCCTTCTGCAGCCACAACGGTCAAGTTTATCCTAGCTGTAGAAGATCCCTCGCAAGCCGTATGCTTCTATTTACCCCAGGGTTCCTTCCCTCCTATACTAAATGGGGATACACCTCAGATCCCTATAACCCTGATAGATATAGCAGGTAGTTCAGGTTTGATCAGGGAGTCCCTCGACCTGTGTTTTAACACAGCCATCTAAGGGCCACTTTCACTGAAGCCTGCACCTTCTATACTGCAGCCGCGGTGCTTGGTGTGACATCCACCATTGATGGACGTGTCACCCTTCCTAGTGCCATTTGGAAGGGATACTTATCCATCTCCTTTGCCACTAAGTTCCATTTGGGGCATTTGGAAATGATCCATGAGTACATTCAGTCCCCCCCTCAAAACCCCCCACTTCTTACTTTCTCTTCTTTTAAAATGGGTCTTAAGGGGATATCCGTGCTTGGGGTTGAGTTTCCCTTGAGTAAAACCATTAAAGAATATCCCCAGTAGCTACCTCCTTATTACCCAATGATCCCAACTGCCGCCACAAAACCCAAGGCTGTTGCGGCTCCCAAACAAACTGCCCCTTCGACCAAAGATGCAACGGGAGAAGGGCCTTCTGAGCCACCTACTAAGAAGGCCAAGAAGTCTAAGTCCTCGAAGTACAAGCCCTAGGTTTAAGCACAAACTCCCTTGGAGAAGTTTCCTATTGCCTCTGTTTGCCCTCCCATATCTCCAGAGATGGCTGAAGAGCTGAGGAGGCAGGTGCAAGCTGAGGTCGACACGATACATGCTGAGTTTCAATGGCGCGCTGTCGTCTTTCCCCCTTTGATGGATTTTCCCATGATTGTGGTTGATCCCAGTGAGCCACCGGTAAAAAGGCTAAGAAGGTCGAGGGTACCTGAAAGTGGTGGTGTAACGAGCTCAGGGAAGAAAACGCTAGGAACCAAGCCCTAGAAGAAACAGATGCTTGAGAAGCCTCCATCCCTAGCTCCTTCTTCTGCCGCCTCCTTGCCACCTTCACCAGTTGTTGTACCCTCTCGTTATCCCTCTGTATTTGAGGTATGTGTGCATTCTTTACTTCTTATTCCCCTTCTCTTGAGTTGTGTTTCATAGCTCATTTCTTAATAAGAAAATGTTTTGGTGCAGGGAGTTGAAGAAAAAGGTCCAGTCCCCCCAACCCCCCATAAGCCATTTCGTGTGTGTGTGGGGGGGGGGGCGTTGCAGTATCTGTCCAGCAGACACCACCCTTCCCCGTTCCCCCTGATAAGTCTTACTTACTATCGCCATTCATCCTCCCAACAGGTGAGATATTCTACTGCGGGGGCTACTATCGTTGAATCTACTGAGGCCATGAAACCACCCCCAACTTCTTCTGAATTTGAACCTCAGCCCGAGGCTCTTCTGCCCCTTGTTCCAGTTGCAAAAGGTTCCCCCGAGATAACATATTATCTATTACCTGTTAGGTCTGGCAATATTTCTCTACTCCACCTCTTTTCTTTCTGTGTAATATGCTGAACCTTGACATGTTGGGGTACCCCAGGTTGAGATGGCATCTCTGATAGCCAGCATCCTTCTTCCCCCCTGTACTAATGAGACCTGTGAATGCAATTCCCCTCTTTAGTGCCATAACGGGGGTAAGTAATGTCTTTAAGTATTTCTCTCTTTTTGAGTACTAATTTGTCATTTCTAACACTTAGCTTTGTTGTTGCAGCTTTCTCCAAGTCTCTCTCCACCCTTTGCTCTCAGTGGCCTTTTCCTTTCCAAGGCCCAGGTGATACTCCTCATGTTAGTTATTTTGTACCCACGGGCGTTGGGGCATCTCTTGAAGGTCCAACGTTTTTTACTGATGATACGCCGGTGTTGGCCTTAGTACCGTATATTGGCGAGGGAAGTTTGCCTACCGTTGAGGCTTCTTCAGCCAAGGGCCCCGTTGAAGCTACTAAGGAAATGAGCCTGCCTCCCACAACTTCTACCATTATGGTCCCCGTGGTGACTTCCATTCTCGCTCCTACTGCTACTGAGGTACTTCGATAATTTCTCTGTATTTCTCAGTTTCTCAAACTTCACCTTTATAGTTAACTTAATAAATGAAAACACTTGTTAAGGTTTCTTTCGTAAACTCCACCTATATCGGTGACTTAACAACGAAAACACTTGTTAAGATTTTTCAAAATCTCTACCTATATTGGTGACTTAACAACGAAAACACTTGTTAAGATTTTTCATAAACTCCACCTATATCGGTGACTTAACAACGAAAACACTTGTTAAGATTTTTCATAAACTCCACCTATATCGGTGACTTAATAACGAAAACACTTGTTAAGATTTTTCATAAACTCCACCTATATCAGTGACTTAACAATGAAAACTCTTGTTAAGATTTTTCATAAACTCCACCTATATCGGTGACTTAACAATGAAAACACTTTTTGAGATTTTTCATAAACTCCACCTATATCGGTGACTTAACAACGAAAACACTTATTAAGATTTTTTATAAACTCCACTTATATCGGTGACTTAATAATAAAAACACTTGTTAAGATTTTTCATAAACTCCCTCTTTTCTTTAACTGTTCTCAGGTTGATCGAGAGGATTCTCTATCATCCCCTTTGCCCATTGCCTCACCGTACTAGGAACCTATCGTTTCAAAAGATTCCAACCACGATGATCAAGGTTCCATGACCGGTGCCACTACAGAGAGTGACTCTGGCTATGAGCTTCTTCTGCCCGACCTAGCTCCCCACGCCTTCTGCCTGATGGTGCTTCAGCATTCCCCTCAGATGCCTGCCAACCATCATCTGATCGTTGAACAACTTGTAAATCATCATCCTGAGACGTTCACGGTGGATTGCCTGCGCTCAAACATCTCCGTTATGAGTTACAGGCTTCAAGGCATGGCCATTGTCGTTGTTAAAATTGCCAACACTCCGACCTCAAGCGTTACCTGACCACTCCTTAACCAATTTTTGGGTTATCTGAGGGAGTTGGGTCGCGACGGCTTTCACTTTGGCTGGCTTATCACACATTTAAAGACCTTGAAGAGCCAATGAATGGACATCCATAGGGAACTCTTACAGAAACATCATGAGGATCAGCGGGTGGAGGAGGCTAAATTGGCCGAGCTAGCACCTCTTCTTGGAGACATTGATAAGGAGATGGAGGACATCGAAGAAGCTTTGCGTCTGGCGATGCTAAAACAAGAAAAAATTCTTATCGAATGCACGCAAGCACAAACAAGGTTCGAGGTTTCCATTAATGCCCAACGGTCTTTCTTAACAGCTTCTTCGGGTCTTCCTGGAGATTTTTTCTCCTCCCCAGATCTGTGGTTCCTCTTAGACTAGTGAACTTGTATATATGTTTTTCCCTTTCTTCTTATGTAATTATTGGGCAATAGCTCCCAATTTGTAATGCCCCAAAGTTTATAAATGGAAAAAGATATTTAGTCTCATGCCATTTCTTTGTGTTACAACTATTTACATAGATTGTGAAGTATGAAGTTCTGTAATTCTTTCATCTGTACTTGAGTTATAATAAAAAAAACTTGCATAATTATCATAAAAAGAACTCGTGTATTCATAACAATAGCCAAATACATCAGCGACCCCCAACATAATTGTTTATACATGATAGACCTTCAACCATTTATTGTTGATTTTGAATGGTTTGTCTTCTTCTATCTTAGAGATTAGGCAATAACCTAAGTCATGAGCTTCCTTCACAATGAAAGGTCCTTCCCAATTTTATGAAAACTTGGGTAGAGGAAGCCCCCTGATGTGTTTCACTGCTGCCTTCAATATGAGATCTCCCTCCACGAACTTCCTTGGTCTCACTAAGTTATCATATACCCTGGAGAGATGCTTCGTCTATATTTAAAAGTGTTGCATCGCATTAACTCTGTGTTCGTCCAACGCTTCCAACTACACATATCTATTCTGGGGGAGCATGCTACTTCGTAAAGCATATCGAGCAGAGGGGACTTCTAACTCCACTGGGAGGATCGCCTCGGCCCCATAGATAAGAGAGAACGGTGTATACCCTGTGGGCTACCTCTTAGTTATTCGATAGGCCCAAAATACGGCTGGTATCTTATCATCCCACGATCCTGGGAAATCCTCCATTATTTTAGCCAAGATATTAACCAAAGTTTTATTAATTGCTTCGGCCTGACCGTTCCCTTTTGGATACGCCACCGTCGAAGTATGATGGACAATGGATTATATATCTGTGATCATCGTTACTTCCGAATTGACGAAAGGGGTTACATTGTCTGAAAGGATAACCTTTGGGATCCCAAAATGACAAATGATGTATTCTCTGATGAAGTTGCTCACCATCCCTGCAGTTGCCCTTCTCAGTGGTATTGCCTCAGCCCACTTTGTGAAGCACTCTGTTGCTACTAGTATCCATATCTTCCCCCTCGAAGAAGGATGTATTGCCCCCACCAGGTCGAACGCCCAAGTGTGAAAAGGCTAAGGCGTTATCAGGGAGTGTAGGTCCACTGATGGGGCATGGATCATATTTCCATGAAGTTGGCAAGCCTTGCACTTTCGAACAAACTTAGTAGAGTCTTTCTCCATTGTTGGCCAATAATATCCCAAAGTCATCAACTGGTCATACAACTTGGCCGCTCCTATATGAGCTGGATCGTGCGCCTATTTGAGGACCTCAGCTTCTTCTTCTTTCGTGATACAACGCAAAGGCCTGTTGAAGTATCTCCTTTGATAAAGCTACCCCTCATGAACATAGAATCTCGGGGCCCTTCGCCGAAGTCCCATCGCATCAATTTTCTCTGTCGGGATAACTACATTCTTAATGAAGTCAATATAGGGCTGTCTCCAGTCGGCCTGAGCCTCCACGAAATAACATTCAGCTGCCTCGAAGAATAACTGGCATTTGTCGCATTTCCATTATAGCTCCACCACATCCTATTTCATTCTGGACCAAAAATACCCCTCTCTTTGAATTCTTCGGTAGAGCGGTATCTCAGTTATTTTGCAGTGTTCTTTGTGCGTTTTCTTCAATTTTCGCTCTGCCTCTTCTGGGCTAATGCACCTCGATAACTATCCTCCTGCGTTTCTGAAGTAAAGGTTCCCCTGATTCATAAAGTATTAGGCCAATTCTCTCATCCCCATCGCTCCTTCCCCAGCGTCCAATTTCCTTTTGATCTCTCCCCTCCAGTCTGCATCCTCTTCCATTAGTAGAATTGACTGTACCATTGAAGGAGTTGTTCTTAGTTGAATCACGATGGTAGTTGTATCATTCCTCATGATCATCTTCTGAGCAATAGTGGCATATGCGTCTGGGTGGAGGTTCATCATTCTGGGTTGCCTCCTGATCTTGGTCCGATGAAACTGGCAAAGAAGTCTCTGGATAATTGTTTTGTATGGTGCCAGGCTCATGTGTTTCAATGCGTACTCTCCATTCACTTGCTGAACCACCAAGTTTGAATCCCCTTTGATGCAAAGTGAAAAAATCCCCCTTCGAAGATCCTCTAGCAACCCTAGCACCAATGCTTCATATTCCTCCTCGTTGTTAGAGCAAGGGAAATCTAATTTGTAGGAAAGGCAAATCTCCTCCACTCCTCTTAAAAGGATAACCCCTGCTCCTCCTTTATTTTTCACCGAGGATCCATCGAACTGCATCTAGGTGATTGGCCTGCAAGTCATCTTCTGGAATACTTTCTTTGGGTGGCTCAAACGTTTCTGAGGGGAAATTGCCAATAAATCAGCGTATGCCTGGATTTTGATCACGCGAGGAACCACACACTTCAAGTCATACTTGGAGAGGATAAGGAACCACCTAGCTACTCTTCCAATCAATATAGTTCTTGCTAGCAAATATTTAATGGGATCACATCTGATTATAATATGAATTGTAAAAGACAACATGTAATGTCTAAGTTTTTGCGCTACAAATACTAAGGCTAAATAATGCCTTTCTAAGATACTATATTTGACTTCTGGCCCATGGATGATCCTGCTGAGGTAGTAAACTGGCCGTTCTTTCCCGTTAATCTCTTATGCCAGCAAATCCCCACGGACCTCGAGGTGGATGTGAGGTACAGTTGCAATGGTATTCTTGCCTTTGGGGGAACCATGGTCTGTGGTGAAACGAGCAGTTTCTTCAACCTATCAAGAGACTCCTGGTGAACCTCCTCCCTCTTGAACTTCGTGTTCTTTCTCAATGGCTGCATCAACGAATGTGTTATTTTGGCTAATTTAGGCACAAATATCCTAAGGTAGGAGACTTTACCGAGGAAACTCTTCATCTCCTTTACCGTTCTTGGGCATGGCATTTCTAAAATTGCCCGCTGTTTGTCCTGGTCCATCTGCACCCCTTGTCGATCAACCACAAAGCCTAGGAAGTTCCCACTTTTCACTCTAAAAACACACTTCAATGGGTTCATCTTTAATTTATACTTCCTGCAACGGGAAAATTCCTTCCTCAAATTGCTCAGATGGGACTCCTCATTCCTCGATTTGATAACCAAGTCATCCACATAAAATTCCACAAATTTGTGAAAGAAATCATGAAAAATGTCCATCATTGTTCTTTGGTAAGTCGCCCCAGTGTTCTTGAGTCCAAACGGCATCATCTTGTACATGAAGTTGCCCAACGGGGTTCTGAACGTTGTTTTCTCTGCATCCATGGGGTCCATCTTGATCTAGTTGTACCCTACATACCCATCCATGAAGATATACATCTCATAACCTGTCGTTGCATTTATCAGGCTATCGATGGAGGGCAGAGGAAACTCATCTTTGGGGCAAGCTCTATTCAAATCTTTGAAGTCCATGCAGATCCTTATTTATTTTTTATCTTTCTTCCCCACTGGGATAATACTGGATAGCCAGAGTGGTTGTTGTATCGGTGTGATGAACCCTGTCGTTAGTAAGCGTTGAACCTCTTCCTTGATCTTCAAATCTAGCTCAGGCTTTTACGTTCTCATCACTTGTTTCACTGAAATGGCTGAAGGCATTACATTTAACCTGTGGCAGCTTACTTCCTCATCCAGTACTCCATCTTTATGTATTTCCACGCGAAGATGTCTATAAACTCCCGAATCAACTTAACCAAGGCCTCTCATTTCTCCTTACTGATATCCTTCAAGATGAAGATGGGACTTGGATCTACCCCTTCTTTAACTAGATTCAACTATTCTAGTTCTTGTGCCTGCGGTTTCGGTCGATTCGTCATGTACTTTGGTTCCTCAGTGACTTCCTCCACCAATTCCTGTATGCTGGAGTTGTCTATCACCATGCATTATCCCCGTTGATCCACTAAAAAGCATTTATATATCGGGTCAACCTCATCATCAGTTTCTTTGACCGCCCACTCACACCGTTATAATCGAAACACCACCTTTCCTTCTTCAGTAATGACTTTCTTGCATTGTCTGCTGGTAGCAGTGACTGCCTTCCTCTTTTTCTCTCTAGAAGCCTCAACCACTCTTTTTTCTAAGAACCTGCTTATCACGCTTTGTCGTTGGACCTCATGCTCCATCGGATCCGCTTTGGGCCTTATCCTGTCTTTGAGTTGCTTTGAGATGCTTTGGGACCGCGGGACCACCTGGTGAGCCTCTTCAGCTATTACCCTTGTGCTGCTTGCAACTTCTTTACCTTGCTCATTCATGGGTCCCATCCTCTCTCTGATCGACATAGCCTATGCTCCCTCCATTCTTCTCGTTAGGACCCGAACATCCTCTTCTAACTCTGTGTAAAATGCTGCATCAACCAAATGAGCTTCCTCGACAACGAAGGGCCTCTTTTTAGCCCTAATGGTGACCTATGTCCCCTTGATGTTCGCCTTGGCGCATTGGTGATACGTGGAAGGAACTATCCCTTGGTTGTTCATCCACACCCTTCCTAGTAGCAGATGATAGGAAGTTTCACTTTCTATTACATGGAACTTGACATAGGAACTCATATTTCCCTTTACAATCCCAACATTAACATACCCAATGGATTTATAAGATTGGTTATCATACCCCGAAATCACCAAAGACATGGGGACCAACCTTTCTTCTGGGATATTGGCTGCGTGGAAGGAGTTGATTGGCATGATATTGATGGAAGCTCCTCCATCCATAAGAGTCTTTGATAAGCTAACTCCATTGAGGCTGGCAGTCACATATAATGGTCGGTTGTGAGGGAACCTTACATACCTATCCGCATCGCTGAAGGTTACTTCTTATAAAAACCTTCTCACCAACCTAGCCATGGGTCCCTTCCACCTCAGCGAAGGGACTGTGTTCTTTCTCACAATATCGAGTATTACCTGGGTTATCTCCAACATACTCTCCTTTAGTATCCCCACTTGGTCGAAGAACCAAGTGAACTTTATGGATTTAGAAACTGCATAATATTCTAGAACCGAGTCTACTTCCTCACCTTCAACACCGTATACGTCCTCCACATCCTTGGCGCTTGCTTCGGCATAAGCCAACTCTACATTATCCATTCCTCTTGTACAATCTTCCAGAGCTTCTTCGTACTCTTCTTGCTTTGTCGTTGACTTTCTTCCTCCTCTCTTCGCCTCTTCATCATAGGCCACCACGAGATTGGCCCCATGTGCTGGAAGTAGATTATTGTTGATGTTCTGTGGAGGGATTTGCAACGTCCCTACCTTCACGTACTTATCGATGATTCTGCTCAGTGTAAAGCAGCTCTCCGTTGGATGATGGATCCTCCGATGAACTTGGCAATACTTAGGGTCCGCCTTTGTTATCGCATCGGGTTCCCCAATGGGAATGTCTTTTGGTACGTAGACCGTTCCTCCTTAGACCATCTCATTATAACAGCTGACAGCTTCCTCCACTGTACAAGGCAATGGTGGTGGGTCCTCCCTGTCCCTTCCAAACTTCCTCTTATTGTCCTTCTTTAGCGCCTTGCCCCCATATCCTCCCTCCGTGTAACCTACCCGCAGGGGCTGAGACTCCCCCCCACAGGTTGCATCGATTGCCTAAACATCATGGGTACCACCACCGGATTTGGTCGTACCACTAAGGAGATATTTCTTACAGCTTTCAGGAATGCCGAAAAAGTCCCCTCGCGCGTCTCATTGATAAGATGGCAGATGTACTCAGGAAGCAATCCCTCCACACAGATCTGCAATAACTTGTACTCTTTGGCCTCCTCCCTCACATCGAGGGACCTTTCTCTGAACCTTCGGATATATGCTATCACTTCTTCCCCGTGTCGTTGCTTCTCCCTACCCAGTTGGCTCAAAGTAAATTCATCTTCTGCCAGAAAGAACTTCTGGACAAAAAATGCGTGCATCTCCTCCCATGTAGAAACGTTGTTAGGATCCAAATGGGAATACCAGGTATATGCTTTATCGGTTAAGGATTTGGAAAACTCCCTCAACCTAAGTTTCTTATTATTGCAATGTGCTCCCAAGTGTTCAACAAAGCGCTTAATATGCTCCTTCGAGTTCCCACCTTTCCTTATATATTTTTCAAAAATATGAGGAATATAGTCCTTTGGATAGGGCTCATCGTTGTATTCCCAATGATAAGGTGTTCGAAAGTCATCATACACCAAAGCTACCTCGTCAGCAGATTGCGAGGAGTCTTGCATGAACTTCAACATCTCTTTTTGCATCTCATTTTTCATTTCCTCCATGGGTGTGCAATTGGGGAAACAACCAATGGGACCATGGGCTGAGTACCCGTTGCAGCTGGAACAATCATCATAGCTGGTGCCGTTGATACTCCTAAGGTTCCCACTACTGGATTTATAATAGAGGGTATGCTTGCTTGGACCGTTCCTACTCCACCTGCACCTGGTGGGGCCATTGGGGCTGCCCCTGGTGTTACGAAGGCATTGGCTTCCAATCCTCCCAGCATCGTTGAAGCTATCGGAGTTTGCAAAAACTCATAAAACTTACTCATGAGGAGCGCCACCTGAGTGGGTCCCAACCCCGCACTCGTGGAAGCTTGTGTTACCCCTGGAATGCCTGTCATCGCCTGAACCAGAGGTACCTCCATTCGAGGAACTCCATCTCTTAGGGCCTCCAGCTCTCTCGGAGCTTGCTCTTCACCATATTATATGCCATCAAAGTTGAGCCTTCGATTAAAATTATTTTGCGTCATACTCCTTCCTTAGAAGAATGCCTCCCTAGCGGAGTCGCCAAATGTAAGAGGTTAGTTTAGATAAGATGGAGGCGTAACCACTTTTAAATACGGTAATGATAAGTTAATTGGCTAAAACCTTGGATTAATGATAGAACATGCAAACACAAACTCAATGAAGATGAAACTTAGTTTAAACTCACAAATCTCTTATGTATAACTCAGGAAGATAGTAATGAACTTAGAAGTAACTTAGCTAGAGGGAGAGAGAAGTAAGCACCCTAGATACACCTTGGCAGACAGCCAAACACACTAACCACCCTCAAGAATCTCTATCAAGTATTAAAAGCTTCTTAATAAATGACAATGGTGAGTGAATATGACCTCTGGTTTGTAATAACTCTCTCTGATGTGTTTTCTCTCTAGTAATAACTTCTTAAACTCTCAAAAGATCATACTATCCTCAAAGGTGTTTGGGGTCCTTAAATAGCCCCCCACACCACCCTCGAGGTAACTCGGTCATCAATGCATGTGAAAGACCTACCTCATACTTTATGTCACAAACATTAAATACCTGATGCACTAGTTGTCTCTACATCATAAACATTAAATGTCAAGACATGCCTTTTGACTAACCACTGTGTGTCAAGGGACTGTTGTCGCAGAGGTGGCTCACCAACTGCCTGACAGCCCCAAATACAACGGTGGTTTATTCAAGTGCATGTCTGACATTATTTAGCTGGACAGTGACATCACCTATAGTAGATGTGACATTAAGTAAAGGTTTGTTTGGTTCACAGCTCAACGCCCGATGGAACTCCAAGCTGCTCCGCCTGAGGTTCCACGGTCAGGGTTCTTCAGTATTTTACCAGGTGTATCAAAGATGGTTGGGACGAGCCCCAATGGTGCCTCACTTATCAATCCTCTAAACCAAGTCCCTCTAAAGTTCCCGCGGTGAGGTCATTCGATAGAGCATGAAAGCTCTCCCAGGCCCTGCCAAGCCTGGTCTCTCATGAGTATCGTTTGACCTCACACTAAAACTTTTTATTATTCTCGTTACATGATTACAACCGTTATAGCTTACAGTCAATATAAACAAAGATACAATATGACTAATATAACAAGCTAAAATACAAGTTGTCACGCTAAGTTGCCTCACTTGAGCTGCCACGGTGCCTTAATCCCCAAAACACTGTTGCTAATGTGGAATTTCTTATAATATCAAATTACCTTCAAACCCCCTCTACATACTTCACACTTTAGCCTAGTTTATCTCAGGCTGATGGGCAGTCAGAGAGAATGATCCAAACACTCGAAGACATGTTATGAATGTATGTATTAGAGTTCAACGGAAGTTAGTATGAACACTTGTCACTAATAGAGTTGCTTATAATAATAGTTATCATTTGAGTATTAAAATGGCTCTTTATGAATCCTTATATGGGAGGAAGTGCAGGACCCCAGTGTGTTGGACCAAAGTAGGAGAACATAAACTACTTGGGCTAAAAATTGTGAAACTGACTACTGAGAAGATGAATCTTCTTCATAAATACTTGAAGGTGGTGAAAATTATACAAAAAGGTTATGCAGACAAAAGAAGGAAGCACTACACCAAAAATAGGAATCTAGCACGGTTTAAAACTGTGCCAGATAAAATCTGGCGGTTTTGAACTGTGCCAGAATCAGGTGTTCCAAAATGGCCATTTCTTTCTGGCACGAAAGTGTGACAGATTTGACCAAACAGGAACACTTCAGGCAAACTTTCAAACCGTGCCAGAATTTGATATTTTTGGCACACTTTTGGCACAGTTTTGAACTGTGCCAGATTGAGCACATTTTGATAAACTTTTGGCACAGTTCAAAATCATGCCAAAATTTGATACACTTTTGGCACGATTTTGAGCTGTGCTAAATTTTTGGATAAAAGAAAGCAAATTAATTATTTGAAAAAAAGAAATTTCACAAATTGTTGATAAACTAATGTACATACAAACTTCAAAATATTACAAGTCTTTAGTAGTTCACATACCAAAAAAAAATTGAGCAGAGTTTCCTCTATTTTTTAGACATTCTAAAACCTGCTAATATAAAACATGCGTAATATAAATCCCGCATGGACACAAAATATAACAATAAACTTACAAAAGCCCGCACGACCATAAAAGTTAACAATAAAACTAAAAAAGCCCACACAGCCATAACAAAAAATAATAGAATCATGAATATTAACTATCGCCATCCTCGATCCTCGCCGTGCGGGCGGGTGCGCGAAGGGGAGAGGATCCTTCGGGTCCCGCGCATCCCTCTCGGGAGCGCTTCGGACGGCGTCATTTAAGATTAGGTGTAAAAATGTAGAGAGATTCAGAGTCGCTAGTCTATTTTTCTCAAAATAGACAAAATAAAAAGGGGAAGCCATCCTGAAGGATGGCATCCAAATACATACTGGTGCATGCGAAACCAAAATGATTCGAGAAGGGTTCGGGGGCTTAGTTACGAAATGGGAAGGTGTTAGGCACCCATTCCGCCCTTTCGGTCTCTCATGGATATTTGCTATTTTCCTTTATATTTCCCCCCGTGATATGTGTGCATGTGTATATATATAATGGAGGTAGGAATTCTCAACTTATATCATGGAAAAGATAAAGCGAGTCATCCGTAGGAAGATATAAGAATAGTATTAGAAAAATAAGATTTACGTGATTACCCCTACATTTGTCGTTATAATGGAACAATAACACATATGGAGTAATACGTTACAAGTATATAGAATATAAGAAAATTAGCTTTAGAGAAGATAGGAAAATAAGAGAAAAAAGTGAGAAAAGGACTCGAGTCTTGGGTTTTACTCCGAAACGCCTACGTAGCCTATAAAGGCATCAAAGTCCACGTAGTTTGCATAAAAAATGAGGGGTGGGGTTTATCCCACAAATCCAAATGGGGGATCTCTTATTTGTAGGCGTGTGTGTATGTGTGTAGAAAAAGTGTTTTAGTTGTGAGAAAAGTGTGAGAAAAGTATGAGAATCCCTATTTGGAATTTATGAGCAAACCCTCTTTTTCTTGTTTTTGGGGTTTTTTATTTATACGAAAATAAGAGATGTGCAATAATACTAAATAAAAAGTATATTAGGATGTGTGAGATGAGATAATAAAACGTGCTAAGTAATAAAACAAGTTATTGCAAATTTAAGAGAATTTAAGAGAAAGTTGAAAAAGTTGGACCTTCTTGAAGATCTTGAGCTTGATCTTGAATGTGGGAGAGTAGCACTTGCACTTGGATGATGATGGAGAGTGGATAATTCACCAAGTTTGATGAAAAGGATGATGAAAAGTGGAAGTAAAAAAGGGATTTGGAAGTTGAAATCACGCTGCCTTCGAGAGAGGTTTCTGGGATTCGCTGAGAGTGATTTTTATCAGATCTGGGCTCCCCTTGCAAATAAGGTGAAGGCCTCCTTTTATAGGCTCAGGTCACTACCAATCAGCATAGACCTGATCCTGCCTATCGGCACCTGCCGATAGGCAGGGTCTGGAACCTGCCATTTGCCAGTGTGTTGAAATCGATTGCCGGGGGCAAACCGTTGGTCAGAATCGTGAACGGGGCAAACCATCGAAAAGGTAATCCGTTCTCGGGTTTGGGAGTTGACTTTGGGTCAAATATGGCTCGGAAGCATTTGTCGGTCCATTGGACAGGGAATCGTTCGGATGCAAACGGATCGTTCATCCGCATGGTAATTCCAAATCGCGCATGGGGCGGACCGTTGGAAAGGTTAAGAGATGTAATTCGACATTCCAAAAAGTTTGACCCGGTTTGGGGAGTTAAATTTGGTCAATCGGGCCCTGGAAGCATTCAGTGACCTCTTGGAGTTAAACGGATCGTTCGTCCGCATGGTAAGTCAAAATCGCGCATGGGATGGATCATTGGAAAAGGTATTCAGTTCCCTTCGAAGATTTATTTAGCCTTAGTTGAGCTGAAGATTTGACTCAGTTCAAACAGAGCCCGGGAGCGCCCGGTGGCCTCTAGGTCAAGTTTCGGATGCAAATGGATCGTTCATCCGCATAGTAAGTCGGAATCGCGCACGGGACGAACCATTAGAAAGGGTATTCAGTGCCCTTCGAAGATTCATTTAGTCTCATTCGAGATGAAGAGTTTAACTTTTTGGTCAAACTGAGCCGAGGAGCGCCTGATGGCTTCTAGGTCAGTACTCGAGACATGACCTAGGTTTATAGTGATGAAGGGAGGTACTAGGGACCTAAGGAGAGTTTTTCGGGGGTAACATAATGGGGTGTCTACAGAGTCCCTCGGCAGGTGAGTTTGGAATAAATGATAACCATCGAATAGACACCACATGACGCTTTTGAGGGAGTGCGACCGATTCAGAGGGTCGAGGCCAATTCTAAGGACCTAAGGAGTGTGCTGGGGATGGAATGACGATCAAAGGTTTAGGTCAATTCTAAGGACCTGAAGTGGTGCTGGGGGATGACCAATTCTGTGGGCCAAAGCCAGTTCTGCGGGCTTAGGGTGAAGATCTAATAACCGAGGTCAATTCTGACCTAAGGGTGGTAACGACCGAGGACCGAGGTCAATTCTGACCTAACTCAGGTGAAGATCTAATACCGAGGTCAATTTTGACCTAAGAGTGGTGACGATCGAGGACCGGGGTTAATTCTGACCCAACTCAGGTGACGATCCAAGATCGAGTTCAATTATGACCTAAGAGTGGTGTCGACCGAGGACCGGGGTCAATTCTGACCCAACTTAGGTGAGGATCAAAGACCGAGGTCAATTCTGACCTAAGAGTGGTGACGACCGAGGACCGGGGTCAATTATGACCCAACTCAGGTGACGATCCAAGACCGAGGTCAATTCTGACCTAAGAGTGGTGACGACTGAGGACCGAGGTCAATTCTGACCCAACTCAGGTGACGATCCAGGACCAAAGTCAATTCTGACCTAAGAGTAGATGAAGATTGGATTTCGATTCCACTGGAGAAAGTGTTTTGTGATTTGATCTGGGGAGATGATAGCTGGGGAAGCTTTTGTTTCTCTAGGAGACCTTGCAGGGGGGAACAACCTATTTTGGGTGCTGTAAAAAATTCCGCTGGGGAAGTGATCAGGAGATCCTTAGAGATCCTTCGGTGCTTTTTCGGGAGGAGATTCACTTGGTTTTTGAGGATTTCGCTGGGAAAGTGGGGTTCCGCTCGAGGGAATGCGAAATTTTCTTGGTGAAAATGTTTTAAACCCTTCCTGGGATTTTTAGGAATTTTCCGAGGATTTTTTTAGGCTTTTTGGTATTTTCTGGGGATTTCTGTACGAAATTTAAGGGGGGTGCTGGTCGGCATGGTATGAGGGGTGCCATTCGGCAGTGGCACAGACTTTTGGGCTACCTCGGGAAGGTAAGGAGTCAGTGCCGATCTGTATGGTGGGGGAAGTACCGATCGGCATGGCGCTTAGCATCCTATAAAAAGGGGGAGAATCCCTTCATTTTTTCACAGCCTCTTTGCCTTCTCTCTTTCTGCGATTTCTCTGCAAATCGTTCTAGAATTCCAATCTTCAAGAAATTTTCGCTTTTGTGAGCACTGCAGTCCACCGGGAGTGGTTGACCGTTGATGACTGGGTGGATATGGAGTGGAGGGCCAGGGCGCCTCTTGCTTTGGAGAGTGAGAACTCCTTTGATGCGTTTGAGCCTGTTACGGATGAGCGGACCTTACTGCGGGAGCCATCGCTTCATCGCTCTTCGAGAGTGAGTCCCGACGGTTATGTAAGTAGCTCCACCTTTGGCATTCCTTTATTTTTGGTGATTTTTCTTTCTTTCTTGACTTCTAATGAGATTTTTTTCTTTTTGCTAGTCCTATATTTCTTTGAAGAACATGCGCGCCCGCGGGACGATGGGGATCAGGTATGTCTGGGAGCACCTCCCACCTGTGGCGTGTTGGTTGGTATCATCAGCGAGTTTTTGGAGGTTGGCATCGGTGCTGGATGAGACGCCTCGTTCGACAGCGGTCCTGTGCGCTTTGGGGGAGAGATGGTGGGATACTACCCACACCTTCCATTTCGGCTTTGGGGAGATGACTGTGACTCCCATAGATGTGCAGCAACTTCTGGGGTTGGATTGCGATGGAGAGCAGATAGAGGTGGATCTCTCTTTACGGGTGAGATCGGAGGCAGTGCGTGCGGTACTTGGTGATGTAAGGAGGATAGTTTCTAGGGATTTTATCCAGTTGTCCCTACTGAAGGATGTTCTGCTGAGCAGGGTGAATGATGTGGAGGACGGGCTGCAAGTGATGCAGATAGCTAGATTATTTATTCTGTTGGTATTGGGAGGTTTCATGGTGGCGTAGAGCGACGACGTCGTCCATTTGTGGTTCTTGCCATACTTGAGGATGTTTTCAAACATCCATTTCTATGATTGGGGGACTCTGAATTTGGAGACCCTTTACTCTTCTCTGGATGCATTCAGCTGGTGCTGCCGGCAGACCTTCACTGGGGCCACGTACCTTCTTGAGGTATTCTTCATGCATTCGCATTTTCCTTATGCGTCTCTTTGTGAATCAGACGTGGTTCTACGAGGTGATTGGGTGCAATACCCCGCTGATCGCTTCGAAGGATGACACTGTTGGGGACTTCTATCGATTGTATCGATGGTGTAAGGCCAATCGACAGTCGAAGGGATCTCTCTCTCTGGAGGCGGTGCGTCAGGTCTTGAATGACCTGACCAGTGGTAGGGTAAGGCTCTTTCCATTTCAGTCTTGGTTTTTGTACCTTCTGATCTTGTATTGATTTACGCCTGCTTGGATATTTTCAGGTGATCTTTTATCCCTGGGGACAGCCATTTAGGATGCGGGGCCGACCGGGGGGAACGCGCGAATGAGGCATTTGCTGGCGCATGAGTTCGGCTATTCATGGTACCTCGGGGAGCGGTGGTTCATCAGATTGCTGAGGAGGAGGTGATGGTGCCACCTGCACAGCCTCCTGCGTCTATGAGGTGAGAGCGACTGCTGTCGGAGGATGAGAGGATCGCGGAGATGATTGGCGAGTCCTACTTGTTGTACACCGATACGGTTGTGCCGTATGACTATATGGACTTTATGACGAGCTGGTTGATGGCGCCCAACATATATGGTGCCCTGCCTTTCCCTCCGACGAGTTCGAGTCGGGCGGTGGGATCTTCCCACAGCGGCGGTGTTCCGTCGGCATCTGCGGCGGCGGTGACTTCAGAGGTTCCTTTTGTGCGGTTTCATACCCCTTCATACAACATTCGACGGGCTGATGGAGGGATGGTGCCTATATTGCACCGTCCTCATACGATGGATCCGGAGGAGTTGGGTTTGACAGAGGAGGTCCTTTGACCTGCGGTATACCTTTTTGTTCCTCTCTTTCTTTCCTTTTTGTTTTGGTCATCTCTGTTTTGATACTGATTTTGCTCTTTCTTGCAGCAAGTCCGGGTGTCGACCACTTGGCTAAGGGACATCAGAGACTGGATATCTTCGACGACTTTCGATATTCGGGATGCAGTTCCTGTCCCTTCTTACTTAGTGCCGTCTGCTTCATCCGGAGAGGACTCAGGCTCGGGTAGTGGTGGCGCGTCGTCTCACCGTAGGGGGAGGAGAGCATGTCGTAGGGGTGGAAGCTCTTGAGAGAGAGAGAGAGAGAGAGAGAGAGAGAGAGAGAGAGAGAGAGAATGTGGGTTCGGGCTGAGTCCCGTTGTTTTTGTTTTTGCTTTTTCTTTTTATTTCCTGAAAAAATGATGTAACACAGAAAACCGATATATGCAATGCAATGGAGTTTTTTGATTATCTTTTATGAATGATGAATGAATACATGCACACGCGCTTTTTACTGTGCTGCTGAGACCGTAAAAAGGAATATTTTTGGAATTTTTTTTAAGGAAAGTTTTTTTATTAAAGGGAAATTATATAAGGAGAAAAGGGATTTTGAAATTCTATTGAGAATATCAATTTATTTTTATTGAGTTTTCAAAAAAGGGAAAAAGGGAAATTTCTAAAAATGGGGGGTTGCCGACTAGCAAGCACCCTGACCTTCCTATCGACAGTTCAGTCTAGTCCCATCAATTCAAAGCTTTGATTGGTACCCTCTTCAGCCTTTGGTACCTTATGGGGTAGGATTCCCTCCGATTTCTGCATGGATTATGTCTCTTGTGAGGGTTCTCAAGTATAAAAAGGGCTAAGGGCGGAGTGTTTTCATCACACCCTTGCATTCTTACCTACTTACCCATTATCTCTTAGCCTTGCAAGATGGCTCTCCCTGGTAGCATTGAGTTTGCCAATTACCTCGAAGCCTTGGAAGCAATGTGCTCTTATAATGTCGACTACGATGCTTTCAACATGCGTCGAGTCTCTTTGTGGCGCAATCGGCCTATTGAGTGGAACGTGCTGATGGCAGTGGTACAATTCTGGTACCCCGAAGACCATGTATTCCGCTTTGGGTTGGAGGAAGTTTGTCCTACCTACGAGGAATTTTCTGCCATGCTAGGTGTAAATCCCTGTGTTGCTGTAGCTTTGCCTCAATTTTCCCGTTCTCTTAGGGATTTGTTGGTCGGGCTTCTTCATATTTTGCCTTCGGCGGCCAGATCATTGGTTGTTGGTGGAATAATCTCCCTCCCGGCGGTGCTGCAGTCCGTGCATTTACGGTAAGTATGGGAGGCTGGCTATGCTGGAGCCATTGTTCTAGGTCTAGTTTTAAAATTTTTGTTGGTGACTGGAGAATTTTAGGTGGACCCGCAACTTGCAGCCATTACTTCATGGATGTCATACCGTCTCCATCTTGTGGTGGTGATGAATGGCATGGATGCCTGGAGAGAAGGTCGTTCTGACTTTTTGAAGGGTAGCCCCGTGATGCTATTCATGTGGTTGTCTGAAAGATACTTCTTGGAGACTCCTCCAGAATATCCCTTGTTGGTCGTACCCAACTTCTTTTCACTCTACTTCATCAGTGTTGGTCTGTATGTTGAGAACTGGGAGCATTGGCTTGTGGAGCATAGGGCTCGTGGTCTGTATTGGTCAGTGCCTTAGTGGGGGAAGTTACAGCCTGTTCTAGTGCTAGGAGAGTATTCATATGTGCGACTGGTTGGTCTTAGGCAGACCTCCTTTTATTTCCCTTGGCAGCTTCTACGCCAATTTGGCTAGGCCCAGGTCTTGCCACCTTGGATCTCAAATTTCTTTTCGGTAGGAGATTTCACTGAGTGCCTGCGTCTGTTGCTTGGATCTCTGTGGGAAAATCGACGTCCGTCGACCCGTCCCTCCCAGTTTGTCGGGAAATTTTGGCATGTCCCCCAAAGATTATATGAAGTGGTTGTGGAGGAAAGTAGTCAGCAAGATGTTGGCAGTGGAGACTGGACAAAGATGGTTTATTTTATCTAACACCATGGAAGGGGGTGTTATGGTGTTTTCAAAGATGGTTCAGGATCATCGGTCCATGGAGTGTTTACGACACTCTATTCAGGCAGGGGAAACTTGAGGACCTCAAGATGTAAATGATGAGGGTGCAGGCTCCTCAGGTAGCTGTGGGTAGGACTCTTGGAGAGTTTATTTGTGTAATAGGGAATAGATATTGGGATTTTATTTGGCTTTTTATGGTAGTAGGGGGAAGGGAGTTATCCGTTCCTTTTCTTATGTAATCCATACTGTAATTTCTTATTAATGAAATAAACAATTTTCTGATCATCCAGTTGTGCCTTTCGATGAGTTTTGTATTTTGAATTATCTATACTGATCGCTAAGGCATACATAATCCTTTTGTTCAAGTATTCTTTAGAATGAACCGCCGTTCTCGAAGGTAAGAAAATAATGGTATTTTGTGAAGAAGAAGAAAGGGCCGCACTCATGTGAGGTGTATGAGCTACCTACGTACATATGGGTTTTTTGAAAAGGTTTTTTATTTGTTTGAAAATAGTTTTTGCAGAGGATCAGGCCCACGTAGTTCTGGGTAGAGGGAAATGAAGAGTTTTTTTTTATAGAATAAAAGGGGGATGAGAAGAGTCGTAGCGCGCCGAGATTTCGGACTAAGGGTAGAATTTCTTGAGACGGTCCAGATTGACTGAACGAGCTATCTCTTCCCCATCTAGGTCAATGAGCATGGCGGCACCGTCGGATAAGATTTTCTTCACAATGTAGGGGCCGTTCCAATTGGGCTGGAATTTCCCTCTGGGGTCCCAGATGGGTTCTATTATCTCTTTGAGGGATAAATCCCCCTCCCGGACACCGCGGTCCTTGACTCTCTTATTGAATGATCGCGCTATTCGGCGACGGTACCCCTGTACGTGGTAAAGAGCCTTCAATCTTCTTTCATTTAGGAGGGCTAGCTCATCAAGACAGCTTTGGCACCAGTCTTCTTCGCTAACTTTACTTTCGAGCATGACGTATAGCGAGGGTATTTCTAACTCCACAGGTAGGACTGCTTCCATGCCGTAGACTAGGGAGTGAAGGGTAGCCCCAGTAGAGGTTCGAATTGTTGTTCGATAGCCCTAGAGGGCGTACATGATCCGATCGTCCCAATCCCTATAACTTTCGGTCATCTTGCTGATGATAGCTTTGAGGTTCTTGTTGGTGGCTTCAACTGCACCGTTGGTCTGAGGTCGGTAGGGAGAAGATTTGTGTCTCTGAATCCCGTACTCGTTGACTACTTCTGTGACTTCTGCCTCGAAATGCAACCTCTTATCTGACACTAGCTCGTGCGGGACCCCATATCGGCAGATAATATTCTTCTTGAGGAATTTGGCCACTTTCTTGGCGTTCAATAATGCGTATGACTCAGCTTCGACCCATTTGGTGAAGTAATCAATGGCGACTAGGATGAACTCATGTCCGTTTGAAGCCTTTGGCGTAACCTTTCCTATGATGTCGATACCCCAAGTGGAGAACGGCCAGGGAGAGGTCATGTTGTATAATTCTCGCGAAGGCAGGTGTTGAAGATTGGAGAATTGTTGGCATTTGAGGCATCTCCGAACATAGGCGGTGCAGTCCTGGGTCATGGTGGTCCAGTAGTAGCCCTGTCGGATGATTTTCTTGGCAAGAATATGACCATTCATGTGGTGCCCGCATTCCCCGCCGTGGATTTTTTGCATTATCTTCTCAATCTCAGCCCCTGCGATACAGTGTAGATGAGTTCCATCGAAGTTCCTATTGAGTAGAGCTTTATAACAGATGATGTACTGGATGGCCAGTCTTCGGAGGTTTGTTCGGTCTTTCTTGTTGGAACCCTCGGGATACCTACCATGTTTGAGGAGGCACCAGATATCATAGAACCAGCAACCGGCTAGTTCGGGATCTTCGGTGGAGACAAGCTCAATATGATAGCAATGGGTTGGTTTGTCTTGCTTTTAAACTAGGAAGAGGGTCATTATTATTCCCTTGGGCATGTCGACCATGGAGGCCAAGGTAGCAAGAGCATCGGCTAAGTTATTCTTCGCTCGGGGTATGTAATGGAAGGTGATATCTCGGAATTGGGAGGCTAACTCTTCTAATTGGGCATGGAAGGGTTAGAGCTTTTCGTCCTTGACTTTCCACTTTCTGAGCACTTGACCGATGATAAGGGAAGTATCCCCGTAAACATCAAGGTATTGAATACCTTTCTTGAGAGCAACTGTGAGGCCTACTATGCATGCCTCGTATTCCGTCATGTTATTGGTGCAAGGGAAATCCAATTTAATGGCGATGGGAGTGTGGGAGTCATCTGGGGCGATCATAAGTATCCCAATGCCATATCCCTTTTTATTGGTAACACCGTCAAAGAACATTTTCCATCGAAAGCGGTCTTGAGCGGTGCAGAGGATATTTTCATCTGGGGATTCGGAGATCCGGACATCTGCTTCTTCTACAGGGTAATCGGCGAGGTAGTCAGATATGGCTCTTCCTTTAACAGCTTTCTGTGTGACGTACATGATATCGAACTCGGTTAGGAGCATCAACCATCGGGCCATTCGACTAGATAAGGCGGGTTTCTTAAGCAGGTAATTGATGGGTTCCATTCGGGATACAAGTTTGATGGGGAAGGCGAGCATGTAGTGTCGCAACTTTTGGGTGACCCAGACAAGTACGACACACACATTTTCCAAAGCAGTGTAGTTGAACTCGTACCCAGCCAATTTGTGACTGGTATAATAGATAGCTCTTTCTTTACGGGAGCCCTTAAGGTATTGGGTCAACAAAGCCCCAGCAGCAGTGTCGGTTATGGTTAGGTATAGGAACAAAGGGAGACCAGGTTGTGGGGGCATGAGCACTGGAGGTTGGGTAAGATATTGTTTGATTCGGTCAAAAGCTTCTTGGCAGGCCTCATTCCAAACCTTGGTTGAATCCTTTCGGAGGATCTTGAAGATCGGTTCACAGATGGAGGTTGGTTGGCTGATGAACCGACTGATATATTACAATTTTCCAAGAAAACCTCGTATTTCTTTCTCTGTTGGGGTGGTGACATCTCAAGTATGGCCTTCAGCTTTGCAGGATCTGCTTCTATCCTTTTTTTGCTGACCATGAATCCCAAGAGTTTTCCCTTTGTAACGCTGAAGACACACTTTTGTGGATTAAGTCGCATCTGATACCGTCGGAGTCGTTCGAAGAACTTCCGGAGAGCGGGAACATGACCTTCTCTAGTTTTGGACTTAATAATCATATCATCCACATAAACCTCGATTTCTTTGTGAATCAGATCATGTAGGATGGTTGTGGCATCCCTTTGGTAGGTAGCCCCAGCATTCTTGAGACCAAATGGCATAACGGTGTAGCAAAAGGTTCCCCATGGGGTGATGAATGCGGTTTTTTCTTGGTGGTCGGGGTGCATCTTGATTTGGTTATATCCGGTAAACCCGTCGACGAATGACTTGAGAGCATGACTGGCTGTGTTGTCCACGATCATGTCGATATTTGATAGCAGATAATCATCCTTTGGAGAAGCTTTGTTTAAATCTCGGTAGTCCACACACATTCAAACCTTCCCTCCTGATTTCGGCACAGGTACTATGTTGGCTAGCCATGTGGGATATTCGATCACACGAATGAAGCCCACGTTCAACTGTTTGACCACCTCTTCTTTGACATTGAGCGACTATTCGGTGCGAAGCTTTCTCAATTTTTGTTTAACTGACTTGTAATCTGGGAGAGTGGAGATCTCGTGCTGAGCTATTTCAGGATCAATGTTGGGCATATCATCATAGGACCATGTGAAGACATCCACGAACTCCTTCAGTAATTCTTCAAGTTGTGCACTCTCATGCTTGTCAAAGGTGGCCCCTATCCTAATCTCGCGCAGTTGGCTACTAGAACCGAGATTAATAACAACAGTCTCTTCTTCATTAACTTGAACGCGGTTATGTTATTTATTATTAACCTTATTTAGTTCAGTTAAGACTTGTTCATTTGCAAAATCATCATCATCAAAAGTTTGATTAGAATCCAAGCAGTTAATGTAAGGCACAGCAAGATACTCAAAATCTTCATATATTTCATTGATAGGAAACACAGCATTGAGAACCTTATCAAAAGAGGTATCGATTACATTTGAACAAGGATAGACAACAGAAGAAGAAATAGGGTAAACATTGGGGTTAGGGGAGATTTCAAGAGGCAAAATTGGCGCAGCATGCCAGTTGAGGAAGGGTGTATCAGCAGCTTTAATCATATGGGATAGATCCATTGATGTAGTGCCTGAATGAACCATGCAGCGGGTCAGCCCCAGTGTCTGTAAGTTGAAGGAATCTTCAGAATCACTTTCCTCAGTCTCTCTGATATCTTTGATGAGTGGTTGTACGCGGTGTTGGAAACTTTCAGCCCATGGGTAGATATCTTAGAAAAAGATCTCCATTCCAGGCTTCATCTTCTTGTCTGTGGTCATATCATGGTTCTGGAAAACCGAAAAAGGGGAAATCTTTGCCTTCTTTGATGAATCATCCATTCAAGGAGTCTCCTGAGATATTCGGGATGTAGTCTAATATTTTCTTTGGTCGAGACTGGTGGATCATTCTTAGCTCTTGTTCTGATGGTTGATACCCCAAGCCACAAGGAGGGAAAGCTTTCTTCAATTTGATGGGCTCGAGTATCCCTTGCTGCCTTTGCCCTAGTCCCAGTCCGGGCATGAAGTGCATGTTTCTGAACATCTGAATCACATTGACATTGCCATGAGGGTCATATTCTAGATAAACCCTTTCTTGGAAACTGTCCCCTGCCGGGAGTAGGAGTGGCTTAACTTGGAATCCTGATAGGAGCATATCATTTGACCCGTGCTGTATCTCAAGGATTAGACTGCTGGTGCTTGCACCCTCGATATTTTCGTCGTTGCCCAAAATGGTGATGACTCGCCCGTCGGCGAAGAACTTCAATTTCTGATGGAGTGAGGAAGACACACCCTTGATATTGTGGGGCCAGGGTCATCCGAGCAACAGGTTGAAATAAGCTGGGATGTCTATGACTTGGAATTCAACGACAGGGTTTATAGGGCCAACCCCTATTACAAGTTTTATAGATCCCATCACCTCACGATGGGTATTATCATAGGCACGTACAGCGATGGAGGTTGGACCGAGGTCGCTTTCTTTTATGCCTAAATACCTGAAGGTTCTCAGAGGGCAAACATTCAAGGCGGATCCATTATCGACAAGGGAGAGTGGCACGACCTTCCCCATAACTTCGACGGAGATGTTGAGTGCATGATTGTGATTTGGCCCAACTCTGGGGATTTCTTCTTCAGAAAATGATAGCATTCGGGTAGAGGTCAAAGATCCGACCAGATTTATCGCTTCTTCTAGTGTGGTAGAAGGAGGTACTATGGGTCCAGTGAGCAGCTTGATTAAAGCATTTCTGTGCAGCTGGGAAGACATGAAGAGTCCCCATAGAGTGATGTTAGCTTCAGTTTTCTTCAGTTGATCGAGGATCTTGCTCTCCTCAATGGTCATCTCTGATATAGGAAGGTTTTCAACACCCTTCCCCTTGTCATTTGCTGGTAGTGAGCTTGGAACCTGGTAATATCTCCCTGATCTGGTCATGTGATTTACTAAAGAGGGAAAGAACATGAATCACGTTTCCTCATCAATCTCAGGTTGTTCTTACACCCTATTTATTTCTCCGAGGAGCTCTTCAAATGATATCATCCCACATATGTCGGCTACTGGCCCAGTTCCTTCTAAAGCTTATTTTTCGCTTGGATTTTTGAATTCTTCCCCCCCCATCTGATGGCAACAATTCTATCTTTCCATGTAAAGTCAATGCATTCCACAACTTCAACGGCTTCTTCATACAGGTCCTCCCATTCTGTGGGGATGTGTGTGATTGAAGGGACCAAGCGCCCTTATAGCTTCAAAGTATCAAGTAACCTGGTGATACTACAAATGTTGTTGGTTTGCCCGAATAATTCTGCCATAATATGGACAACATCATCTAGGATGACTTCATCGATTGGTACCACCCATCTGTCTGAATCTTGGGCCCACTTTTGTGCTTCTAAAAAGAGTATGCTGAACCTCTGCTAATTGATGACCATCTGTGAGGGCAATTTCAGCCCGAACTGTAGGAGTTGGTTTAACACCTCTGATAATTCCATATTCCTATTTTTAGAACGGGTACAGACATCGATGCATGCTCTGATAAGGAGTGACAGTGCCTGATCAGCGAGGCTAGTAGGGTGTAGGAGGAAATATGGTCAAATTTGAAGAGGTTTAGGAGAGTATATGGGTGTGATTTGAGTTGAGGGATCGAAATCAGGGTTTTCTTCTAAGAAGATGGCATTGGTATGATTCGAAAGTGGATTGTGAGTAGTGTTTGTCTTAGGATTGGCTGGTGGCGCGATGGTACCCCGATCAATAAGATCTTGGATTATTTTTCGAAGGTGAAAGAATTGGTCGGTGGTATGGCCGGCAGTTTGGTGAAAGGCGCAATGAGCATCGGCCTTGAAGTTTCTTGGGAGTGGATTTGGAAATGGACGAGGATCCAAGGGTTTGATGAGGTTTCGGCCTAACAGAGCTTGGTAAACTTTGGAGAGGGGAGCATGGAGCCCAGTGTATTCCCTTCAGATGTGGACAGGGAGGCTTTCTGGTGCCCATGATGTGGTTGGTTGAGAGACGTTGTTGATGGTTAAGACTGTAGCACTGGCAGGCTTGTCATACTTTCTTGGGGTGAACTGTCCGGACACCTTCTTTGGTTCAACCTCTATTCTAACGAGGCTTTCCTCGATTTCTACTCCAGCCTCTCTGAGAGGTCGGAAGTGAGGATAGTATTATCCTCCCATCGTCGCTCAGACATGGGGTAAGAAGTTCTTCTTCACTATGTTGACATGTTCTTCCTCGGATGGCCGATTGGTCATGGTAGCTGATTGCGCCCTCCACCGGGTTATGAAGTTACTGACTGATTCCCCTGGATTCTGTTTGAGCAACTCTATATCATGATGGGTGACCTCAATCTCTTCATTGTATTTATATTGCGACATGAATTCTTGGGCTACATCCTCCCAGCTACGGACTCTGGATTCCTCAAGAGATAAAAACCATCGAAGGGCACTATCCTTCAAAGTTTGGTGAAACAATTGGACTATCACTTCTTCAGAAGCCCCTAGTAGAGTCATGGACTGACGATAACTGCGAAGATGAACAATCAGGGGTCCACTCCCTCCGAACTTCTCGATATTTGGCATCTTGAACTTCTTGGGCAATCTCACTTTAGGATAAGGAGACATGTGGGTGTAGTCCATGTAATTCCCAGAGATCCTGACTTGCTCGAACTTCTTGGTGAGCATCTTGAGATCCTCTTTGACTTTATTTAACTCCTCCTCTTTTGGATCAACGACCACAGGCAGGTTAGCCATAGGGTGGACAATGTTTGGCATTGAAAGTTGGGAAGGCAGCGGCCCATTGATAGGAGGGACATGTGGAGCGTGCTGATATTCTTTGGGAACCTAGATAGGCTTGAGTGGACCCATAACATGAGGGAATAGAACCTCGGGCTCTTGAGGAATTGGAACCTGGTTTCATTACATCTCTCGGACCTTGGTTTGGAGGTTGTTAATCTTGGACACGAACTAAGCTAGGACTATCGTCAGATCCGGCTGTATGACTGGTAATTGATCTGTATTCTCCATAGAAAGTGAATGGATTTCGGACTCGAAAGAAGTAGTAGAGGAGTGGACGAAACTCCGGGGTGATTTGACTGAAGACCGAAGCCAATAGGGAGCCAGGCCAAGGGCTTGCAATCGACCTGAGAAGGCGTAGGATGAGATTTATTTTTGGGAAAAAGGGAAGAAACTATATTTTTTTTGATAAAGAAAGGAGAAATGTTTTTGGATTTTTGATAAAAAATGGAGAAATGTTTTTGGATTTTTGATAAAGAAGGGAGAGATGTTTTTGTAGACGGAACTCAGCATGATTATTATGATTATTATGTTCTCACTTGTATTTAATTCTCCTAAATGCAATGCCGGACGGGACTCGATCCTGGAAAAGTGTTTTTTTAATATATGCAAAGCTACGGTTGGACTTGTAACCAGGCTCACGGACAGGGTCCCGTTTTAAAAATGCGTGAAAATTCGGGCGATGGATCGACCTGGAATGTCGGCAGAGTTTTGGGTTGAAACCGACAATCTAAAGTGCGTGTCCTAGATTTGACACCTATATGCGGGTATGCAGTTGGTTGGGTGAATCGGTATGGGTTCCCACTTTGGCGTGACTTCCACGATATACGTCTTGCTCTTGCGAGCAATCGGTACGTGTGGACAAGCCATTTGATATACCTGAGTGTACGTGAATTGCCTCACCATATACCTCGTGGGGATGGTACGTGTGAGAGCGAATTCGATATACTCAGTGTACATGAATGAATTCCCTGCGATATACGTCCCATCATGACTACGGTCAAGCGGTACGATGAGGGGGAACCGTTCGATATACGTCGAAGGTTTTGGCCAATGGAAGGTGATAGTCATATCGCTTAGGCTAACTGCGACCTGCCGGACCAGCACCCATCACGAAGTGACCCTCCAGTTACTAGGTAAAATTTGGTAAATAACAATGCTCTTTGGTGATGTCTTCTTTTATTAGTATCTTATGATGAGAATGCCTTTCTTGATTATGCTAAACAGGGAGCAAAGTACGAGTACCCAAGGTACACCAAGTATGGATAGGTGAGGCGTGCAACATGCAGATATATGTGATCCTAGGTGCACGTGGTGTGAAGTGTACATCGATAATTTTCTACAAGTGTGTGAACAGAAGCATAAGCATGGGATATACATGGAAAAGGGGGGAACATGTAGATGGGGGAAAACCTAAACAAATATAGCATCCATGCAAATAGATTCAAGCTTTCAAAATACACAGAACTCCCCAGTAAAGTCTCCACTGTGGCAATCCCCGATCCTTGCCGCGCGGGCGGGCGTGCGAAGGGGAGAGGATCCTTCGGGTCCCGCGCATCCCTCTCGGGAGCGCTTCGACCGGCGTCATTTGAGATGAGGTGTAAAAATGTAGAGAGATTTAGAGTCCCCAGTCTATTTTACTCAAAACAGACTAAAGAAAAAGGGGAAGCCATCCCGAAGGATGGCATCCAAAGACATACTGGTGCATGCGAAACCAAAATGATTTGAAAAGGGTTCGGAGGCTTAGTTACGAAATGGGAAGGTGTTAGGCACCCATTCCGCCCTTTCGGTATCTTATGGATATTTGCTATTTTCCTTTATATCCCCCCCCCCCGGTGATATGTGTGCATATGTATATATATAATGGAGGTAGGAATCCTCGACTTGTATCATGGAAAATATAAAGCGAGACATCCGTAGGAAGATATAAGAATAGTATTAGAAAAATAAGATTTACACAATTACCCCTACGTTGGTCGTTATAATGGAACGATAACGCATATGGAGTAATACGTTACAAGTATATAGGATATAAGAAAATTAGCTTTAGAGAAGATAGGAAAATAAGAGAAAAAGTGAGAAAAGAACTCGAGTCTCGGGTTTTACCCCGAGACGCCTACGTAGCCTATAAAGGCATCAAAGTCCACGTAGTTCGCATACAAAACGAGGGGTGGGGTTTATCCCATAAATCCAAATGGGGGATCTCTTATTTGTGGACGTGTGTGTATGTGTGTAGGAAAAGTGTTTTAGTTGTGAGAAAAGTGTGAGTAAAGTATGAGAATCCCTATTTGGAATTTATGAGCAAACCCTCCTTTTCTTATTTTTTGGGTTTTTTTATTTATATGAAAATAAGAGATGTGAAATAATACTAAATAAAAAGTATATTAGGATGTGTGAGATGAGATAATAAAAAGTGTTAAGTAATAAAACAAGTTATTGAGAATTTAAGAGAATTTAAGAGAAAATTGAGAAAGTTGGACCTTCTTGAAGATCTTGAGCTTGATCTTGAATGTGGGAGAGCAGCCCTTGCACTTGGATGATGATGGAGAGTGTCTAATTCACCAAGTTTGATGAAAAGGATGATGAAAAGTGGAAGTAAAAAAGGGATTTGGAAGTTGAAATCACGCTGCCTTCGAGAGAGGTTTCTGGGATTCGCTGAGAGTGATTTTTATCAGATCTGGGCTCCCCTTGCCAATGAGGTGAAGGCCTCCTTTTATAGGCTCAAGTCACTACCGATCGACATAGACCTGATCCTGCCTATCGGCACCTGTCGATAGGCAGGGTTTGGAACCTGCCATTTGGCAGTGTGTTTCAAGACTTTTTGGGAAATCGGCTACTAGGGGAAAACTGTTGGTCAAAATTGGGCATGGGGCAGACCTTGGAAAGGTAATTCAGAGACCTTCGAAAGTCCTTGGGATCGCTCCCGGGTTCGGGAGTTGACTTTGGGTCAAATATGGCTCATAAGCGTTTGTCAGTCCATTGGACGGGGAATCGTTCGGACTAAAACGGATCGTTCGTCCGCATAGTAAGTCCAAATCATGCACGGGGCAGACCGTTGGAAAGGTTAGGAGATGTAATTCGACATTCCAAAGAGTTTGACCTAATTTGGGGAGTTGACTTTGGTCAACTGGGCCCTGGAAGCATTCGGTGACCTCTTGGAGTCAAACGGATCGTTCGTCCGCATGGTAAGTCAAAATCGCGTACGGGACAGACCGTTGAAAAGGGTATTCAGTTCCCTTCAAAGATTCACTTAACCTCGATTGATCTGAAGAGTTTACTCAGTTCAAACAGAGCCCGGGAGCGCCCGGTGGCCTCTAGGTCAAGTTTCGGATGCAAATGGATCGTTCATCCGCATAGTAAGTCGGAATCGCGCACGGGACGGACCATTGGAAAGGGTATTCAGTTCCCTTCGAAGATTCATTCAGCCTCAGTCAAGATGAAGAGTTTGACTTTTTGGTCAAACTGAGCCAGGGAGCGCCCGATGGCTTCTAGGTCAATACTCGGGACATGACCTAGGTTTGTAGTGATGAAGGGAGGTACTAGGGACGTAAGGAGAGTTTTTAGGGGGGTAACGGAATGGGGTGTCTACATTAATGATTTTAAATAAATAAACCCCTTATTGTAAACCATTGACTTCTTCGTGTGTTCCACGTGAATAAATGCTAACGATAAAATATTATCCTGCAAAAAAAATAGGATACAAAAAAGAGACGATATTAGTAACCAAGTAATTTATAAAAAAAAATGTTACTCAAGCTAAAAAATTACATATAGGAGTTACAATTATTATTATAATCTCAAATTGAAAATCTTACGCAAGTTATGACTACCTGATCAGTTCCTATGAGTTACATTGGTCTCGTACGAGGTGTTAGTGCTTCTTACGGGATCGTTTAGGGCTAGTTTGGGTTTTCACCCTTCAACGGATTGTTTCTAAGCCTAATATATATTTTCAAATTATCGTCATATTCTTAAATTGAGAGGCCCGTGACTACACGGTCAGTTCCTATGTGTTATAGCAGTCCCGTGCGAGGTGTTACTACCTCTAACGGGGTCGTTTGGGGGCTAGTTTGGGTTTTCACCCTTCAAAGACTTGTTTCTAAGCCTAAGCTATATATTTTTGAATTCTCATCATATTCTCAAACTGAGAGGCCCGTGACTACGCGTCAGTTCCTATGAGTTACATTGGTCCCGTGCGAGGTGTTAGTGCCTCTTACGGGCCGCTTGGGGGCCGATTTGGATTTTCACCCTTCAACGACTTATTTATAAGCCTAAGCTATATATTTTTTAATTATCATCATATTGTCAAATTGAGAGGCCCGTGATTACGCGGTCAGTTCCTACAAGTTACATTGGTCCCGTGGGAGGTGTTAGTGCCTCTTACAGGGTCGCTTGGGGGATGGTTTGGGTTTTTGCCCTTCAACGGCTTGTTTCTAAGCCTAATCCATATATTATCAAATTATCATCATATTCCCAAATCGAGAGGCCTGTGACTACGTGATCAGTTCCTACGAGGTGTTATTGCCTCTCACGGGGCCGCTTAGGAGCCGATTTGGGGTTTCACCCTTTAAGACTTTATTTTTAAGCCTAATCTATATATTTTTAAATTATTGACATATTCTAAAATCGAGAGGCCCGTGACTATGCAGTCAGCTCCTACGAGTTACATTGGTCCCATTGGAGGTGTTAGTGCCTCTTACGGGGCCGCTTGGGGGATGGTTTGGGTTTTCACCTTTCAACGACTTGTTTCTAAGCCTAATTCATATATTATCAAATTATCATCATATTCTTAAACCTAGAGACCCATGACTATGCGGCCAGTTCCTACGAGTTATATTGGTCTCGTGCGAGGTGTTAGTGCCTCTTACGGGATCATTTGGGCGCTGATTTGGGTTTTCACCCTTCAACGGATTATTTCCAAGCCTAATCTATGTATTTTCAAAGTATCATCATATTTTCAAACTGAGAGGCCTGTGAGTACGTGGTCAGTTCCTACAAGTTACATTGGTCTCGTGTGAGGTGTTAGTGCCTCTTACGGGGCCTTTTGGGGGCTTGTTTGGGTTTCCACCCTTCAACGGCTCGTTTCTAAGCCTAATCCATATGTTATAAAATTATCGTCATATTCTCAAACCGAGAGACCTGTGGCTACGTGATCAGTTCCTACGACTTACATTGGTACCGTGCGAGGTGTTAGTGCCTCTTACGGGATCGTTTGGGGGTGGATTTGGGTTTCCACCCTTTAATGGCTTCTTTCTAAGCCTATCTATATATTTTCTAAGTATCATTATATTCTCAAACCGAGAGGCCTGTGACTACGCTGTTAGTTCCTACAAGTTATATTGGTCCCGTGCGAGGTGTTAGTGCCTCTTACGGGGCCGCTTGGTGGCTTGTTTGGGTTTTCACCCTTCCACGGCCTGTTTCTAAGCCTAATACATATATTATCATATTATTGTCATATTCTCAAACTGAGAGGCCCGTGACTACGCGGTCGGTTTCTACGATGTAAGGACACAAGTCTCCGATTGAGTCTTAATATACTGTTGGCTCAATTTCGGACAAAAATATTTGAGTCATAGGATAGTGTTCAAGTGTATCCATACAAGCCTATGAGGTTTTAGTTGAAGACTTAGACGCCAAGATTATAAAGTTTCATTATATGTCGGGTTTAGTGTGCCTCGTTTCTACGTCAACAACATTAGTTCCAATGCTCATAAGGTATGAATGCATTTTATATATATATAGGAGCTTGGAAATTTATCGGGTGTATTTTATGATTTTTTTATAAATAGTTTTCACGACTTTATTTTACTCAGAAATATTTTTTTTTGAACTTTTCATAAAAACTTTTGGGCTTACAAAGAATATTTAATTTTATGACACGTCGTTCGAACGAACTGAAATATCGTTCAAACGAGATTCCCATGTTGTTCGAACGAACTGGAATCTCATTCGAACGAGATTCCCAGGTCGTTCGAACGAGACTTCTAATGAGATTCCCATGTCGTTCGAACGAACTGGAATCTTAGTTTGGGAGATTTATCTTAGGGGGAGACGTCTTTCTAAGTAGGTCATTTATTTGATAAAGGGGAGTATTTATTTTACATGCATTTAATATTCTTGATATTCCCTATGCGTTTGATAGTTTGCTTAAGTGTGCAGGAATTCTTCAAAATCACAAATTTCATCGGAAAAGATATTGATCCTTGGATTTTGAGTCAAGCTATGTAATTTTTCATTTTGGGTGGGATATTTCTTTAAGTTTAGTAGAGCTTGACGGCCCTTTAGGATTTTTGTTTGGTTTTTGTCCAGGAATAGCCAAAGGAAGAGATTTGTAAGGACACAAGTCTCCGATTGAGTCTTAATGTAGTGTTGGCTCAATTCCGGACAAAAAACATTTGAGTCATAGGATAGTGTTCAAGTGTATCCATCCAAGCCTATGACGTGTTAGTTGATGACATAGCGGCCAAGATTATAAAGCTTCATCATATGCCGGGTTTAGTGTGCCTCGTTTCTACGTAAACAACATTAGTTCCAATGCTCCTAAGGTATGAATGCATTATATATATATATATATAGGAGCTTGGAAATTTATTGGGTGTATTTTATAAATTTTTTATAAATAGTTTTCAAGACATTGTTTTACTCAGAAAATATTTTTTTTAACTTTTCATAAAAAGTTTTGGGCTTACAAAGAATATTTAATTTTCTGACAGGTCGTTCGAACGAACTGGAATCTCGTTCGAACAAGATTCCTAGGTCGTTCGAACGAGACTTCTAGCGAGATTGCTTTTTTCATACTGGAACATCGTTAGTAAAGTCATTTGAACGAATTTGGCGGGAACAATTTTTTTGGTGTTTTTGGCAGTTTTCACCATGTTCCCACTATGTTTTCCCCACTACTTTTTGATAGAATTATTAAGTGCGGAAACCAAATTTTTCAAAAAAGTTTTTCACATTCTAGGACTTTTAGAGAGAAAATTATTTCAAGAAAAAGTTTCATTTTTTGTGTTTGATTTTTATGGATTAATTTCACTAAAAAACACATACACATCCAATAGTTTGTTTATTCCAAGTTCCTTAATATATATCCTTGCTTGGAGTGTTTGGCACCGGGTTTTTCTCTAAACCTCCAAGAAGAGAAGTTTGGGTTTACTTCTACATCCCACAAAGAAGAAGTTTTGTTTGCTGTGACATACCCACTTGGAGAAAGGCTCTTTGTTCGGGTGGCAGTGACCAGAAAAATCCGATCGGTGGATTCTGAGACCGCAGTTGACCTCCGTGGTTATTCGCTAGGCATAGGTGTGTACAAGAAGAAGAGTCGGGGCTTGGAAGGAGTCAAGTCGGGTGTTGTAAGTCTTTTTATCTTGTACTTGTAAAACCGTATTTAGTGGATTTGAGGCTAGGGCCGTCCGAGGTTTTTTTATCGTTAGGGGTTTTTCCTCGTACAATGCGGCGTAGTGGTTGTTTACTTATTTTATCTTTTGCTATATCACAATAGCTGCATGCTTAGGTAAAAAGATAAAATTGGTATAGTTAATTTGGTGCAAATTAAATTTGGGTAATTATTAATTTAATTCAAGTCATTACTTTAATTTGATAAAATTTGGTTAGGCCTAAATTTGAAAAAATCGATTAATTATTTTGTTAGGCAAATTTCTGGGACTTGGGTTGAGTTAATATGTTTAAGTGATAAATTAATTTGCTGTTTAATTTAATGTCACTTTGAGTTAAGTTTAATTTTAATTTGAAAGAAATTAAATTTTTTTTATGCAATTGTTTAGTTGATCCATCTTTATTCCGCATCTAAAAGGAAATTATTTTTTGTAAAATAAAAAATTGGGGGTCCTATCATTTTTCATACGAGTTACATTGGTCCCGTGCGAGGTATTAGTGCCTCTTACGGGGTCGTTTGGTGGCTGATTTGGGTTTCCACCCTTCAACGGCTTGTTTCTAAGCCTAATCTATATTTTTTTAGATTAAAGTCATATTATCAAATTGAGAGGCCCGTGACTAAGCGGTTAGTTCCTATGAGTTATATTGGTCCCGTGCAAGGTGTTAGTGCCTCTTATGGGGTTGTTTGGGAGCTGATTTAGATTTCCACCCTTCAACGGCTTCTTTCTAAGCCTAATCTATATATTTTTAAATTATCTTCATATTCTCAAATCGAGAGGCCCGTGACTACGTGGTGAGTTCCTACGAGTTATATTGGTCTCGTGAGAGGTGTCAGTGCTTCTTATTGGGCCGCTTGGGGGCTGGTTTGGATTTCCACCCTTTAACGGCTTGTTTCTAAGCCTAATCTATATATTTTCAAAGTATCATTATATTCTCAAACTGAGAGACCCGTGAATACGCGGTCACTTCCTAAAAGTTACATTGGTCTCGTGCGAGGTATTAGTGCCTCTTACGGGGCCGCTTGGGGGGCTTATTTGGATTTTCACCCTTCAACGACTTGTTTCTAAGCCTAATCCATATATTATCAAATTATCATCATATTCTCAAACTGAGAGACCCGTGACTACGCGATCGGTTCCTACGAGTTACATTGGTCTCGTGTGAGGTGTTAGTGCCTCTTACGGGGTCTTTTGTGAGATGATTTGGGTTTTCACCCTTCAACGACTTATTTCTAAGCCTAATTTATATATTTTTAAATTATCGTCATATTCTTAAACCGAGAGGCCCATGACTACGCGGTCAGTTCTTACGAGTAACATTGGTCCCGTGGGAGGTGTTAGTGACTCTTACGAGGCCACTTGGGGGATGGTTTTTCCCTTCAACGGCTTGTTTTTAAGCCTAATTTATATATTATCAAATTATCATCATATTCTCAAACCGAGAGTCTTGTGACTACGCTGTGAGTTCCTACAAGTTACATTCGTCCCGTGCGAGGTGTTATTGCCTCTTGCGGGGCCGCTTGGGGGCTGGTTTGGGTTTTCACCCTTTAACAACATGTTTCTAAGACTAATCTATATATTTTAAAATTATCATCATATTCTCAAACCAAGAGGCCCGTGACTAAGCGGTCAGTTCCTATGAGTTACATTGGTCCCGTGCGAGGTGTTAGTGCCTCTTGTGGGGCCATTTAGGGACTGATTTGGGTTTCCACCCTTTAATGGCTTGTTTCTAAGCCTAATCTATATATTTTTAAATTATAGTCATATTCTCAAACCAAGAGGTCCGTGACTACGCGGTCAGTTCCTACGAGTTACAATGATCCCCTTGGGATGTGTTAGTGCCTCTTATGGGACCGCTTGGGGGCAGGTTTTAGTTTTCACTCTTCAACGGCTTGTTTCTTAGCCTAATACATATTGTATCAAATTATCATCATATTCTCAAACCGAGATACCCGTGACTACGCGGTGAGTTCCTTCGAGTTACAGTAGTCCCGTATAAGGTGTTAGTGCCTCTTAGGGGATCGTTTGGGGACTGATTTGGGTTTTCACACTTCAATGACTTATTTATAAGCCTAATATATATATTTTCAAAGTATCATCATATTGTCGAACCAAGAGGCCCGTGACTATGCGGTTAGTTCCTACAAGTTACATTGGTCAGATGCGAGGTGTTAGTGCCTCTTACGGGGCTTGTTTGGGTTTCCACCCTTTAACAGCTTGTTTCCATGCCTAATCCATATATTATCAAATTATTGTCATATTTTCAAACCGAGAGACCCGTGACTAACTAGTGGGTTGTCACCGAACTTGAATAACTTGGACTAGATCAGAAATATAGCTCGACCCGTTGATGTACTGAATTAGGGCCTTCTCTATGACTTGCTATGGGCCGATCTTGAAAAAGATATCAAAGGATGGGGAGAGAATTATAGGAGTGTGTCGTATACCTTTGGAGCTAATGAAGTTGCAGGTGAGTGAATTTGGATTTGATAATAACACTGGCTGGGTGTAGCGGAACCTAGCATGTGGGATGAGTTTATTAAGGTAAAAATATAACATGTTTCCTGTTCTAGTTGTAATACTAAACGACGGTTATCCCCATATTATGGTAGAGGTCATATATATAAGGTTTTCATGCCATATGGATAAAGTAACTGGCAATTTTTCCCATAAACGACGCGAAAAGGAGTGACAATGATGTTCGAGTAACATAACCCTCACCCAATAGCTCATCAAGAAATGAAAAAGATACTAAAAATTCTGAGCAGCTCGCATTTATTGGGGCAACAAAATGGGCAGGAATTACTCTCTTAAACCTCCAGTCTCGTGCAATGATATCGATCTAATCCCTCACATGAAATTTTGAAGGGCAAAGCAACATAGTCACAACAGAAGTTGAAACATATATCAACATCCTAGCAGTAATTATATATTGTAATTAAAAATATACACCTAAGTTCAATACCATCATTCACAATTGGTGTTTATCTATTTGAGGAATTCATAAATTAAGAACATGTCGCAACAAAACATAAGGTAGTGATTGATAATTTACCAAGAGAGAAATTATATACTAAAATACAATACATATACTTATTTGACATGTTAACATGACTAATTAAAATACACAAAATCCCAAAGTTGAATAAAAGCCTTTGCCTTTTAACAATATAATGTAAAGTTAACTACTTTCCATCATTTTGTTTTCTTTTTCTTTTTTTTTCCTCACGTTGGTACCTCACTCTCATTACCATTTTTAGACTAAAATAACTCCACTAATTTGTATTGACTTGGATACCTTACTAATGAAAAATAATTAAAATTTGGTACTTTTTTACTTTTATTTTTATTTCTTAGTAGTTGAATGTTTTCTTTAGTGGCAAAACTTTAGTCGTACAACGATAAAAAGTATCTAAGTCAATAAAAAAAATTGGAGGTGTCTAAATCTAAGAACGACGATTATTGTGGTATATAAATAAATAATAAAATTTTACTTTTTAATCACTATAATACTTAAGAGTTACTCATCACATTTAAGTATTATGATTAATATAAGCCTATCCCCATTGTACCACATTTTTTGTTTGCACGGTCTTCCCATTATTTTCCACATAGTTCTAGGTAACATTAAATTATAAAGTACTGATTCAAAGAGTAAAAGTATCCAATACACTGCATTACTTGCCTTTTCAGGAACTTTGTTGAAGACAATTGTCTTAACAATTGGTGAAACAATCAGCTATTGCGAATTTTTATTCATTTTCGTTTATTTGCCTTTTTTTTGTCAGTGTTGAACAAACAAAACAAAGCAGGTGACTAAGTTAACCACCATATCCACAAATGGACGGTGGGCGGGCTAGTTACACAATATACAAAGAAAAATGTGTTTAAAAAGGATACTGCTTTAATGAGTTTGTGACCAACATTATAACTTCTCGCCTCTCATCAAGAAGCAGCATAAGGCCAAGATATCCTATCATCTTTTCAGGAAACCAAAGTAGGTTTCCATATCTTACATGATTAGGTCTCTAGAATATGTAGTTTGTTTGTCATAGCAGCTGAGGTCTAGAATAGGCATACATAATTTGATGAGAGATGTAAGCCTCTAGAGCAGGTTTCCATAGTATTTGTAGTGACACTAAAACATGTAAATAATAAAATAAAACATAAGATACCTCAAACTTGTGTATGAAAAAGTAAACGTAAATAATGAAATAAAACATCGGTCCTAACAGTTTGTCATGATTCGAGATTCCCTGAGGTTTATCAGCAATTAAGATTTCATCAGTAAACACGTGTTTTGTTGGTGCCATCGGCATTCACAAAAATAACTGGTTAGGAACACTGGGAGATTATTCTTCGTTCTCATTCAACTAAAATTAGATGTTATGTCATTGTCATTGCGCAAGCTAGAAATCATAATGAAAAAGATAGAGTTATGGTGAAACCTTAATAATAGATCAATGAGAAACTATGATTTGTTTTCTACCTGATCAGCTATCAACGAGCATTGTTGTTGCAGATGTTGATTTCTAATTAATTAATTCAACACTTGAACATCACCATATGATTTTCCCCCTGCTGCTTAGACTTGGTCTTCAATTATTTGGCTTGGTCTAACTCAGTTTGACCTCATTCGGAACAAGGAAATGCTTGATTTGAGGGATAACTTTGAGATACGCCAAGGCCATCACGGTTCACCAACTCACGCACCTTACATATGACCAATGTGACGTGCTTACAATGAATTTGCTGCAAAAACATGCTTTAAACAACAAAAACACTACAATGGGAATTATCAATACCTGTTAGTCAAATGTATCTAAATTGCGAGAATTAATAACTTAGAGATATTTAAACCTAGATATGAAGGACTATTAATATACAATATTTTTGTGTAATCACACCCCCAACAAACATTTTGCTAGTCTGTAGCATAAGATTGACATAAGCATGACATTCAAGGTTGATTTATTGGAAAATAAATAAAAAAAGGGAAATCCTAAAATGGCTATATGACTTTTGCCTATTTTTAATCAAAATTTGATTAGATCGGATTTGATTCAGATTTGGCCCAATCCATATACCATTTTTATCAAACGCAATCCAATCCAATCCAATCAATTCAATGTATTTGCATAATTCTACGACCATAAAATTTCATCAAAAATAACTTTCAATATATTACACAACCATAATATTCTGTCCAAAATGAGCACTTTTGATATGATCAAACATACAAAAATTAGCACTTCTACAACCATAACATTCATTATGTCAAAAATAACTTCTCCCCAAAACATTCAAACTAGTCCAAAATAGTCAAATTAACCAAAAACAATTGCAAAGATAACCTTAGCCACATTAATTTCTGAATTCCACCATCTTCTAACACCTTCTCCATGACAACCTACACGTTCGAAAAAAGAATTTTTTTAGCAAAAATAAATATATAAAGGATTATTATAAAACTCATTAATAAATATATACTTATATAGAGAGAGATGGGGATAAAAAACAAACTTACAGCCAGAAACGAAGGAAAATAATGGAGGGGGAAGGACAGCGGGGAGATCTGCGAGGATGGGAAGATAGCGGAGGGCAGCACAATAATGGAGGCGGCAGGAGGTCAGCAAAGGGGAAAACTTAACACAGCGGTGCTATAGTGAGAGTAAATGACGAAATGGGTATTTTGGTTCATAGGGTTTTCTGGTTTTTGGTGAGAGTGATAGTGAGAGTGAGAACATAAATGGAAAAGAGATGAGAGTGAAGGGAATGGAAGTTTTTTTAATGTAAATGGGTTTTCATTCTGCCATAGTTCCGTAGTCTTTTTGTGTGAGCGGTAGAGTGAAGGGAATGAAATTTAGATGGCTCCAAATGAAATGTCAAATAATTTTTAGTATTTATATTTTAATCAAGTGTACTTAATTTTGGCACACTTAAAAACAGTGCCAAATTTTGGCACTGTTTTAAAGTGTGCCAGAATTTGGCACAATTTTAAACTGTGTCAGATTTTTAATATCAAGGTATGTCAAATTAGTATTTTTGGTGTAGTGAAGGAATTGAAATTTGAGCAATGTGATTAAGTATTTCTACGTGTTTCTCCTTGGAGAGGGGTTATGAGATTTGAGAACAAGGGAAAATTAAGTCCTAGGTACGTTGGCCCTTAAGAGATAGTGAAACGAGTTGGAGCTGTTGCATATGAGTTCTCATTTCCATAAGAATTATCTCGAATACATGATGTTTTTCATGTATCAATGTTACGTAAGGATGTGTTCGATCCTTCACATGTGTTTATTTCACAACCGATAGAGATTAAAGATGACTTTACCTACGTGGAGGAACCAATCGCTATTTTAGATTGAAAGAGTAGGTGTTATGTAATAAAACTATTTAGTTATTTAAGATAATGCGGGAAAGTCAAAATGTGGAGTATTCCACCTGGGAAGGAGAGAATAACATGAATGTGTAATATCCTCATCTGTTTGATAAGTTTTTATGCTTTAAATTTTGAGGACGAAATTTTTATAAGAGGGGTAGAATTGTAAAGACCTAAAATATGATTAGGAATGTTAATTATATGATTAATTGTAAGTTATAAGTTATAAGTTTGTGAGGGGCGTTAAACATGTTAATTATCATATTTGGGTAATGCATACTCATGTGATATATGTGATGGATGCATTAGATGCTAATCGAGCTTGTGATCGGGGACAACTTGCTTAGATCATACAATTAGTTATGTGTTAAATACATCATGAAAATATGTTTTTCATATATCATTATGATTATAAAATTAAACCAAGGTGTTGTCCGAAATCGGCGATGTTAGGTCACCAAATGTGAGTTTTGAGATTTTTCGGTAAATTGCTACTCTTCTGTTCTGGCCCAAATTAGGCATACTAGTTTTATGATTTGGGGAAAACCTAAAATATCAAAGTTATAGATATATGAGTTAAGTTTATAACACAACAAATGGTGCATCAAACGGACATTCGAGTGAGAAGATATTGTCTTTTTACGAACCTAAGGTAAAGTGGTCATTTAGCTTTAAATGATATTTTGTCTTATATGGTGCCACATGTTATATTTTGATTTGACCAAGGGAAGGTGCCTTAGGAAGAATTAAAATCCTTAAAATTACCTCCTCCATCAACCAAAATCATCCATGAGAAATTTTGGCCTGAGGAGAGAGTACTGGGGAGCTTTGGAAGGGAAAAGCGAGGAGAAGTTGGAGAAAAATCTGTAAGAAATTATGAAAAAGACCTTAAGGTAATTCCATCCCTAAATCTTGTTATATCTTTTTGTTATTACTGATTAAAATGGTATAAATCATCAATTGGTTGTTGAAATTGCAAGCCTTGGTGGTTATGTACGGATAGTTGCAAGTTCAAGAAAAGTTAAACGTGTAAACCCTCAAAATCGCTTTGTTTAGCAACCTTGTGTATTCAAACTTCTATATCTTTTTGTGTACTTACTGTGATTGTACAATTCCAATTGTATATTAAAATAGACTCATATTTGTATCTCATATCCAAAAATTATGTTAAAATACCAAGAAATGAATCGTGGGTGATAGTTGGAAGTTCAGGTATAAAATTTGCCCAAAAGTGTAAGTGCGCACACCAGGTGTTTGACATTTTGCTTGACTTAGCAAATGAACTCTAAAAATTATACAACTTTAATTTTATATTATTAAATATGTTTAATATATGTTACCATGATTTATAACCTAGGTAAAAGTCATATATGCTTGAAAAATGTTAAGTTATGCTTTGATGGTCTACTCAGACCTAGATGTGTTAAAAGTTGCATAAATCATGGAATACTTGTTGAAATCAAGAAATTCCAATTGGAAATGTTAGAGAACATATATGAGAATGATATACTTGAAGTAGAGAATAAAATACCTTCAGTTGTGGCTTGGGGTTTGTGTTGAAGTTGAAGTTTTGTTGTTGTTTTTCTCTAGAAATGATTTAGAAAAGGTTGTAATAAAACGGGAATAACTTTGTCTAGATAATTCGTAATTTAATTTCGTAAATTGTGTTAGAAACCTAATGAATAAGTTTTTATATAATTTTGAATTATAATATTCAATTAATTTTTAGTTATGTTAAATTGACCAACAGATGTGATGTGTTACTCAGTTTAATGTGATTTGGTTTATTCAAATACTAATAATGTTGAATTGTTAGGTGGGGAAGAGGCTAATACTACCATACCAAGAAAATAGTTTTGGTATTAATATTAGTACCAAATTTAAGGTGAGTGACCTGTCCTATGAAATAAATATGCTTATATGTTCATATGGAAATGTGTAGTTAAACTCGTGTTAAGATGCTTATGGGAGTGATGTTGTATTTATGAAAGATATGCATATGATTAAGAATGTTGTGTGATGCTATATCATTTTATGGACTGTGGCGGGTCCTTTATCTAATGTTAAGGACTGTGGTGGGTCCTATAGGATGTGGCGGTCCCGTTAATCCAACTTAAAGGTTTATTGTACCCGGGCATAATTTTGGGATGTGGTGGTCCCCATTAACTGTGGTGGTGGGTTAATTGGACTGTGACGGGTCTAGGCTTGCGAGAGTTACACAATTCCTGTTGGGTTATGACATTATAAATTGTTATTCAAATTGGTCATATATATGGGGTGCATGTGTGGAATATGGTCATTCATTAATCTTGTGTTGCTTACACTCCTATAATGTTATGTTTCAGGTATGTCTATCATTTGGAGTTCACTGTCAAGTTAGGATGTTAAATGGGAGAGTGGAGGATAAATAAAGTGGGTTGAATATCAACAAGATTTTTGGGTAAATGTTAAGCAAAGGAACTTATATAAGTAAATTTGTTGGGTACTTTTAAGTTGTGCATAAAGGTAGTTATGTTTTCATCTAAACGTGCCTTTGAAGAAAAAAAAATCTTGCACTATTTTTCAAAAGATTTCAAGTACCATATTGTTTAATGGGGATTTATCTCATTATAAAATGATAATCTTAACTTACTTAAGTCGGGGCGCGACAATAGTCATGCTCTAAACTAAATAAAAGCAACTACGAATAATAAAAGAAACACACGAGAGTTGTAAATACTATGAAAGAAATATGATTTGGGGTCCATTTATCATTTAACTAATATTGCACATTAATTTAACGTTGTCATTCCCTTTTTATAACTCAAATTAATCCGACTCTCGTCACGTTTAATTCGGAAAATAAAATGTTTAAGTAAAATATTTTTGACATCTCTAATAGGAGGCTAAAATCCATATTCCCTTAACAAATACAAATTTTAAAGTTCGCAAATTTATTTAAGCGTAAACTATCAAAATAATTATAGTGCAAGTATAATCCCTAAAAAATTACTATTTTTAAATCTCAAAACTTGATTTGACAAAACAAATTTAAAGGTTTTAAAATACACTCTCGTGTCATTTTAAAATGAATATCGAATTTTTAATAATTATTAAAACGAGTGGGGCATAAACAACAATCAAATTAACGTGACAATAATATATAACTTTCAGTACATGTAAAATGTTCACTAGGCAACGTTTTTCACAAATTTGCACAGGAATATAATAAAATTACCAAAGTGCACATTTTTTTACTTTAAATTACCATTTTGATTATGAATTCAGTCATTCTTGTATTTTTTTTAATTTTTTTTTATAAAATTGTCCTAAAAACTTGTTACATAAAATAAAATAGGACTAATAAGGTATAATTTTGGGTATAAAATATACAAAATAATGCACTAGTCATTGGTCGTCCTCTGAATTTTCATCTTCTTGACTCTTCTTAGGTTGATTCTGCTTTACTATGACGGCCGAGATGAAACAACTTCACTACGTTGCTTGATATCCTCTAATATCCACCGCCCCTGGTCGATCAAGAACTTGAACTTTCGGTGGAAGGACTATGGGACAACTCCCATCTCATGAAGCCATCCTTTTCTCACTGTGGCATTATAGAGTGACTTCAACTGGATGATGTGGAAATATTCCCTGTTTATCGGTCGAGCTGACCTTGATTGATAACTTAATATTCCCCAAAGGGAGTCTTTACCTCTCCATTAAAATTGATTAGTGGGCCTACATTGGTGTCAAGTTCCTTAATACTAAAGTCGATCTAGTAGTGCATTGTTCACTACATGATTACCGAAGAGCTTTTTTAGTCCACCAACACTCTCCTTACGTAAAAGTTTACAATTATTAAGGCGAGACATCGTTGTAGAGAAGAATAACACTGACTATGTCGTCGTCAATGAATACAATGGTGCAATAAAGGTCCAAGTGTTTTCTCTCCTTCTTGAAAAGAACGGGCTTGTATAAATACACTTGAAAAGCCTGTTGGATGTTGGATACAATTCTCACCTTTCCTTTGTTCTGTCTGGCTAGAATCTAGGAATTTCTGAGTTGTCCTAGATCACATTCAATATGTCGTATATCGTTATATTTGGCTATTCTTAGTATAATCATCCATGATGGCCACTATCCGAATTATTTGCATAGTGCATCATAAACAGGCACCCATCATCTTCAACATACATCACGTATCTTCAACTGGTCTCCACTAACTCCACTACGCTAAAGGTATAAGTTTATATAGAGCTATTAATGTTCACGCAAATATTTGGGAGATTTTTAAATCGTTTTTATAACTATTTATATTTTATTTAAAAACAAGGTTGGCATTGAAAAAATAAATATTTTTGCCTAAGGTCGTTCTAATAACATGGTCATGTCGTTTGTTATGGTCACGCGATGGTTGTTTCTTTTTTGCATCAAACGACTACGTACTGTTTTGATTTTTTACGTCGTTTCTTAGGTCGTTCGATATAGGATCAAACGACATCTCTATGTCGTTCTAACAACATGGACATGTCATTCGAATGACATAGGGCCACATTAATTATTTATTTCGCCTATAAATACCTTCTCTCATTAGGTATTTCGTACGTCTTTTTAACTCCGCCTTTTGCAGACCTTCTGTAATTTAAGACTTCAATTTCTAAAAGATAAAACCCATTTAGATTCACTCATACATACCAAATCTTATATGTGAATCATTGAGAAACCCATTTACTCATATTACCCATTCTTGGTGTAAAGCTTGTGGAGAAGAAAAGCTATCTCCATTGCTGATTCTTAGAGGTCTTGAGGAACTTTTTCTAAAGATAACGAACCAAGGCCTACGGGTATTCGTCTGTCAAACACACTGTATTTCTCTATGTATATGTAAGTCAAGATTTACATTAAATAGTGAAATAAAAGGTTTTGCCCCTTTCACGGACTTTTCCAAAAACTGTGTTTGTGATTGTTTAGATTGCATGCTAGATAGATTTATCGCTTTCAATCACATTATATGCATGTTTAGGGTTTAATTAAAACTAGAGATAAAAATGGAGTTTAACTAAATAAGCTTAAACATTGAGCGGAAGCGCACTCTCAAATTGGTATCAGAGTCAATTACACAATTATACCGTGTAATTTTTTCACAAAATTTTTCTGGATATCAATTTTGAAAAAATTGATTTTTGAAAAAAGCTAAGGGTGTGTTTGATAAATAAGATGGAAAATAATCGCTAAGAGTCAATTTCCATGAAATTGAAAACATGGAAATATTTTCCATGGAAAAAATTTGTTGGTGTTGTTTGATTGCAATTATTTTTCAGGTGGAAAATGTTCTATTTTCCATCTTTTATGTGTTTGATTTCCAATATTTTCCATGGAAAAAAAGTAGAATATATATATATAAAATACATAAAATTAACAAAAATTAATAAAAATGATAGAAAATTAATAAAAATAATCAGAAAATTAAAAAAAAAACAAAAAATGAATAAAAATCCAAAAAATAAAAAAATACAGAAAATGAATAAAGAAACTAAAAAATAAATATTAACCCCAAAATTAATTATAAAAAAATAAATATAAAAAAATATAAAAAATGTATTATTATTATTAAGAAAAAATAAAAATTAATTAAAACCAAATCAATCACGCCCCCACCCCTAAATGAATTTCAAATATTTGCATTTTTATTAGTTTTCTAGGGTAATTATTCATTTCCGTTTTCAAATTTTTTTTAGCGCTTTCAGATATTCTATTATTTTTTTCTAAACTAAAAAATTTTTGGGTTTTTTAAAAATTAATTCAGGGGTTAATATTTATTTTCTATTTTTACTCATTTTCCCTATTTTTTTCATTATTATTTTATTATTTTTTTCTGACCTTTTTTAAAAAAATTCTATTTTTTTTAAAATTAATTATGTGACTAATATTTATTTATGTAATTTTATTTTCATTTTATGTATTTTTAAAATTTTCTAAGCGTTTTTTTTTATTTTCTGTTATTTATTTTTTCTTAATTTTAAGTTTCTCACTTTTTGATAAATGTTTGGGTGTTTTTTGAATTAATTTCGGGGTTAATATTTATTTTCTTTTTTATCCACTTTCTGTATATTTTTCATTATTTTTGGGGATTTATTCCTTTTCTGTATTTTTTTCTTTTTTGGGGGTTTTATTCACTTTTTGTATTTGTTATCATTATTTTTGGGGTTTCATTCACTTTTTGTATTTTTTTCATTATTTTTGGATTTGATTCACTTTCTCGATATTTTTCAATATTTTTGGGTTTTTATTAATTTTCTGGATTTTTTCATTATTTTGGGTTTTATTCATTTTCTGGATTTTTTTCATTATTTTGGGGATTTTATTCACTTTAAATATTTTAATCATTATTTTTGGATTTTTATTCCATTTCTGGATTTTTTTTTCATTATTTTTAGGGTTTTAATCATTTTCTGGATTTTTTTCATTTTTGGGTGGTTTTATTCACTTTATGTATTTTTTTAAAATTAGTTTTGGGTTTTTATTCACTTTTTGGATTCCCCCCCTTATTTTAGGGTTTTTTTTCGCTTTTAGGATTTTTTTTTCATTTTTTTGGGGTTTTATTCATTTTCTAGATTTTTTTCATATTTTTTCATTTTTGGGGGGTTTTATTCACTTTTTTTATTTTTTATATTATTTTTGGCTTTTTATTCACTTTCTGGATTTTTTTTCATTATTTTTGGGGGTTTATTCGTTTTTTGGAATTTTTTTTTGTATTTTTTTCATTATTTTTTAATTATTATTCACTTTTTGGATTTTTTTTTCATTATTTTTGGGGTTCTATTCACTTTCTAGATTTTTTTCATTATTTTTGGGTTTTATTCACTTTCGGGATTTTTTCAATATTTTTGGGTTTATTCACTTTCTGTATTTTTTGGATTTTTTTGGGATTTATTCATTTTCATTATTTTTGGGGTTTTATTCATTTTCTGAATTTTTTTCATTATTTTTGGGTTTTATTCACTTTCTGCATTTTTTTTTTATTTTTTTTGGGTTTTTATTCACTTTCTAGGTTTTTTTCATTAATTTTTTGTTTTTATTCATTTTCTAGATTTTTTTCTTTATTTTTTTGGGGTTTTATTCACTATTTGTATTTTTTTTTTTTTATTCACTTTTTGTATTTTTTTCATTATTTTTGGGATTTTATTCATTTTTTTGATTTTTTTATCATTTTTTTTTGTGTGGCAATTATTTTCCCTAGAAAATGAATAACAAGGTGCGAGGAGGTTTTTTAATTCCACATTTTTGTGAAAAAAGTGGTTACGTGACTTGTTTTAAGGAAATCAATTCCATAAAAAAAAATTATTTATCAAACATCCAAAAGATGGAAAATGACTCCATATATTGTATTTTCCATGAAAAATTAGTGTTATCAAACACACCCTAAGTTCAATGGAAAACTTATATAATCGGATGACAGTTTTTTACGGGACAAACTATGCTTATTGGAAAGCCCGCATGAAATCTTCTCTAAAAGCTATTAATAAATGTGTTTGGTTAGTATGTCAAAGACGGTGGACTCCCTCCACAATCACCATAGATAATGCGACAAATCCCAAACTCGTATCTACTTGGACTGAGGATGAATTTAAATGGATCACTTATAATTAACGTGGCCTTACTGCTATATCTGTAGGTGTCTCACTCGATGAGTTTTGATGTATAATGACGCGTTCCACGTCAAAAGAAGAATGAGATGTTCTTCAACTTACCCATAAGGGCACAAATGCAGTAAAGGCTTTTAAACTAAAAAAAATTAATACTATTCAATTTTAAATAATTACCGTACTTGAATCTAAGAGCTTTGATGAATTCTATGATCGTCTGTCAGATATAGTTAATACTAGCTTTAATCTTGGTGAAAAAAATACCCAATACTAGAGTAGTTAAAAAGATCTTAAGATCATTGCCCGCACGTTTTATCCCTAAAGTCAGTGTGTTGAATTCATTAGGAATATTAGACTCTCTTAGGTTAAAAGAACTTGTAAGAGACCTCCAGACTTATGAAATTGATATGTTTCCTAAAATGGTTAAACCTAAAGAAAAAGGGATAACACTTAAAGCCCGGGCTAAAAAAAGTGAGGAGTCGTCTTGAAAGAGAGAAAAGTTGTTTAAAAGGAGATAGGGAGTAACGTCAGATTCTAAATATGATTTTGATTTAGACGATTTGGCCTTATTTGCAAAATATTTCAAGAAATTTCTCAAACTAAAAAATAATGGCAATTTCAAAGATAAACGAGTTTCGAGAAAAATAAATTTGGAAAGAAATTTGATAAAGATAAAAAGTACACCCCTAAGAGAGAGGAAAAGAGGTGTTATGAGTGTGAGAGGAGAGGTCATAAAGCCTTTGAGTGTGCAACTAGATTAAAGCGTCAAGGCTAAGGCAAAGCTTCTTTAAATGCCACCCTTAGGGATGATAGGGAGGTCGAGTCAGTGGATTCATGAGAAGAATCATCGTATGAATGTAACTTCACCTCATTTATGGCTAGTTGTGTGAGTAATTCTAGTGCACCTCATGATGATGAGGAATATACTTCACAAGGACACCTCGACAGTGAAAGCGTAGTGAGTGAGGGTGAGGATGCTGCAAGTGCGAGAGAGTGTGACCTACAGCACGCGTACGTCGATTTATATGCTGAGACCTTTAAAACTAAACAGCAAAACAAAAGGTTAGCTCTTAGGATCATTGCGTTAGAGAAACATTTAAGAGAGACGAGAGAGGGAGTCCTCTGTTTAGAGAGAGATAGAGAAAGAGTTTGTGAAGAGAGAGAGAGCTTTTGGAGAGAGAGAGAGAGAGAGAGAGTAGTTTTGAGAAAGAGAAAGGGGACTTGAACAAACAAGTGTCTAGTCTTACGAGTGATCTCCTTACATCTGTGGAGACCCGGAAGAAACATAAAGCTCTTGTAGCCCAACTAACTCGTAATCTTGAGAGAGACCAAGAGGTCAAGGTAAAGATTGAGGACAAGTATGGAAAGATAGGAAAGATACTCCTCGACCTCACTTTAGGGTTTTTGAAAGGTAGGAAAAAGGTTTTGACGGTGCTTCCACGTCTCATATAGAACCAAAACCGGTTCTTAAGTTTACAGTGAATACTTATGGCCATCAACTAAAACCCCAAAGAAGAGTTCAGCTAAGAAGAGCAAACCAAGGTCAACTTAAGACCATTTACTTTTGTACTTACTGCAAGAGAAAAGGCCACCTTAGGGAGTATTACTCTAGTTTGGGTCGGACTCGACGTACACATGCTCCATCACACCACACTAGTGATTTTACTAGTCTTAGAGAGGAAGTTGAGTTTCTAGTCTCCACTTCTCATAGTTTGATGGAAAAGTTCCAACAGATGTCTTTGCCATTAGTGGTTCTAACATCTCGGATAGATACAACAATAATAAGGGTAAATAAAAGGTTACCACTTCTTGCCTGCCTAAGCATGATGAAAAAACCCTTGTTGTTCATATTGCACTTAAAGCTCATAATACCTCACATTGATATTTTGATAGTGGGTGCTCCAAGCACATGATTGATGACGTCTCATTTTTTACCTACATTGAAAATCACAAGGACGGTAAAGTTACTTTTGGAGATGGGAGAAAATTTAGCATAGTAGGATAAGGTACAATAGAGATACCCGAGTTTCTTAAGCTAGATAATGTTTTGTACATCAAAGGTTTGAAAGCAAACCTTCTCAGCATTAGGCAGCTGTGCGATGCTGACTTTGCGATAAAGTTTGATCGGAATGAATTTAATGTTTACGATCAAGACAATAAACTTCTATTGCAAGGGGTGAGGACAGAAGATAATTGTTATGGGGTTATGCTCAAGTCTTCATTTGTATGCAACAGAGCCACAATCTCTTCTATGGATCTATGGCATCAACGTCTAGGTCACGTTAATTTTAGAGAGTTGAAGCACTTAGCGAAGAAGGACCTAGTATGTGGTTTGCCATCACTTAAAAAGATAACTTTCACGATTTGTGAACCCTGTCAGCTGGGAAAACAAGTCCATAGTCCCCATATGAAGTTGAATTCCATTACCACTACACGTATGCTCGAGTTGATTCATATAGATCTTATAGGTCCTACTCACACCAAGAGTCTAGGTGGTAAGAGGTATATTCTCGTGATGATAGATGATTTCTCTTGTTATTCCATTTTTGGTTTCTTGAGAGAGAAATCCGATGTTATAGAGTTTTTTACGACCAAGTGCCGTATCCTATAAAATCAACACAGTGTCACTATCAATAGAATGTGTAGTGACAATGACACTGAATTTAAGGAAGCAAAGGTGGATTATTACTTTTATAGCCTTGGAATCAAACATGAATTTTCATCCGTGAAAACTCCTAAGAAAAATGGAATTGTTAAGATTAATAATCGAACGATTCAAGAGATGGCTAGATCCATGCTTCTCGATCGTAGAGTGCCTAGGAGGTTTTGGTCAGAGGCGGTGTCTATCGTGTGCCACACGATGAATAGGGTATATTTTCATCTGCACGCACTTCAAACGCCATATGAGTTATGGATAGGGAAGAAGCCTAACCTTCCGTATTTCCATGTCTTTTAGAGTAAATGTTACATACTTAGGGATACAGAGCAATTAAGAAAGTTCGAATCCTTGAGTGATGAGGGAATTCTGTTAGGATACTCATCGATGAGTAGAGCATGCCAGGTTTTAACCCGAGTAGCTTTAAGGTTATGGAGTTAATAAATGTCACTATTAAAGATGACGAGCCATTAGCGTATGTTGATCCTAACCTTTTGTGTGAGGATGACGCACTTCCATGTGATGATACCATTGTCCTTCACACACCCAGGGTGGACCGTATTCCTGATTTAGGGGACACGCCGCTTGGGTTCGCAAGAGTCACGACCTTTCGTCCATTTTAGGAGATCCTACTTTAGGTGTCAAGACTTGTGCTCAGCTAGATAATGTTATTAGCTATGTTTGCTACACATCGTCCAAAGTCTATCCCAATAATGTCAAATAAGTACTCAAAGATTAACATTGGATATTCGCTATGTAGGATGAGTTTTTTTTAGTTTAGAAAGAATGACGTCTGGGAACTTCTCCCCCGACCTAATGAGACGAACGTGATTGGTATGAAGTGGATCTTTAAGAATCAGATGGATGAAAATGGTACCATTATCCGTAATAAGACTAGGTTGATCGGTCAGGGTTAAACACATATTGAGGGTGTAGACTTTGAGGAGACTTTTTGTCCTATTGTGAGGCTTGAGTCCGTTCTCTTACCATTCGCCATCACATGTCATATGTATTTCAAGTTATATCAAATAGATGTCGAGAGTGCCTTTCTGAATGGTTCTATAGGAGGAGGTTTACGTGGAATAACCAAAAGGGTTTAAATACCCTAAGCACCCATGACATAACTATTATCTGAGGAAATCCTTGTATGGCGTTAAAAGACATCGTTAACATGGAATAATAATCTTGTCGTGAAATACACCATTTAAAAAGAGCCCTAGAAAAAATTATGGCGTTAAAAGAGCATATTTGCCAAAAATGGGCCAATATGAAATCTCTTAAGGAGATATTAGTACCTCATTAGAAAAATAAAAATCATTATTATTTATGAGGGAGTTTGGACAGAAATAAAACAACGAGTTTGCATGTCCTTGAAAAATCTCGAAAAAAGTATTAAATAGTTTTGGACGTTATTGGTGTGGAAATCACGTTAGACTTTGATTTGTCAATTAGATTGGGTCAATTTCAACTAAATTCACTTCTTTTCACCTAAGGACAATTTTGAGTTTATTCGTTAGGAATATCCAAAATTCATCGTGCACATATGTTATGAATGTTTGCATTGATTTTTTTATCGAATTTGTTCACACCCCTAAACTTACACCATTATCGACTTGGTTATCTTAGTGTTCTTTCGTGGTGTGATTCTTTGTTGTATATTTATGTGAGAAAAAATTTAAAAGACACACTCCGTATTTATTTCTATGTTTCTTTCCTTGTCTATTTGGGGACATCATAAAAAGAGGGAGAAAGAATTATTGGGGAGTGAGAAAGTTTGTTGATTTAATGATTTGCTTGTGCTTAATTGCTATTGTCATTTATGCTTGTCATTTTATTTCAACTGTTACGCGTCACGGCTATTTATTTCTTGTCTCATATGTGTAGGTACAATTTGAAGATCATATTTTTGGCACACTCTGATGATGACAAAGAAACGTTGGAGAGTTGAACTTTTGAAGATTTTGAAGATTTCGAGACATGTATATTGATATTTCTATTTGAGGGTTTTTGGGGATATTAGATTGTATGTCTGAGGATTTTATTTGGGATGCATAATTCGGATATTTTTTATGTATGTACCGACATTGACAGAGGGGGAGATTTATAATGACATAATCTTATGATTGTCTGGCTAGAATCTAGGAATTTCTAAGTTATCCTAAATCACAATTAATATGTCGTATACCGCTACATTTGGATCATCTTCACATGATCATCCATGATGGCCACTTTCTGAATTCTTTGCATCATGTGTCATCAACACACACCAATCATCTTCAACATGCATCGTGCATATTCAATCGGTCTCCACTAACTCCACCACGCTAAAGGTATAAGTTTATTTTGAGTTATTAATGTTCACGTAAATATTTAGGATATTTTTAAAACATTATTTATAATTGTTTACATTTTATCAAAAATAAGGCTGGCATTTAAAAATAAATATATTCGTCCAATTCAAATGACCTGGAACGACATGGTCATACCGTTTGATATGATCGCTTCTTTTTTCATCAAACGACCACATATTATTTTGATTTTTTCACGTCGTTTCTTAGGTTGTTCGATATAGGATTAAATGACATCTTTACATCGTTTTGACGACATGCACATGTCGTTCGAACAACATAATGGCACATTTATTTTTTATTTCGCCTATAAATACCTTCTCTCATTAGGTATTTTGTAAGTCTTTTTAACTTCGCCTTCTGCAGACCTGGTTCAATTTAAGACTTTATTTTTTTATGGCTAAACGAATTTTTATTCACTCAAACATCCCAAATCTTATATGTGAATCATTGATAAACCCATTTACTCATATTAACCATTCTTGGAGTAAATCATGTGGAGAAGATAAGCTATCTCCATTGTTGATTCTTGGAGATCTTAAGGGAACTCTTGCTGAACTCAACAAATCAAGGTCTATAGGTATTCTTCTGTCAAACACACTGTATTTGTCTATGTATATGTAAGTCGAGGTTTACATTAAATAGTGAAATAAAAGGTTTCGCCACTTTTGGGGATTTTTCCTGAAACTATGATTGTGATTGTTTAGATTGCATGCTAGATAGATTTATCGATTTCAATCACATTAGATGCATGTTTAGGGTTTAGTTAAAATTGGAGTTTAGTTAAATATGGTTAGACATTGAACGTAAGCGCACTCTTAATCCAAATAATGAAATATCCTCATTTACTTTCTGAATTGTGTTGATCTTCTTCATAAATTTTGGTTTCATTGTACTAATATGCCTCGTGATGTTCCCCGCATGGACGAGATACTCCAAATATTTCTTGAACATTTTACAATTCTCCATGATGAGTCCATGGTCCTGGTGATAGGTGAACCTGAGATTAGTTTCCCTATCATTTATATCGTTGGCCATCTTGGGAGCTCTTTTAAAACTGGAAGTGTCTTTGATCTGCAAAATAATCTTGTAGATCGGTTCTTGAAGACTGTCCCAAGTTCCTTATAGTTGTTTTCACTAGCCTAAGATCTGGGGTGACCATTTGAGGCTTCATTTCTTGATCTATTCTTAGATGAAGAGGGTTTATTTCCCCCTTAGGGGCCTTCCTAGGATCATTTTTCTTTTAATCGGCTGGGGACTCTTTGTTGATGAGCTCGTCCTCCACCTTGGCATAATTTTCAATATAGGACATGCGATCGTCCATTTTAGAGGCCATCTTTTTCATTATTAAGTGGTAGAGATCATCTGATCGCTCTAAGCCGAACTTGAAAGAAGATATCTCCAATTGATAATTCAATCATCAATTTCATTATATATCTCCTAGTACCTTTGATCGTACTTCCTGCGAGATTCTCACTTTATTTTCTTAAGAGATATAAGTGAATCAACCTCCTTGATTACTTTGCTGCTTATGATAAACTGGTTCACCAACTGCTCAGCTAGGCATTCAAAAAAGAAGACTGATCTGGGAGAAATTTCTCAAACCACTTCAGACTGAACACTTGACATATTAGGGCATATTAAAGGATTTAAGGAAACATGGTTTGCCGATAATTCCTGATGTGATGGGCAGGGTATAATTTTCAATCATATTGGCATGGAGAAATTCCTGAGTAGATCAAAGGACTTCATGTTCTCAATAAAGGGGGATGATAATCCGTGTTCCAATGCATTTGTAGCTAAATCTTTAGGAGCCGTGTTGAGATTTAGGTTCAACCTTCCTTCCAACTCTTTCCCAATGAGTCCTCTCAGTTCGTCTCTCCTAACTCAGTTTGGTTGCACATATGGAGGGGCATATTTGCTACTTTATGCTAACTCAGTGGGATAAAATAGATGGTGGTTATGGTTGATGGAATTCCACCTAGGGGAACAATTTTGATGTCACTGGTAGTTGTGCATTCTGAGAGGGCTTCTTGAATGAAAGGACCTACCAGGTTGACATGATCCGTGACTTCTTGAAGAGTGAGGTCATCTCCTGCGATGCTGCTGAGTATGAGAATCAAATCTGTGATTTTTCGACTACTGAGTTAGTCGCCTCCTCTAACGGGATATGTTTTCATCATGATCGTTTAGTCTCTCCTCGTAAATATTGTTAAAATGGGAAATAACACTTCCGTCTTATCGACATGCGATATTGCTAATTAGGCCCTGATCTCCCAGGTGATCGCCATCTAGATCTAAAATGTCATGGAAGAGAAAGGAGTGTAATATGAGTGTGGTACCTCTTTAAGATATGTATTTCATACTGTACATAGCTTCTCATGTAAATGGAGTGATTTAAATCTGCACTCAGGGTGAATTTTGGGTTAAGTGTCTTTAATAGTGATGAGAATTTTGAATTTCCCATAAACGATGCCAAATTGTAGGGATTGACCCATAATAAAACCAGTAATTAGAGAGCATCCCCAAATAATTTTTAGTGAGGGAAAAGAATAAAGAAGATAAGATTTACGTGGTTCCGCAGTGAAATTTTCCTTATCCATGAGGATAGTGGGAGATCGATTTATTAGTTTAGGAAGAACAATGACAATTGGAGTGCTAGGAATTCTAGGAGAGAGTCCAAGTTGTCACATGAAAGTTACAATGAATTACTCCCACTATGAGTTAGGTTGCCCTTATTTATGGGTCTCTTTATGTTTATCTTAACTACACGTCATGGAATCTTATTAAACTTGGCCTCCCAAACCGTTAGCATGATCTTTCGAGATTTGACTTTATATTCCTTCAGATTCGTGGTCTCCTAGAGACGTGATCTTATTAGACCGTGATCTCCCTTATTCGTGATATACTATCACTCTCCATTCACATGATCTACCATATGGCCCGAGTTCGGCCTTCTTCCTTAAAATTCATTGCATGATCTCACTATTCATCCTTTTAGCATAATCATTGACAATGACATCACTTTTGAGTTGTAAGAAAATGCATCTTATTGTTTGTACCGAGCACCAAACCACTTCGGCCATTTTCCACATTTAAAAACCATTCACTTGTTCTTACCTATATATACCCCCACTCCATCCATATCTCATTCCACATCATTATCTTTGTTTTTAAGAAAAAAAATAATTAAAATTTCAAATGAAAAATGTCTTCCTTAGTGCTATGTAAAAGAATGTGCATCACAAGAAAAAGAAAAAATATATAGGAAAAAAGAGAAAAATAAAAAAGATGTGATCAAAATTTAATAAAACAAAGACATAAATTATTCAAGTTGTAGTCCACTTTTCTCAAAACCCCCAAAATATCGTATCTTCTATCTTACCCATCTCATTTCCCCTCATCCTACACGTAAGCCCCATTTTTACCCGAGGTGAGGTGTTTGATCATATGAAAAGTCTACATGGTGAATACCTCAACATTCTCAAAACAATGGTTTGCATTTTTTCATGAAATCAATCTTCTTTCTTATATGTGTTCTTTCTTATGTGTGTGATACATTTGACCTTGTTTAAATTTACTCATATCTTCACATGCAAGAGAGATACACTTGGCCAAATATCGGAGAGTTCAATTAAGAGAGATATCTATAGTGGGATTTGAAGTTGAACGGTTGATTTTAAAAGTCAATTTACGAATTACTCTTATGATATGTAAAACTGTTCTCACAACACATGTTGAGCTCTAAGAAGAATTTATGCCTTTGGTATTAACTAAGAATATCTTTCCATACACTTAATAGTTCAAAATCCATATTCTTTGAATTCTCTAATGGTGGATTAAAAGGTATTTTCAATGTCTAATAAAAGACTCATTGCTTTTCAATAATTGTTTTTAATAAAAATTTTTGAATTTTGTGGGTATATTCACTACAAACCCTCACGAGACAACACTCATCCTCTAGGGCAACACAAATGTCTAAAAACTTGTAAGTGCAATCACAAGAGCCTACGAAAGTGACACACTTTTGGTTTCTTATCTTGGTTCCTCTCTATTTTTGCTCTAGGAGTAGCAAAGTTCTATTTGGGTAACCAAAAATGTAATTTTTATCCCATAAATAAGCTCGTATTAAAATGCTAGTTCTCTTTAATCATGGTTGTTTATGTGTAATTGTTTATCTTACAGGTCAAAATGCATTATTCAAATCAATTACAACAAAAATATGGTAAAAAGCACTAAAGTCAGATTTTTTGAGACTCGAGACAACCAAATCTATGTTAAACCCCATCTTAAACTATGTCCCTAGCCTTCCGTAACCTCCCATATGTTGTGCGTACATATTTTATTATATGTGTATGTGTGTGTGTGTGTGTGTGTGTGTGTGTGTATTATACTATTATATTTGTTATTATACATTGTTGTATATACATGCCTATGTCTACAATTATTATAGGTGTGCCATTTTGTTATATTAATTTGTATATTACTATATTTTTATTTTTATCTTTACTTTTGTGTGTGGAATAATGATTTGAGGGCCTACAAAATATTCCAAATCATCACCTAAATGACTTGAGGTGGCATTAAAATGTTGAACTTTTTACTATAATAATGATAGAATGCAATACTTTAATGTTGCTAACCCATTAAGGGGTTGGTTTGGGGTTGTAATTGGGACTCATAACATTACTCATGTGTATTTATATTATTATTATTTTTATTATATGCGTTAAAATATTTGTTTATGTATATTAATACTATATATAATACACAAACACACACACACACACACACACACACACACACACTCACACTATATATATATATATATATATATATATACCCCTCCACACATAAGCTACTGTAGACACACATGCATACACATCACCCTAAAAACTACCCTCATAAAACCACCCAAGCCTACCAGCTACCTAACATAGCTCGACCCACCATGCCCCCGGCTCAACCCGAAACCACTCAAGCTATAACCCACCACTACACCACCTGCCCATACTCCTAAACAGTTAGACCAAACTCCTGCCCAATCAAGCCTACCTATTTATCTCTCTAACCCCTAACCACACAAGACCCGAGCCAACCAACCACCTGAGCCTACATATAAACCACCGAACTTCCTCTCACTATCCAGCACCCGAACTTCCCTAGCCAAAACACACACCTGATATATTCTCTCCCCAAACCAAACCCCACATAAACCAACCAATATCATCGAAAACCCAAGCCAACCGACATCCTCCTGCCTACCTTATACCTCCCCAAACCAAAACCTAGCACACTCATTCAACTTCATACAAATTTTCTTCCCTCGCATACACACTCCCTCGCACATATGTACTTGTGTTTATATATGTGTGTGTATGTGTGTGTGTGTGTGTGCGCGCATTCGTGTGTGTGCAGAAGGACCCAGTTGCCCCATGTTTTCTTGGATGTCCAAGAAACATAATATACATAGATGTGTATATAGAGATATCGGAAGGGGAGAATTTTAGGGAGGCGATATCCAACTCAGTTTTGTGAGTTCATTTGTAATGTCATTTTAGGAGTAGTATAGTGTAAACTTTTTTGTTAGTTCCTTTACATTTTTTTAATGAGTTAAGAGAGTGCAGAATACTGTTGTGAGAGACAAATATTGGGTTTAGTGTTTGTTTCTCATTGGGTCCTAAACTCTTATTTTGTTGGGGTGTGATTATTGTTCAAGTTTGGGATTTAATATCAAATGCAAGGAGACTTATTTTAATATTGTTCTCTTTCTCTTTTATTATTTTTATGACTTTTAGGGTGTTATTACATTTCATATGTAATAATACCAAAATGAAAGGCTAAATACATCATTTACGGGGAAAGATGATACCCTTAGAGTAATTATTTTTTATTTCTAGTTTGTTTATTTATTATTTCCCTTTCAATATTCATACCGAAATTTTACAATTTATATTTACGTCTCGAAATCGGGTGAATTATTTTAGAGAGAAATCTATTAATTAAACTAGAGATATAATTTTTAAAATAATATTATAGTTTGAATTTTTCAACTCTAAAGATTAATTTATAATAGTTAAAATACTTTTAGTAAATTCCTTTAGCGGGTGATTTATTAGAAAATATTTAAATCTAATTTTTATAGAGTTTGTAAAAATTTTAATATTAATATTCTACAAGGACTGTTTAATTTCACATATGCGAAGAGAGTTGATTTGTGGTTTTAAATATTTCGTGAGCTATTTCAAAATGATAAACCGCTAATTGGTGAATTTTAATCCCCTGAATTATTGCATACTTATTTAGCGTCACCTCTCTCTCACTTTATCATTTTATTTATTTATTATTGTTCAACATATTAATTAGAAAAATATCACTTGAAAAAATATTGTACTTATTTTCATTTGTTCTTTTCAATATTAAGAATTTGGATTGATACCCTTACTTTCCATTATACATGTATTTAGTGGACCCGAGGTATTTGATTAAAAGTAACTATACTACAACGACACAACACAAAAATCCTATGATCCCAATAAGAAAAACACTAAGGGGAAACTTAGGCACTAAGTGTCCCAACTTTGGTCAGTTAAAATCCTGAACAGGTGGATGACTCTACAACCAAGTGCATTTTCACCATTGTTTGACCTATGCCTAATATTGTGTGAAGACATTAGCTAAAAGGTAAGTTAAATAACAAAAACATGTTCGACATAAAAATATGGTAAATTGCAAAACATGGAATTAACTAATAGTTTCATAAAGCATTCATTTTACAAAGTCCTATATTAGCAAAGTTACAAAATGAATATTCATAATTATGCCACACAGCCACTATCATTGGCGAGTCATCAACTCGACAAATTTAACTCTTCTTCTATCATCATGAATAGACTAAAATGTATCGTCACTATCATAAGTCGATAAGCAATCTTTCAATAATTGAAGGGGAACAATATTAAGAGGAATCCAACGTTCATCACTCCCAAATAGAGGATGATTGTAAGAAGGGAACTCCATTTGGTATCTGTACCAGAACTGGGTGTCTTCAGGACCCTTTATGATAACTAGGACATTCATCCAATCATGTTTATAGCTAACATGTTTAGTTTTATTTACATAAAGAGGGAATTAACCCATCGTTTATGAAAACTAACATCCCAAATAGCCCAAGGACCCTTTCTGAAATGATATTTCAATTTCATTATCTCACAGCCTATGCCTTACTTAATCGTGTTGTTTATATTAGAGTCCTAGTTGGACTTATTAAGCTTCTCCCATAAAGGGTTATTCTCATTCTATAAGAGATCAACTATATTATGTACCTCCCTAACTTTTATTTGAATACCATCGACCACACGAGCCTATCCATAAAAAACACTTCTCATATTATGGAGAACTGGCCAATCATTAACACATTCACTACGAGGTCGGATACTAGAATCTTGACTAAGTACCAAGTTTGGGTCATCAATTTCTGAAAGCATTGGCACCTCTAATAACTTATTTCAAGCTGTAAGGATTAAAAGAAAAACATTTAAGCATAAAGGAGACAATTAAAAGGAACCCATAGAGCAATCGACAACTGACAAATAATGACAAAGTAAGCCCAAGGCTCTTTTTATTTAATCAGAGGGTAGAGCATACCCTTACAAATGTTCAAAAGGAAGAAAATACAAGGAATAATGAGACCTAAGTTAAACCTAACAAGCTTGGCCCTTTTTTTCCTTTTCCCACTCTTGGGTGATTGGTACTTTTCCTTGATCAGTGTCCACCATATTCTGGTCTTCCCCATTCTTTACTTGGACACTACCTGAGGCCTTGTACTTTTCCTCCTAATTTGGTGGAGAACCTAAATCGTAATCCCTAAAATGTTCAGACTCAGGGGTACCTTGGTCTTGACCATGGTTGCATGAATTCGACTTATGAATGTAAGACAACTACTTATTGGCATAACCAAAGGCTTCCACATACCCCGGATGAAATTCCCCCTCTTTGGCTGCAGCTAAGACCCAATCTTTATCCTCATCATCCTTTTTCTATTTATCAAGCTCCAACTTCAACTTGGACATATCAAAGTCAGTGGATTTACTCGATATAATATGACTCCTGAATAGCAAAAGACTCTTGGGTCTTCTTCAGAGATTTATTTAGGTCGTCATTTTCTTTGACCTATTTTTCCTCTGGTCAATAAAATCTTCCATAAATAGGAGAAATGAGAGGGGCATAAGTCAATACAAATTTCAAAACTCTACGGGAATAATCTGATTGAAAGTCAAAAAACTTAATAGAGAGAACGCCTGTGCATCATGAGAATCGATCTCTTCGGAGATCACCTTCTCTTGATCCATTTTCAAAATGGCCCCCTCAGTAAAACATGGACTAAAGATGGATTCTTGGATACTAACAGGATTTAATGGAGCCTCTCTGTATTGAGGACATCCACTATATTGGTGGGAATAATAATAAAAGTAGATGGAGGGATCTTATCCTTCTTCTTCACCTTCTCCTTATCAAGAGAATCCACTATAATTATGAGCTCTAGGGGCCCTCCGACCTCCTTTTTCATGGAAACCTCGGCCTTTTGTGAGGTGGGGAGGTCAAAATCATCCACTAGAGTAAGGTTTCTCTTCCTCGAAGGCTTGCCTTCTTTAATAGTAGGGATCGGATTTATGTTCAAATGTTTGACAGAATATAATGTAAATGCACTTGAAAATGCCTCACTGGTTGAAGGGGCTGGTATCTCAGGAATTTAATAAAGATTGGAGATGAAGGAGGTGGTTTTGTTTCCATACTCGAGCAATAAAGATGTATATCTAGGGTCCTCGGTGCCAAGAGATAGTGGTCTTCTAAGATTCCAAACCTTCACAAGCTCGTGTTAATTAACGTGAGAGGTCGTATACTCATTCTTCTTTGATTCCTCTTCGAAATACAAAAGGAAGAGTTAGTACGTATTTCATATAATTCCTAGTTATCAATAATAAAGAATGATCAAGACATTGATTCATCCTATCATGTGACCCTGCTAGGGAACCTAAATCCTCTATAGGGCTCACCCCGTACGGCTCGGATAGTGGCACCAACACCTCCCACGGGATCAATGTAACTAGTAGGAACTGACCTCGTGATCCCGGGACCAATATATTGTCAATGTAAATTAAACTATGTCCATGTAATTTCTATTAACATGATATACAATTAGTATGTGTTTTGTGTATAGTTTCAATTGTAATTCTATGTCGCCATATAATATAAAAAATTGAAAATAAATTTATTGATCAAGTGTTTCTTTTTTCTCTCTTATTTCAGGATCGCGTGGCATCAAAGAAGGCAAAGAAACACAAGTAGTCTAGAAGATAAATTTGCAATGTAAGTCCTAATATTTTTTAACTTTGATTTATTCATCTTTGATACACTTTGTTTTTCTTCAATTTTGCAGGTTTTGCTAGAATTTTATCATGTTCATGGATAAGGAGATTTCACGGATGTTAGATATATATTTAGTATTAGGCTAGGGGTGGAATGTTAGTATATGGATATTGTATGTTTTGGACTTATGTTTAATAATGTTAGGATATTAGTGGGGAACGTTTTGGACTTATGGATATAGCTTTTTTGATGCTATAGATGTTGATATTTTTTTTGGATAATGGTATATAAAGGTTGATTAGTTAATATAAATAGTTCAAATTATACGATTTTGATAATTTGGTATCATCATAACATGTCTAATATTTGTGAATTGGCAAAAAATATTTGGCGACGTTTTTCTATTTCTGTTGGCATAAATTTTGTAAAGAGTAAAGAAATCCCGAAATTTTTTATAGTGTGTGTAATACAAAAATTTCGACGTTTTTAATTAAACGTGGCAGATTAGGATGCGGTTAAACATATAGCCGAAGTTTTAAAAACGTCGGTAAAAACGCCATGTTAAATTTTTTCGACGTTTATAGCAAAATAAGAGAATTCCCGACTGGGGAAACGCCGACATTAATTAAAAACGTCGGAATTTATTTTACCGACGTTTTTTTTATTTACCAACATTTTAAAACGTCGTCTAATCCTAAAATTCTTGTAGTGATTGGTGGATGTTTCCATACCCCAGTGATGAAGCCATAGTTCCAAAAGACTTTGTTGGGATCAAGGAGGTAAACCTCCAAACTTGGTCAACCTTCCTTGTTTTCAAATAAAAGTATTGTCATTTGTTTTAACCCACGAATAATAATACCTTATTTCAGGCATCCTAATTTGGGTCCCATATAGTTCATTGACTCAATGAACAACATTCACGATTCTCCACATGTTAGGGGTACATTAGATAATAACTATTCTGAAAAAATCACAAAACTCTAGAAATAATTAGTTTGGGGGAAAGGTGATACCACCTTTTGCTATAAATTGGGTTTGTATCCAATAGCCATCGAGAATATTTTATTAGTCTTCAGGTTATTTGGCACCTTCAATTTGAACCCAATTATGGATTGAAAATGTTTTCCTAAACTCTCTTAGGGTTTTGGCGTTCGAAGCATATAATATTTTTTCAGTTTAAGAAGAAAAGAGGACAAGAATATTCAAGAGACCGGATGGCAGTTTAAAAAACATTATAGAGAAAAATGGAGAAAATGGAAGACTTACATGTTAAGAAAGATGAAGACAGCTCCTGACGTCTTGAATAACTAAAACGATATACAAAATGGTAGTAGGGATAACTTTGAAACTATGTGGTTCAACTCACAAAGAATCTCATCATTTGAAACAAGACCCAGAGTGACAACTAACACATGCGCCATAACCGTTGGTATTTTTAGGCACTTTTAACTAGCGTACCCTTGGGAAGTCAAGATAAATTACCAACGTGCCATCATGCACTAAATGGGAAGAACATAGATATTTTGCAACAAAATATCACAAGTCTTAGTATAATCTAAGATCAACCCCTAGTTACCGCTCAAGAGTTGTTACCGACCAGAATAAATGCTCACCTCTGGTCAGACCTCTTCATCATTTTTGGGATGCAAATCTTTGGGGGTAATTTCCAAGAACTATCTATAAAATACGAGTTATTCGGATTGGCTGACACCTACTTGGAAACATAGATAAAGATCGTGTCTCAAGAGATAAGAATAAAAGGGAGTTTGATCTGTGAGGATATCTAGGGCAAGATTAGACCAATCGAGATGCAAGCACATCTAGAGATCTTATAGTCCTACACATTTCCTTCATCTTATATTCCCTATAAATATAACCCACACCCTATGAAAAGATGCATGCAATTATTGCTATTGTGAACTGATTCATAAGAAAAAGAGAAACACCTCGTGGATATAGGCACGTTGCTCAACTGCGTATATTCATGTGTTTTGCGATTCTGTGATTTTCTTTCATTATTTGGTTTTAGTTGTTTAGAATTTCTCTTTGTAGGATTTTAGCGCCTACATTATCCATAACGAGGGAGTATGTTTGTTTATAATAAATTTTAGGTTTTTTCAAGAGACCTTTCGCCCCGAGCCATGCCTTATATCGAGTGATTTAATATTTCTCATTCCTCTTTCTCGAACACCCATCGTTAACCTTAAGGATTAACAACCTATGGGGTTTATAATATAGGTTTGAATACACCGCATTAATTTAGAGACTCGAGTATTGCCTTTATGGTATGTTCCCATGTTAGTCAATACCATCATTATTGACAATTATTTATAGTACATGTTTTTTAATCAAGATCATCGTCATTCATGTTTCTAATTTACTAGCTAATGCATATGTAAATACGTCATCGATGATGATTCCTTTGTGATACTACATTTATTTTGAATATGTGTAAAACATAAGGATGCCATTATTATTAGGTACCTTTTCCAACATCATAGGTTCTTATAATCAATTTAGGTACTCATGTCCGTATATAGATAATAACCGTTTTGAGATTTTAGAGAAAGTGAATCTTTTATTCATAACCTCTTTTGGAGAATTATGAGGACTTGATTTTTCATTTGATCTTTTATTCCCGGGATTAGTAATTTGGAATATACAGGTCTTCCAATCTTTCGATATGCAATACATTCACTTGTTATGGAAAAGAAAATTTGTTTAGTTGTATATCAATTTTGGCCGGCACGTTTATATCTGGCACATACGACTGTTGGGGTTTTATTCTTAAAACCCTGTAAAGATATTGTTATTTATTAATAAAAGATTTTGTCTAGTTTATTTTTAAATGAGAATCTTTTTTTGTGAAAATATTTTATATTTATGTTTATTAAATATCTTTTTACATATGTCGATCAATTGTACTTGGTAGAAATTTCGGTGAGGTAGGTTAGACTTGATCACAGGAGATCAAAATTCTAATTCTAGTATTGTTGTAAGTTTCACAAGCTAAATAGCGGTGATATCCTATCAAAATGGTTGAGTTACAATCCTTTTAGTTTATCTCAAACTACGGGAACCTATTGGATGGTTTGGGGAGTTTTATAATAGTTCAAAAGAGGATTGTGACTGGTACCTCTAGGAATGTATTGAATAGTGCAACCCATGAGATTTAAGTCTAAGGGTTGTCTTGATTAGACTTAGGTAATCATACAACATTTTTGAAGGATACATAAATTATTAATTTCGAGGGTTATAAGGATTGAAATGTTTGCACAATTATTGGTTTGACTGTTATGGGAAAGATTCAATTTTATTTTATTTGAATCTCCAAAATTGGGTGATCAATGTGTGAATATGTCTGAGACCATAATTCAAAGAAAATCCATATCCAATAGATATCTTGGACCGCGATAGCCCTCCGACATGCTTATAAGATTTGTTTCCCCTAGTTAAACTTAATCGATAGATTATTTTATAATCTGGTGAACTAGAAAAATTAGTCAAGTCTGATAATTGAGGGATTAATTAGATGTTGGCGAAAGTCAATTAGAAAAATTTAAGTTAACCAGGCAGGTGTCATAAGCTTAACGTGAGGAATCATATTGTGTACCGTAATCATCTTTGCAAAAAAAAAAAAAACTCAATATATCCGAGTGATTTTCTCGATAATCAAAAGGGAATGTATTCATAATTATTTAGTCAAATTTATTATGTTTAAATAAAGAAATGAAATAAAATAAAGGATTTGTAATTTGGATTTTTCGAGTATTTATTTGGAATCCAATTTAATTACGTTTCTTGGATTCCTATTACAGTACATATACCTACGAAATCCCAATTTAGCCTAAGTCCATAAATTTTACTAATATATATGGTTGTAAGTTAGGGTTTTAAGTTGTACATTCAATATTAAGGGTGAGAGGAGGGGGCACTATTCACATTTGTTTGAAAAGGCCAAGAGAGAGAAGATAATATCTCATTCAAAATCAAGAGTTTTCATCGTAAATGATCCCACATACCTATCTAGATTTGGGAGGATCATATATTATAAGATCCAAGCATTCTGATGGATACAAGAAAGATTTTGGAGGACCAAAAAAAAGGCAGACCCTCATCTCTAAAAAAAACATTTTCTCCATATCAGATTGCTACATGTCCGCAAAGATATTGTATTCGTAACCCTAGGTTTGGGTTTCAAATGTACTGTTGTAGTTTGTTTCCTTATATCGTATAATCTTTTGAAGATTCATGGGTTAGATTTTAGTTTCTTAGATATTGATCCTTCTCAGTTGGTATAAGATCCTTTGTTGTAGAATGATCATGTTTTCAAAAATCGTAATATGTGCATGTATGCCTGTATTTGTGTACTATCATGGTTTTATAGGACGCGAATGTATTTATTCATTCCATAATGGATACATGAATGTATTTTGTGTGAATGTATCCTATGGTGGTTTATCCATAGTTATTTTTTTCTTTATATTCAATTTGGTTGTAATAATTAAGTTTTTTTAATTATTATTTTAAATCAATGTGTTGGGGAGAAATTTAGGGCATGAAATTTGTAATTTTATATTCCGCATTGGGTTTGTACTCGATGAATTTTTATGTAGTTCTACATAGTTTGGAGGTGATCTATGCAGGTTTGAAGGATTTATAGTGGCTACTATGAAGAAAACAAAAGAAAGGAAAAGGAAAGGTAAGAAAGAAAATAAAGGTGGAATAGCATTGGAGGCCAAATCTATAGCCGCTATAACATCCCGACTAAATCATTATAGCGAAGGTCGATATCACTATAGTGGTAGGAGGATCCCGCTATGATAGGTACTAGTGGTTGGTAGAGATGGGGTCTGGGACACTTTCCCAAAATTGTTTTTGTCAATGGATTTTTTCTTTAAGTCGCTTCTTCAGCTATTTTTTTCTCTAACAATGATTATATTTCGAGAGTCATCATTCTTCAAGGGGAGTACTTGAGGAGGAATTTTAGTCCATTATGGAAAAATATTTTTTGTCCTTTTATCTTATTATGCATTTATTTATTTATTTTTATGTTTCTTTATGTTGCATGATGTCGTTTGCTAATTAATTGAATAATTAGGAACACTCGATTTTGTGGATAACATGGTATATTTTATTGAGATCGTTTTAGATCATGGTTTTTTTGAAAATTTTGTTTTAATTTATTCTTTTCTTAATTGAATTTAATCGATTAATTAATTTTATGGTGTAAATTAAATTTGGATCTCTAAATTTTGTTTTTAATTAAAACTAGTTTTTATTTTTGGAAAAGCAAAAAATATGAGAACGGGAAATTTGATTTATACAAGTAAATTAAAAATTACCAAGGGTTTAATTCGGGCTTTTAGAATTGAAAAAATTATTTTTCAAAAACCTCATGTTTTTTAAATACAAAGTGGGATAGGATTTCAAGATAAACCTCGTAGTGTAAACAAAAATCATGCAGTCTCCATCAGTGTTTTAAAATTGTGAAGTGATTGAATCCTTATGTTAGCTTATTTTGGCCCCCCCATTGGAATGTTTTAATCGAGGTATCACAAAAATTTTAAGAAATTTAAATGATAGTTAATTAATATTAATTGTGAGTGTGTTCGGTCCTCCCATCGAGGAAATTTTGCATGAGTGAATTTAATTTTATTGAATTAACCAATGGTATATGTGGGGCTTCGTTAATTTCAGCCCAAAAGTAGTTGACCAACCTAGCGTACACAGTGGACTGTCCGACCCAAGTCAGTTATTTATTTAGACCAGTGTATTTAACATGTGCTTAAATGCATGGATATATACTAAAATCCGTTACCAATAATCTCAGAGGAGATATTCAGGGACACCACGAGTTATCAACAAGCTAATTGAGTTACTTATACAACTTAATCACTTATTTTCCATAACTATAAATTGTAAACCCTGGACCAGAGTAATGGGAGGTGACCTTGATTATTAAGAGACAGTAATAAGAACATTGTAACCTCTACGTGGACGTAGGCAAGTTGCCGAACCATGTACATCTGTTGTTGTGTGTGTGATTATTTACTTTTATCTCGATATTACTTTCTGGATCTTTGATTGTGATAATTCTTACATTTACAATTGGTGCCATATGTGGGAAATATTTCTTTTTCCTACAAAAGCAGTTATTAACCGAAAGACCGTGACGTCTCACCACAACAGGAATCTTCCTCAGGTTGGAAATGTGCAGGATGATCCAACCCTACCAAGGGTAAGGTTAGATATTCCCTAACAGCCAAGTCTCGAGTTTCGTCAAGAAAGTCAACCTTTTGAAGAAAGTCAGGGACCACCTAGGTCTACTCAGATCTTGAGGTTGGTTGACACTTAGGAAGCTAGGCTTCGAGAATAAGAGGCAACACGTCTCCAGGTGGAAGAGAATTCTTGCTTGTAATTGAGACTCAAAAGAATGGAGAGGAATCTACATAGAGATACTAGGAAGCATCGTGATAGGATTCCTAGTCCTCAAGCGAACAACACACGCAACCGAGGGAGGAACTTAGGGAACGACCAAGATAGATCTTAATGCAATAGGTCAAAATGTGATCGATTAGAGCGTGGTTGATCAGAGAGGCTCCACAGAAGAAATGATCATCAGGATGAGAGCATCAAAATTTTGGTCTGCATAGAGATGGACCAACATCATTACCATCGTGGAGCCAAGTCTACTAGGGAGCTATCTATAAGAGCTCTCAACACTTAGATGAAATCCCATTTTTCAAGGGTAATTGAAGAAAAGGAACCCCTAATGAATTTTTCCATTCTCGAATTCAAGATCTATGATGGAAAGATGAATCCCAAAGACCACATTTGGCAGTAGATGCAGGCAATGACCCTATGGAGCCACAACAATGCCTTGATGTATCGAATCTTCCCTTCTAGCCTACATGACATAGTACATAAGTGGTTCAAGAAGCTTCCCCACATGTTGGTTAAGAGATTTAAAGCCTTGACAGAGGTATTCATGGCTCTCTTCACAACCAGCAGTTCCCATACTAAACAGATGGATTCACTGCTCATGGTGAAGAAAAAACTATAAGAGAGCCTTCATAATTATTCCAAGAAGTACATGGAGGTCTGCAATAAAGTGGAGGACTGATCAGAGCAGGTTATCATTGTATCCTTCAAGATTGGTCTGTCGATCACATCTCTGTTACACATGTCCCTGATTAACAAAAAGGTTAGCACCATCGACGAACTCATGGCCCGTATTGATAAATACGCCAAGAATGAGGACTTGGTTCACCCTAACATAGGGAATAACGGTCGAGTAAAGCACATAAAGGAGGAGACAATAGTGACACTCTAAAGAAAGGGAATGGGGACGGGGGCGTAGACACCCCATTCTAGGACCCATAATTATATCCTTAGGTCCCTAGGTTATAATTTGAGTACTGATCTGGAGGCCACCATGCACACCCAGGCCCCGTTTGATTATCGGTCAACTTTTTCATTTGAGTGACAACTCATTGGATCTTCTAAGGGACTTGAACCCCCTTTCCAATAGTCCACCCCGTACGCAAATTAGCCTTACGATTTGGAAAAAAGTCAATATTCCCCTAAAATTTAATGTGGAGATCACTGGGCTTTTTCGGTCCATGTTTGACTCCGGTCAACGCAACAACTTGAGTGAAGCTCTTTGGATCCTTAAAGGTATCTAAATTCCCTTTCCAATGGTATGCCCCGTGTGCGAATTAACCTTATGAAATGGACGAACGACTTGTTTTACTTCGAAGGGTCACCGAGCACTTCCAAGTTCCATTTGACCTTAGTCAACTCTCTGAATCAAACAAACCTACAATTAGGATGAATAATCCATTTCCCTTTTGTCTAAAAGACCCACGAGAGATTATAAGCCTCATTTGACCGTAGTGAATTCCCTAACTCAAGAGCGGCCCATGGGTTCTTAAAGGGATCTGAATATCCTTTCTAATAGTTCATCCCGGGCACGATTCGGACTTACGAATTGAATTTTACGACCATTTTTTCTGAAAAATCTGCAGAGGACTATTGAATGACAAACCCATTTCCCTACCTATCAATAATTTATCTTGGGGTATCTTTTGATAGGTAGGTCAAAGATAATTCCAATTGTCTCCCCCTTGACCCTATAAAATGATAGCATGAGCTCACTTCGAAAGAGACCTCGAAAACATCCCTCTCGATGATTTAAGTAACATTCTCTCAAAGTCACATGGTTTCCATCTTGAAACCTCTCCCCCACATTCCATTCCATATTTTCCTTACCCAATTTGGCAAATTATCTTCTCTCTCCTCGTACCACCTTCATCCACTTGCAAAATCATCCCTTCAACATTCAAGATTAACTTTAAGACTTCAAAAAAGGTCCAAATCTTTCACTCTCTCTTTAAACTCTCTTATTTTGGCATTAGTTACTTAATTCTTATTGTATACACCACATTATAGGACGCCCTAAGTGTCTCCTTAGACCCTTAGCACTCCCCTTTTCTACCACAAACCTAGGTCGCACTCCGAGTACCAATCTAGAGGCTATCGGGTGCCCTCGGGCCCCATTTGACTCCAGTCAACTCTACAGTCAGAGAAAAACTCTTTAAATCTTTAAAGGGCTCTGAATACCCTTTCCAACTTTCAATCCCGTGCATGAATTGGCATAACGGTTCGGACGAACGGACCATTTCACAATCGAAAATTGATTCGGAGGCCATCGGGCGCTACCAGGCCCTAAGTTGACGCTAAGAAACTTCACCATCAGAGCAAAATCTCTTTGAATCTTCGAAGGGCACTAAAACCCTTTTCCAACGGTCCACCTCGTGTGCGAAATAGCATAACCGTTAAGACGAACGATCAATTTTCCCTCAAAAATCGATTCGGAGGCCATCGGGTGCTCCAGGACTCCATTTGACCAAAGTCATCTCTTCAAATCGAATAAGAATAAATGAATCTCTGAAGGGCACTGAATAACCTTTCTAACGATCTGCCTCATGTGCGATTCTGACCTACGTTACGGACGAACGATCCATTTTACTCCGAGAGGTCACCGGACGCTTTGGGGCCCCGTTTGACTAAGGTTAACTTTTCAAACCAATCAAAACTCTTTGGAATGTCGAATTACATATCCTAACCTTTCCAACGGTCTGCCCCGTGGGCGATTCTGACTACCATACGGACGAACGATCCCTTTGCGTTCGGCGATCTCCCGTCCAAAGGACCGATGTCTGCTTCTGAGCCAAATTTGACCCAAAGTCAACTCCCTAACCCGAGATAAATCCAAAGGACTCTTAAAGGTTTCTGAAGTACCTTTCTAAAGGTATGTCCCGTGCACGATTCGTATCAACGGTTTATGCGCTACGATCATTTTTCCTAAAAATTCAGCACGAGACTACCAATTGGCAGGTCATGAACCTTGCCTATTGGCACAGTGTCAAGGGTGACCTGCCGATAGGCACACCCTGGGGTAGGTCGATCAGCACCCACCTTCTGCCCTATAAATAGGGGCCATGATCTCACTCCCAGAAAAGAGCACATCCATCAGCATCAGTGATCTCAGCAACATTCTCTCAAAATCAGCGAAGTTACATATGAGAAGTTCCATTCAATCTTAAATACCCATCCTTCTCACACCCAATCTGGCAAATATCCTTCTCTCTCATCCGCATTCATCAACATTTAAAGGAGTTCATCCGAGATCTAAGCTCAAGCTCCAAGGAAGGTCCAATTCCTCCTATATCTCTTTTGAATCTCTTATTTTCGCATAAGTTACATTAGATTCATAATCTAGTTTCACTTTAGTTCATAAATATTAACATCTACGCTTTTATTAGTATATTGCACATACTTTATTTTCCATAAAGAAACCCAAAAACAAATAAAAGAGGGTTACACCCGTAAATTCCGAACGGAATTATCCATCACACTTTTTTCAAAACCAAAAAACACATTCTCCACACGTATACACATAATAAAATTCCATTCGAATCTATGGGATAAACCCCACCCCTATCCTACATTCGAACTACATGGACTTTGATGCCTTTGTAGGCTACATAGGCATCCCGAATTAAAATTCGAGACTCGAGTCTAATTTTCCAATTTTCCAACTTCTCTTATTTTCCAAATTTCTCAAAATCCCTCATTTTCATAATTACCATACATACATACATACACACATATATATATACATATATATATATATATAACATCCTTGTTCGCGTTTCATCCAACACACATTATCATTTCCCAATAACGATCAATATCGCGATGAACGCTCATATTCTATCTTTTATATTTATTATTATTTTGGGAATATTCTAGTGAATGACCTCACCCTATCTTTTCCATGGTATGGATTGAACGATTCCAATCCGCATTATATAAACACATACACAAACTTCACGAGGATAAAGGAAAATATTAACATTTGCCCATGAGAGACCGAAAAGGTGGGACGGTTGCCTAACATCTTCCCATTTCGTAACTTAGCTTCGGACCTCCGATCTATTGGTTTCGTATGCATGAGTTTGTTCGGGATTCCTCTTTCCCGAAGTGGCAATATGTTCTTTTGCCTATTTTGAGCAAAATAGGCTGGCGACTCCATCTCTTTACATTCACCCCACACCAACGACAACCAAAGCACCTTTCAAAGAGAAGGGTGTTAGACCGTGGCGTAGTTCTTTCTCGAGGGATCCTCCTCCTTCCACCCGGAATGAATGCCGCGCGCCCGGGATGGCCACACTTATTTTAACATTTCATTTTTATTAGATCCTACATATTAATATCCAACTTTTTTATTAGTTGTATTCAAAAACAAAAATAAGAAAAATAGGGGTTACTTGTAAATTCCAAACGGTGATTTCTCAATACATTTTCTCGTACTAAAATATTCCTTTTCCACGCACATATATAAGAAAAGTCCCCGATTGGATTTATGGGATAAACTCCACCCCGTGTTATATGCGAACTACGTGAACTTTTATGCCTTTTTAGGATACATTGGCATCTCGGGTAAAATCCGAGATTCGAATTCTCTCTTATTTTTGTTCATATATTATTTTCATATCATATATCTGTAATTCATGCTTGTGTTTTGTCCATCCTACACCATCGTCCTTCAATAAACGATCGATGCCCTGAAAAATGCACACACAATATTTTGATTATTATTTTGGGAACACTCCTAAGGATGACCTTACTCCGCCTTTATTCATGATGCGTGTCGAGTAATTCCACTCTCCATTTATATATACACGCACACACTTCAAAGGGTTATTAAGGACAAGAATAACACATGATCGTGAGAGAAGGAAAGGACGGGGTGAGTGCCTAACACATTCCCATTTCAGAACTTAGTCCCCTAATCCTTGAACTAATTGGTTTTGAAAGCATCCACTACAAGAAAAAAGCCTTTTTATGACATTTTTAAGTGTTATTAAACGTATTTTATGACACTTTATTTTTAAATAAAAAGCATCATAAGTTTGGGTGTCATAATTGATGTCCATAAAAGTGTCATATTAGGTCACGATTATATATGACTTTTGTTTCAAAACTATCATATCTGCTATTAAAAAAAAGGTCATAATATACTCTATAAATTGTCATATTTGATTTAAAAAGTGTCATGATAAATAGGTTTCAAAAGTTTAAAAAAGTCACGTAAAATATTTCATCACATGAGAATTTAACATAAACAGTCATAAATTAAACATATAATAAAAAAAATTAATAACCAATATTAATGTCATAGTTGACAAATAAATCTAAACATAAATAAAAATTCATAGAATCATTTATTCAACATTCAATGTTACAAATAAGACATTATAGATATCATTCCGCCAAGAAATACAATAACATTCCCACCAATATATTTTGTCTCACATCAAACAAAACTACATTAAGTCAATCGAGCTAACACATCAACAAAATTAAAATTGTCTATCAAAATTAAATGTTCCTCCGTAGTAATAATTCCTTCATAATTTTAGGCAATAATGCACCGACGTCCTCTTCCCGTTTACATTCAGACAGTGATACACCTTTCACGCCCCTCTAAGTAGATGCTCCTGCATAAGTTCAAAACATCATATATAAATCTATAGTGCAATGTATAACACAACATATGAATTCTAGTTTTTCCAAAGTATTAAGTCAAGTAAAATTTAAGTTGAAAATATTTTTTATATAACGCAAATAATTATAAACAATTTTAAAAAATTTGGACAGAACTTCACCCATTTATAGGACTATCCACCTTGTTTAAGAAATAATAAAAAACTACAACAACAATATTCAATGAGACCCATGTGTGTGTTTATCTCTATAAATTTCATAATTTTCCACTAGAAATCTCTTATTCCAAATTAGGAACATACCCAAATCATTAAACTATCAACTTTATAAATTGCTCAAAGCCAATAATTTTAGAACACAGAATCATGGGTTCACAAAAAATTGAATAAAAAAATTACCTTCTTATCAAGCTTATCAACTTCCAAATCCATTATAATCTATCTCTACTTGTTTATTCTTCCACCATGTGCGCCTGTTTTAGAAACATATGGTAAAATCGAAAGAAAAATCCCCAAGATCAATTAGCCTTGAATACAACCAAACACAACTTAATAGAGAACTTTTTGAACTTTTAGGTGTGTAATGTCTAATCATACCAGAAAATAATTCATGTAATTACACCTTCTTCACTTGATCCATCTTCTCTTGAATGCCATGTGTATAAGATCCTTGAAGATTTTTTAGTTCCTTGGTCCATGCCCTACATAACATTCACAAAATTAAATCATAAAAACAAAAAAGACAATTACATAGTATTAAAGATGTCAATTGCATATCATATAGGTATTATTCAAATGATTGCAGTTCGGATTATGAATATTGCAACAATAAAAGGCACCCATGCCTTGTTGAAAGTTCATATATAGTATTAGAGTTTAAAATCTAATCATTTCATATGATTCATCCATACAACCCATATTGGATCATTATTTACTGAACCATGATGTTGTAATAAAATTATTAATGAAATTGTTCAAATCTTGACAACCATTTTTCTTCATAAATCTACTGAGCTCAAGTAGCGAAATAGAATCGATGGTGAGTCACCTAAACTTAGCACTAATAAAGAACAATAATTTCATGTCTAAATGAAACTTTAAACAATTGAAAGGCTTTACATGGCGATATCTCACACAGCCATATACACCCAAAAATTAACCGAACACTACCCATATTAACAAAATGCAGTTTCATATAATGGCAGAAACCCTATTGTTCATTGTGCTCTGGTAGCTATCTCAAGAGAGCGAAGCATGAATAATATTAAATACGTAAGGATATACGACAATAGGGACTTCTCAAAAACCTTAAACAAATGAAAAAACCAACACTTTAGTGGCCTTGTCCCACATTTCTTTTTTATTTTCTTATACAAGTTCCTATCCAACAAATAAAGAATGAAATAAATAACTTTTAACGGTGGGCAGATATAAATTAGGCATCTACATTCGATTAATTGCAGTATCATGAAAAGTTCATTCAGCTGAGGTCAATGGAGAGATAAAGAGAAAAGTGAACCCAAAACATCGTTGGATTTTAATCCTACCCAATAGTTCATTATGTAGTGAGATGGGAACTAGGAACACCATTGACTTTAGTTGAATAATCACTGAGTTTACATTAAAAAAATGAAGGTTTTGTGGAAAACCAAAATTGGCATAAGCTTAACTGCAAATATTTGTGTGCATATGCATGTATAATCCTTACATTACAAGTATTTGTGCAAATATTTCAAAGCAAATTCGTGCATGAATACACTTACAAGTCACAACTCTGTGAATGAATGTGTGCCTGAAGTTCCAAAAAATCGTTTATGACATTGTATCTCTACAAATGAATATGCCCTCAAAATATACATATGAACTATACAGCCAAGTGCAATCATATTAACATTTGCGTCAAGTAAATTGGCTCTAGTCTATAGAACCATATATATTAGGATGCAATTTTGGGCAAATTTTGATGGAGCACAACATGGAAACAATGAGCACCTGAAATAGCTTCATTATATCACAAAAAGTGTTGTGACACTCCCAGGAATGGAAAATATCAATAGCCAAAGATCAAAATATTCAATAAGTTGCCATAACATGATAAGCAATGATATCACAAAGTTGATGTCAAGGACAAGCAAAGAGGAATTTGGTGGTGAAAATCGATACAACAACAACAACAACAACAACAACAACAATAATAATAATAATAATATGTCCTGGAAATTGTTCATTAACATTCATTAATGCAAAATGAGAAACCTAAAAGTCAATTCCAAGAAAGGCGAGCTTTATTGATGTCATGGGTCAAACAAAATATGATAAACCAAAATGAGAATTCTAAATAATAAAAGAAAATAAATGACATAATAATATTGTCAGTATCATTAGCACTCTCCTACATTCATTATTCATGTAATTTTATATACTACTTTGAGCCACTCTACACGGGTTCATATAACACACATTATCTGATCGATCATATATTCATTATATTTCCATATTAAGGGCTTGTTCATCTCCAAAGATGTAAATGACGCATTATGCTCATTAGTAAAGCAACCACATTGACATTGTTTGCAAAATATGATAAAGCTAAAAAATTATGTCACGGAGGAGATCAAGGGGATTTCAAATAATTTAACTACAATCTTATGTGTAGCCTCTTCCTATAAAAATAAAATTAACTTAATTCAGAGAAAGACATTATGAGGAAAGGTTAATAACAGAAACATACAATAGATATCTCTTCCTCGGAAGCACTACCACGTTTAAGGGAAAGCAAATAACAGACCTATAATTTTCCAACCCAGGGACAGTTCCTTGTAGCCTTGTAATAAACATCTCTCCCAAGGGACAGTTCCTTGTAGCCTTATAATAAGCATCTCTCCCAATGATCACTGCCTGAAATGAAAAGATACATAATAACTAAGTTCAAGTGTAAACATTTACATGAAAAGGACAGAAGATAAACCAGTACAAAGAAAAACCTTTCTAGGTTTTGTTCAAGTAGTGAGTGTAATCAAGCCAGAGGTTGCCAGATAAAGGAAATTCGGTAATAGCGTGTTTATATAGAATTTGAACCCGAGATGGATCAAAAGAAGACTGCTTAAATTTCAAGTAGGTCTGCAATAGCATGACAAACATCATTTTGCCAAAAAATTAAGCTGTTACTCAAACACGACATCCATCAAAATAAAGACCAGGTATATTTCATGCTAGAAAAGTCAAAACATACACAAACACAAACACTAAGGATGATACTTATTAGTCTCTTACTGACCGAAATCCAAAAAAATAAACAAAATATATAGTTGAAAAAAATAGAAGATATAAGAATAAACAACAAAACAAAACAATCAAACAAATAAATAAACAGATCAGGAGAATATAATACAAGTTAGGATATTTAAGATGACATATAAATATGTACCCAAACCTTTAAATTAGTTGCCGACGATTTAATAGATGGCATGACTTTAGATAAGGTTGTTTGGAGAAAAAGGATTCAGATATAGCAAGCTAACAACTAGTTAAGATATAAGGATTTAGACAATTAAGATGCATATTAGCCTTCCATGAATATAGAACTGTATCTTGGTACTATTTAAAATGATTATGATGGAGTTCTGACTGATCCTAAACAACTGAGTGAGGGGGCAAGTTTTCCCCTTTTCCTCCCAACTATAGTACACACATAAATACACGTGTCCATAAAAATGTTGAAGCAACTCATATAAGCTTTCATAGCAACCTGGAATATGGATTGCAAAGAAAAAACACTAATAAAGTAAACAATGGTGGAGGCAGTGGGTGTGTGTGTGTTACACTGGGTGTGCATGTCTGTCACCCCATGTGTGTACATCGCTCTGTGTGTGCGTGTGTGTGTGTGTATGTGTGCATCACTGTGTGTCTTTCCCAGCAACCATATCACTAAGCCATGTTAAATAATGATAGAACAATGGCCAACTAAAAAGGCGTAAACCGTATGGGTAAACAGCAGGTGTTCAACTAAAACTGCATAAAACTAAGAGAGTAAACAAATTTCAAAATTGTATTAAACACATAAAAAAAGATATATTGTAAAAAAATGCATTCTCTAACTAATAACTATTTTATTTAGCAACCGATCAATAATGTAATGTATAGCTCATAGCGATCGATTTTCAATCTCCAAATTTTGACTAGTGTTAGTCAGGTGGTTTTTTGGGATCCCTGTAAACTCACTAGTGACTTTACATACGGGTGATCAATAGTGGAACAGACACTATGTTCCCCTCACCCATGATAGGCTGAAATAGATCCAATTCACCGTAACGCTCAAGAACACACATTTGATGATCCTCACTCAAATCTTAAGAAATGGTGGAAGAAAGTATTTGATAAGAAAAGTAAAGAATTCATAGTGTAAAGACTACCTTCCACTTAGCGTCCTTGAAGAGAAGAGAGTGCATATTGAATTTATTATTAAGTTGCTCAAGTTCAATCAAGGCATTACTAATTGCTAGAGCTAAACTCTGTCCCTCATCAGCATTGTAGAAACGATCCCTAGCCTTGGCATCTATAACTATTTTTTCCAAACAGATCCACTTTTAATCAGAGTTGATCCATTCCCCAAAGGCAATGCCTACAAAAAGAATGAAGATTTCCTTGTTAGTTTTTAACCAACAATGGGACTAAAGGTTGTTTGGACTTGCTAATGGAAAGTATTTTATATTAGTTTTAATTACAGGTTATAGTAGGAGACTGTCTACCTCATATTACAACCATATAGATAGGTCACAATAGCTATGAGATGAAGTTTGAAGTTGGGTGCAAGGTTTTTTTGGACCTTATCAGGTTCTAGCCAAAGTAGGAAAAGTTAGGTGCAATGGTCCAACAACATTGGAGAGTATGCTTCATAGGAAGAATGGGATTTCATTAATACAATTGTTCCCCGGTTCAATCCTTGGGATTTCATCACTGCAACTGTTCCGAAGTTCAATCCTTGGGATTTCATCACTTTCAAACCTTTCTTTTCTATTTTCTTTCACTTTCTCGACAAACAAACATGGTCCGAGCTCACCTAGCTGTGGAACATTATTGGATGGAAATGCAGATACATGACTAAATCCATCCTGAAACAGTATTAGCTATTAAATCTCTTTTTTCACATGAGACCTCTCTCACACACACAATTGGTTAAATCAGGAAATTGATTCGTAATTAACAATATGTCACCAACTAATATAGGATTTGGTAACATTAAAAAGGTCATAATTGAATTCACCCGCCAATTAATAATTTTACTACTGATACAAAAGTTTGAACCCCATTCAACAAGCATAACTCTCATCTTTGGAAAATATTCAATATTTTCTCTACATACATACATTTTTGTGATCCTCTTTAATCAACACCTCTGAGTAATGGACCTAAGATGAAATCACTTATCTATATGAAGCCTAATCTACAAATAATATATATATAAATAGAAATAATGTTATAAACTAAAAAAACTCTCCAAACTAATTGAATAAACCATCACTAACACTCCTGTACAGTAGCAGTTCATATGGCATTGATCAAGGCACATTGTCACATGAGCAGTTAATTTTTCAGTCCTCCATGTTTTGTACTGTCATAACACATGTGGTACTAATTGGACTTCGTGTTTACTACACAATGAGTTCTCTAAATGACACATGATCCTCTAGATGTACATAAGCATAAGCAGAGGATTATAACATTTACATAAGAATAAGCACAGGATTATAACAATCTCTACTACACATGATCCTCTAGATGTACATTAGAGACAGATAGCGATAAATCATCCACTGCCAAAGCTCCTCATCTTTTACAAACAGCAACAAATCAATTGACTATTTATCTTTATATACACATGTTTCTAATTTTTCAAATGTAGTGGACTTGGGTTTCGGGCAAAAGTTTGTCATACGACCGATAGCCATTGGACATAAGTACTTCTTAATTTTTGTTTACTGTTTAATTTAGTTCGCTTAAAAAAAGGACATTTTTGTGATGTACATAGAAAGCTAGTATTACTATTAAATGGTATATCAAAAAAATACTCTGTTTACCTCTTTTCTTCCTCATAAGCAATCAATATGCTAAGGAAAAAATGGGCAACCCCTGCACCAACAAATGGTATAACAATTGCCATCTTTTTGTTATTATGAGACCTCTCTGACTTTGAATGTGGAGCTGAAAAGAAGCAAAACTCAAATTAATATCTTATTGATTAAAAAAATACTAATCAATATGCGCACACTCAGTATGATTTTCTTTTATTTAAACTTTTGAATATTCACAATTAAGTTCTATTCGACTTTCGTATGAATGACTTTCTCCCAAACGACTCTTGAATTGGTGGTTGTCGTGTAAAAATTTACTCCCTCGTGTACAAGAGCGGTTCATATGGCATTGAAATTTACATTCACTAACACTCGTGTACAGGAGGAGTTCATATGTCATTGATACAAAGTTGTACATGAGCAGTTCATATGGCATTGAAATTTACAATCACTAACACTTGTGTACAGGAGCAGTTCATAGGGCATTGATACAAAGTTGTACAGGAGGAGTTCATATGGCAAATATTCAAAGCACTATGGGGTTTGTCCCTATTAAATGGAAGCTGACAGGTTCTTTATCAGGAATACTAGCGTAGACATGCAGACATAGGAAACAACTTATCTTATAAGAATATAATCACTATAGCATATATTATTATGATGATATCCCTATCTCCCCCTCATCACGCAAAGAGACAAATGTGTGTGATAATAATAACCATGATACTTGGTATTATTTTTTCCTTCCAATATACGTACAGTCATACTCTTATTATTTCTTCACACATCTTAGGTCTTCTTCAACCTGTTTAGCCTTTTTTTCCAGAACTTAAGATGCAGAGCTTTTGTCTCCAACATCTTTTCAACCTCCTCTATCGGAAGCCCCTTCATTTCGGGTACATAAATTAGGACAAAGAATAGTGCAACAACAGATATGAACCCAAATATAAAGAGTGTCTAAGAAAGTTCCAATGGCCTGTGTTAAAGATAAGAAGGATTGTGCAACGATGAGGTTTGAGATCCAATTTGCGGTGGCAGCTATGCCTCCACAGACCCCTCGAAACCTCAATGGGTATATTTCAGAGTTAACAATCCATGGGATTGTTACCATTCCAGGATAGAAAAATAAGATGTAGAGAGCTAGGACTATAAGTGCAAGCCATAAATATTTGCTTGGGCATCCCCTTGCGTACCATAACCAGTCTTCTCCATGCCAGATATCCATCACTATGTCGTTAGGTATCAAATAAGCCCCGGGAAAAAGCTTATTAGCAAATGAAGCACAAAACCCACAATCAGGAAGTGAAGCCTTCTAACACTTCATACAAACCCACACGGGAAGACCTGGATAATCCATAGACTGGGCATGTATATGTTGCAAAGTGAGATGTCTCAGTGGGGCTAGGCTAACCATAGGGGAGTGTGTCGTAGTCTCGTGAAAGACCGTCGCTAAAAGCCTAAGAGAGATGATCACACCACATAAACTGATCACCAAAAGCTTATTCCTCCCATTCCTATCAATAAAGTATATGCTCACAATAGACCCAAAGGCATTGAGTCCAGCTAGTGATCAGAAAAAACTAATATAGCAATATTCCAGGCACATGACATATATAATAACAACAACGCACACTGTAATCCTAATAAGATTATGAATTTAAGGTCTGCGATAAATGAAGATTGTCGACATATTGGAGTGACACAAATATCAAAGTCAATTAAATGTAATGAAGGCAGTAAAGTCCTCTTTTTGAGGCATTTGAATCTCATATCCTACCCAATAAGTTATTCAATTGATTATTTGATGGCCATCGAACCAAACTAGATTCAAAGTAAATATATTACAATGTTCAAAGTATCAAAATTTGACTCAGGTTAAAAAAATTATCATTGAGCTTTAGGTTGTTAATGGCATATCTAATTATTCAAGCGAATTAAATTATAATGAGATTAATTATATTCAATTCAACACAGTTAGTTTCGAGCTCCACTCAGTTCCTTTTCCGCCCACGACAAGGACCAATCCATGGGATGTTATTTAATTGCAAGATTGGTTTGTAGTCCAGACCAAGTGTTCAAAATTGGTCTAGTTTTATTGAGCTGCTGTAGGTCATAGTTCAAAACTAGTCTATGAGAAATTAACTATCGGCGTTATTCACTGCTTGGCCTAAAGCAGTAACACCTCTTGCCAGTTTCACCTACTAACACTAAATCCACCATAATGAATTACTTCCACCACCTACCATCATCTATGACCAGCATCCAACACTAACACCGTAAACATAAAGAAAAAGATACCTAAAATTTTATGTAGAAGAAAAAATCAATCCTAATAATGTAAACCAAATCAAGTACAAAAAACACCCTTATTGATCTCCCAAATTGAAATTTAATACCATTAAACATAAATGAAATAAAATGATCTTAAAAAAAATTGAATGCCTGAAGTATATAGAATCTCAAATTAAAATCCCAAATCAAGATTAAGTAGAAACGAATATATTATATATATATCACAGAATCAGATCTAAAACTAAAAGTAAAATTGAAACACAAATCACAAACCCAAATCGTTCTAGATCTGTGATCGCAAACTCAATCAGATATCCAAATCAACAATATAACTAGTGAAACCGAAAATTTATTCAATATATAAATATAATGAATTCGATTTTGTATTTAAACCCATGCATTCGATTTTGTATCTAGAAAATTTATTCAAACAGACCAATGAATCATATACACCTATTTGAATTTGTATTCAAACAGACCCCTGCATTGAATCGGTGAATCGTAGGCACCTATTCGATTTTGTATCCAGAGAAATTAGAGGAATGCACGTATCCAATGAATATCCCGCAAGAAATATATTTGTTACGCAACAAATATATTTGTTAAAATTTCCAACAAGTTAAATCGTTCAAGACGGAAGAATCTTTCCACACCGATGAATCGCTCGCAAGATATTCAGACCAGTGGTCGCAAGAAATATATTTGCTAAGAAATATACTTGTATGTATATACAAATATACCTATAAAAAAACAATATGTCCGGTTTATACTTGTTAGTGAATCTTATTATTGGATTTGGGGGTTGAGGGGTGGCAATTCGGGCCAATGGGTCGTGTTTTGACCTGGCTTAACACGACATGACACGACTATATTTTAGATAATACGAACACGACCCAACACGAATTACACAATATAAAAAAATCGTGTCAATTTTAAAATGATTGACACTGCATAACACGACCCATTAACAGTTTAGATCTGAAGTTAAATGGTTAACATTTGTAATGTTATCCATTTTTTTTAACATTTAAAGGTTTAAAAACTAATAGGGTTGAATGGGGACAGCTGCCCCAACAAATCCTCCATTTTAATCTCATGTCCCTCATCCAGGAGTATGAGCTTTCCTCTAGGAAATCTATTAACAAAGACACATGAAGATTTTTTCTAGGCATATAATCCGCTCATCGAAAACTCTCTAAGCATCACTGAAGGTGGAAACTCTTTTAACTACTTGGGAGTTTTAATTTTCAAAGGGAAGTCAAAGGCTACTTACCTTCAAATCGGAAGGGAAAATATTGAGCGGCGACGGTATTTAACCATGGGCGGGTTATTTTTTAGAGGATTTGTCAGATGAATACCCTCCTCGGTAAGGAAGTATTCTTGAGGGAATCCACCTATAATGTTTTTTTTGTTTAGTATAAATTAATTTTGGTGGTAAATTGGATGTATCTTATATGTTTTTTATGGCAAACAAATATATTTGCTATTAATAAACTTATATTAGTGGCAAATATATTTGCTAATAAAATTGTCACGAATTGATATTTTTCTTGTAGTGTAGGCTTAGACTGTCTTATTTTGATGTTCTGTCTCAAATAACGACCTCATCTAACTTTCTACTTTTGTGTTTCGTTCGAATTGTGTTAACAATCCTATGAAAAATTATTTGTAGATTTGACTACACTATGCTTTGTTATTTGAAAATGATACCTTGCACGGGTGAGAGCCACATTTATTCTTTGTAGATTGGAAAGGAAACCCATTATTCCTCTCTCATCACTCCGCACTATAGCTATAATATTACATCCTCTTGCCCACCTTGGAAGTCAACAACTGTGCGAACGCTTACAGAAAAGGCACTTTTTTCTTTTGCACTGTATAAGTTTCACAAGCTTTCCTGAATTGCGAAAACTTGAGCCTTATATGGTGATATGCAACCAATGTTAACCTTCTTCCTTTTCGCAACAGATTCTGTAATAGAAAAAAATGATCAAAGTTAGATTTAGTGGTTAGTATCAAACCTTCTATCTGATGTAAATAGGATTAGTTGATAAAATCATAGAATAGTACCTTTAAAGAGGCTTGAAACAATATCAGCTATCAAAGAAAGCTTCCACCATATTTCTCAGGCTACACCTATTATCAAACTCCTCCTTTCCATGGGCTACATTTCTAAAAGTGTAGAACCCATTCATGTTTCCATTAAGAAATTTCCTTTTGTATGATATTTTCTTTACATTTGGACCATCCAAAATCCATTTTTCATAACACCCTTAATTTGTAAATAGGCTTTATAGGTGGATGCATTCTATACCGGACTCCGAGTAGATGCTTATCGTGTCCTAATAATACCAGCCTCTCGAATAAGCTCCTTCCAAATTCATCCCTCTCACATAACTATAAATAACAAACATATGAGAATCTGTTAAATAACAGAGAGTTTCAAAATTCACAAAAAACATCAGGTGAAAATTGCAATTAGAACGATAATTTAGTTTTTCTGTAGGCGCTAATCAAAATAAAATGAAAATTGATCTTTAATAACCTTGCTTTGAACCATTGCAGGAAGCCGCATCTCATAATTACCGTATAAAACTATATCTACCAATCCATAATTTTCATGTTTAAAAGAACCCCTTACCAATCTATAATTTTCATGTTTAAAAAAACTACTATATCTCTGGGAGGCATAAACAGTAATTGCTGCAGAACTCATGAGCCATAATATAGCAGTAATAAACTCTAAATCCCTCACACGATCCATTATAAAAAGATGAAATTTCAAATTTGATAAATATCCTCTTCCCCATGAAAAGTTACTCATTTTTAAGACAATATCTAATATCTTCATAGAACCCAAACTGAAGTAGTAAAAACTAATATATACCCTAATTATAAACGTATGTGGGAAATTAAACCTCAAATTTATACCTAATTCTGGATTC